>OX424572.1:59660386-60250386 GCA_949152435.1 Gastracanthus pulcherrimus | reverse complement strand
ATTGACGACCGGTGTCAACGCGCCTGTGCCTTTTGGACCGCGACCGCGAAAAAGTATGTTTAATTAAGTTCTGTGTTCAAAATATAATAATAAGTGAATAAATTAATCATGTTGGAATAAACTCCAAGTAAAAATTTATAACCCTGTCCTTCCCTGAGCCCGGTTCTCCCTCCAACGGAAATTAGTTTCCTTCAATTTCATGCCGAAATAATCAATATTATTGTATATATTGTATATCAGGGTTCTAGCAATGTGTCATTAATTCTAAAATCATTTTTATCTATAAAATAAAATGAAATCTATACCTATAAAAGATTTATTTATTGTTTCTTTCTTTCATTGCAAAAAAAATGTATATGACGCAAAAACGCATCATTTATTAAAACACTGATTTATTTATTTATTTATTTATTAATCAATAAACGGGCTATGTAGCCCTTTATACTAGTAAATATAAGATAAATTTAATGGTCTAAAACAGTCACGGACAGACACCTAAATTTTAAACTGATCACATTGTATCGACAGTAAATGCGATCCCTTGGTTCCGGTTTGAGAAGGGAAATACACAAAAGAAAACCCAAGTAGACAAAATCTAAAGTATTGAGCAACGTAAGTATAATAAGAAAGATACAGAGTAGCAGATAAACAGATCGACTAGAACGAGCTACAGAAACAGTATATTAAAGATTTGACTCTTGACTTAAAAATATCAATAGAGGATTAATTTCTGATATCTGCAGGAATATAATTCCACCTACGCTTCACTCTATTCAAGCAGGAGTTAAAACTGTAGTTCGTTCTAGAGTCACCCTCCTCAACTTCCCGAGGGCTACGCAGAGTATATGGTATATGTCGCCGTACCAGGGCACTACTTAATATGCCTGAGTCCATGGTTCTGTTCATTAGTTTGAAGGCTAGAATGCAGTCATGATATTGATGCAAATCGGTGCATCGGCCGACCCATTTTATACGCAGCATATCGAAGAAACCGGTGTTGGCTTGACTCGAGCATCTTCATTTTAACAGCAGTATATGGAGACCAAATTTGCAAGGAATAGATAAAGTATGGCAACACTAGAGAATTATACAAATATGAGATAGATGCAATATTGGAGAATTGAGAAGTGGAACGTTTAATGAAACCAATCATTTTTTATGCCTTGGAAGATATGTAACTAATGTGGTGTTCAAATGAGAGACTCTTGTCAAGCCAGATACCCAGATCCTTAATTATGTATCTTCTTTGTAACTGAACGTTTTCGATGAAATAATCGAACAGCAACGGACCCCGACTTCTGCTGCATGAGATTATAAAACACTTAGAAGTATTGAGTCGGAGCCAACAGCTGTCCGACTACTCCACTAGCGCCTCCAGATCCAACTGTAGGTACCTAGCATCAGCTTCAGATTTTATGATAGTATAGAGCTTGACGTCGTCAGTGTACATTAAGACTTTTACATTTTTTAATTTCATGACTAGGTCATTTATATAAATGCAAAATAACAAGGGACCAAGGTGAGAACCTTGGGGAACTCCCGACTGAACCGCTACAGTTTGCGAAACACAATTGTTGATTCTAACAGCAAAACTTCGACCACTTAAGTACGACTTCAACCAATTTATTAAATTACCCCGAATACCTAAATTTCATAACTTGTCTATGAGGAGATCATGAACTACTGTGTCGAAGACCTTGGAGAAGTCTGTGTAGATGGCATCCATCTGGTTCGAACTCTCCAAGGCCTCCGTCAGGTCGTTACTAAACACTAAAAGATTCGATAAAGTAGATCTACCTTTAATGAAGCCATGCTGGTCCCTGGAGAGATGTACCAGTAAATTATCAATCAAAAAGTTAGTAACTATAGCATCTAATAATTTAGACAATGTACCAATAATGGAAATGGGCCTATAATTTCTCACATTCCGCCGGTCGCCATTTTTATGAACAGGCAGAATGTAAGAAAACTTCCCAGTACATTCCAACATCGCTTTAGAGAATAAGACGATATAACCTCCGGACCGGTATTAGCATTATCCTTTAACCTAAGTATCTCACACCTAGCCATTTCACTAGTGACAGTAATTTGAGATAAAACCTCTCCCTCAAAGTCAAGAGCACCGGCGGTGCTGTTGCTATTGTTATACACATAAGCGTTATCCTTGTACAGGTTACCAGGAATCCTATCGCTAGAATTTAGTGATTTAACATAAGACCAAAAACACTAAGGTTCCTCTTTAGATTACTTTCAACCGATTGTATATAAAGCCTATATTTTAACCTAGATAACTTAATACAGCAAGCTCTAAGCCTCTTAAACTCAATATAATCACAAAGCAAACCAGAGATCTTCCATCGACAATGCGCTTTCTTCTTATCAATAATCATATATTTTAATTCGCTGTCATACAATCGGGGATATTAACCGGGAGCCTCTGAGGTGTAGGGCACAAACTTATCAACAACATCATCGAGGACTTCATATAGTATTTTAAGACTATTATCAGAATTGCCAATACCCATCAAGGGGTCCCAATTCACCTCCCAGTGGGCATGGTTAATACTATCATAGTTTGCTTTAATAAAATTGCGGTTTCTGAGAGACATGATATTTTCTTGAACCATAGTCTTGACAGTGAAGAGGCCTGGAAGATGGTGCTCGTCCGTTGAAACCAACTGATCTATTACATCATGAGATGATACGAGTCCTGCCGGAGCGAACAGGAGGTCCAGACTGTATCCCTTGCCATGGTAGACAGGCTAGACTTGAATCAGATTGAGAAGAGACATGGTGGCACAGACAGAGGCAGTACACTCTCTCTCATCAGGGCACAGGTAACCAGTCTGAGAGAAGCAGAGAGGATCGAAACTCCAACACACTTTTGGAAGGTTGAAGTCCCCAAGGAGGATAAGTTTATGATCCGGAAACTGCTGCATGATGTTCTCCACTACAGTGTTAAATTCAATGTAGTCCGCAAGTATCGATTGAGGCCTAATGTTTACTAATGTATACTACACCAACAATTATTTTTGTAAACTTGTTAGGAGAAATTTTAAAAAACAAAAGATCGACCATGGTTCTCACCGGTATTACGTTGACAAAAATGTGGTTCTTGATGGCCAACAAGACTCCTCCACTTCTGGACACACCTGCTCTGGACACGTCCCTATCATCTCTGTATACTGAGTAACCCTCGAGACCAAGTTCACTGGAATTGATACTTGAAAGTAACCACGTCTCTGAGAAAGCGATGACATCTGGCAAGGAACAAGAATTGTGAATATTAGTTTTTAATTCCAAAAGCCTCTCTGCTTTTTTTAAAGAGTGAACATTCTGGTAGTATAATGAGAACTCCGTACTAATCACCTCAGCTAGTTTTTTGCAACCTTTTTTTGATCCTCTTTTTGATCCTTGCCTTAAGTTTAGTTTTGGGGTGATCCTTGTTATGCGCAACCGCCTCCATCTTCCGCTTTTTAAACTGGTCCCTCTGAACCTTAGTGCGATCACCAGACACCTGTACACCTGGTGGGAGACGTTTCAAGTTCCTGAGTACTCTGCCCACTTGATCGCTGGATATCATTCTGATAAGAATGGGAGGTGGAGAATTCTCTCTTGTTTTATAAATTTATAAATTTTAATACTATTTAACATATACTAGTTTACAAATTCCATCATCAAAATAGTATCAAAATTATAATTTTTCTATGCTCCATTATAGATACATACAGATTAAATATTGCAAAAATAAATTATGTCAATATTAAATAATTTTTAAGAAATCGCAAAATACTAATATTGTCATGATATACAGAGTGAAAAAGTATTGTTTAAATCGAATAATCTATAATATATTGGAAGATTATGAACTAAATTGGCTCAAAAATATCTAGCCAATAACCTGACATCTCACAAATATTTTCCGAAATTTTCAAGGCATTGCATCAAGTATTACTGAAGTTATCGTGGTTCAAATAAATGCATTTTTTTACATTTTATTTTCTTTCTCAGAAGCCTAACCGTCTTATTACCTAAAAATTTACAGGTATATACCTCTGTATGAAACAAGTATTTAATAAAAATTTCACTGACTTTCATCGTACATTTTTCTGGTAATAAAGGTTACAAAATAAAATGTTGTCACACAGTATGACAAATGAAAAACTACTTATATAAAATCGTATCCGAACATAAAATGAAGGATTTTATGAGTACTTTATTATGTAAAAAAATATATTCCTAATAACTATCCCTGCATCCAAAAAAATTTTAAAAAACAAATCATACACTGAGTATTGATAGAAAACATCTGTGCAAAGTTTGGGAAACTTTTCCCGCACATTGAATGAATGGTGATATGCCATATACTAACACACACACACACATACACACATACACACACACACATACACACACACATAGACACACACACACATACACACACACACACATATAGACATTTTTTAAGACTAGTGTATTCGGACTCCCTAAGGCATAACACATGGTTATACGTTAAAAAAACACAAAGAAAATGTTTACCATCACAAAGCTTTCTCTTTGAGAAAGCAATATCCATTACTCGATATATGAAAAACTAGCATCCCCCGTCACGGCTTCGCCCGTGCTAATAGTGCGTGGAACTCACAAGTAAATAATATCTAATATTTGACTTGGAAACTTGAAATTTTATAATATAATAAAATATATATGTGTTATTGTTTAGATAAGAAAGGATTTTACTCCTTTTGGGTAACCATAAATCCATAAATTGATATTTAGGTAGTTTCATAAGCAACTTTTGGGGATAAAAATCGAATTCATAACTTTCGATATTCCGAAGATATCGATAAAAACGTAAAAACTCGTTTACCTCCTTTTCACCCTCTTAGAGGTCGATGGGGGTAAAATCCGTCCTTATCTCACCCCTGCACCATAAGAGATATATACCACAAAAATGTTAAGTCTATAGATCCAGTAGTTTGGTCTGGACGTTCATGAGTGAGTGAGTGAGTGAGTGAGCCAGTGAGTAGGTGTATCGAACATCTTCTTTTATACATATAGATTGATTTATAAATATTTATTTTGCTTCTTAATTATATTTAGTTAAAAATTAACCTGGAGAAATTTATACTTTATCAAAAAATTCGTGCATGAATTAACTTAATCTTTTGTCTTCAATAAAATCTTGTATCGTTGGATAAATTAAAGAAATATAGTACAAAAATATAAAGAACACATTTCACCCTTTTTCACCCCTTAGGGCTGGAATTTCGGCAAACCCAGAAATTGGTTGTTACATAATCATATTTCTGATATTTTGCCGCAAGAATCAATTTAAAATCTTATTTCCTTGTAGAAATACAGTAAGAAACCATAAAAATACATTCCACCCCTTGGGGGGGGGGGGGGGATTTTAAAAAATCCAGAAATTTGTTGTTACATAATCCTATTTCTGATATTTTGACGCAAGAATCAACTTAAAATCTTATTTTCTTGCAAAAATACAATAAAAAAACATTTCATCCCTTTTCATTCCTTAGGGGTGGAATTTTAAAAAACCGTTTCTTAGTGAGCACTTACTATGTGGGTGAAACGTACCCACAAATTTTCAAGCCGATCGGTCCAGTGG
This sequence comes from Gastracanthus pulcherrimus, assembly GCA_949152435.1. Taxonomy (NCBI): domain Eukaryota; kingdom Metazoa; phylum Arthropoda; class Insecta; order Hymenoptera; family Pteromalidae; genus Gastracanthus; species Gastracanthus pulcherrimus. Next base: position 60,244,757 of record OX424572.1, on the reverse strand, counting down.
TTGTGGCTGGGCGTTGATGAATCAGTTAGTCAGGACAAGTTCTTTTATGTATATAGATTATTAATTCAGTAATGTCATTTTCAATGTACAGTGTAATTGTACACAACCCATAACTGTATATTTTTTAAGAAAGGGCACTCTATTGATAATTTAACAGAAAAAGTAAATTGCTACTGCTGAGTGCTGGAAATAAAGCGACTCCTGCTGAGTTAGTGATCTTTACATTCCCAAATTGTGTTCTTCAGCACCACACCCCAACCACAGAAGAATCACGTACCTTAACTGGTACGTGTGAATAACGCAACCTCATCGTTTTCCCTTCTTAAACCCACGTAACATCTGGCATCTCTTGTATGTTTCACGTATATGGCACACAGGTGTCCTTTGAACCGTAACTTTGAAAATTAGTGAAAAATTTTGATCAAGAGGGACGTGGGGAGCAAGACTCACATACAATTGGGACAGGAAAAACTCAGCTACCGAGCAGCTTTTCGAGAAACCCTTTCGTCTGAAACGCAGAGACAGGGAGGACGAAAGGTCTTTTACACCCAGACGCGCTGACAGGAAGGACGTACAAAGGCCCTTTCAATCTTTGAAATATTTGACAGGAAGGACATTAAAATATTTGACAAGAAGGACGTTGAAATATTTGAGAGGATGGACGTACAGAGTTTTTCATGTTTTGGAAGATGAAAAGAAGAATGTTCGCGCTGGTTTTGATATAGATCGTCGGATTTTTGCGTCTGTATGTACTTGTACTTTTAATAGAATTTGACCTCTGTGGGGTATTTTTATTTATACATTAATTAATATTTTGTAAAAACCATAATATTGTAAATTTTAATTATTTACGCGTTATTTAATAATTTGTTAACCGGTAAAATCGTGAAATTTAATTATTTATACATTGTTACGTGTATTCGTTAGTGGATTCCGTTCGTCGCTAGGATGAAACCAGGCCATATGTGCGTAAAAGTGGAGAAATGATCGACGGCGAAATGAAATGATTTGGTAGATTTATTGATCAGTATATTAACAGAGATTGGTTCGAAAGAGAGATCGCGAGTGTAAGTAACGTGTGGAGAATATTCACCTCTCGACTAGTGGTGGTCCTCGTCGTGTGTGGTTTCTGAGTCCTAACTACAGTTAGTCGTCTCGTGGTCTCGTGGAGAATCGCTCGCGAGTGGGCGTCGCTGATCCCTTTTATAATGTATGCGCAGGATGCCCTCTCTCCCCCGCTATTCGGAGCTCGTGAATCGCGGACTTCACCAGTGTGTTGCTATGCGCGTAGAAATTGGTAGTCAGCGATTTGGCTGGTGCAAAGCTTCTAGAGCTATGCTCTAAAACGTATGCACTTTTGGCATGATTCCTGCTTCCATATTTTAAAATCTGGGGTGCTTGATTTTCGTTCAGAAGTATATTATTACTTATACTTTTAAGATAATTAGTTAGATTTGCTCTATCTAATTTGTATCTCTTGGTCATGAAAAACATTAGCATATACTTTTTATACCACCAATGCGTATTAAAAGGGGTATATGTCCACAGTAGCAGGAATAAAATCATGTGCATATTCAACAATTTTTTTTAATATGAAAAAAAAGTTTATTAATAAAAGTAAACAATGGTATATTAAATACATGTCTTACAGTATAAAATTTTTTTTTTTTAATTTTTCCAAAAAGAAAATGGCCGCCTACAGCGCATTTGTCAACGCCTTTTTTCTTTACGCTATTCTGCATGCAAAATTACAGGCATAATTTTGGACCTGGAACAAAATAAAACTTTTTTTGTTATTTTACATCTAAATATCTACAGAAATACATAGGATTTTTTGAAAATATTTATTTTTTCAATAATGGCGCGCATTTGAAGTTGACACCTTGATTTTTTTCGAAAAATTTCGTATAGAATTGCTCATAAAATAAGAAATTTTTAATTGATCAAAAAATGCATACTTCTCTCCGAAATTCAATTACAAAGATTATATCAAAATTTGAAGTAGATCGGAGAAAAATTGTGGCCGTGATTTTGCATGCAGATTTCAAAAATGCTGTTTGAGAAAAACGCGTTTAAAGTTTGACATACATGTTTTTTGTTGTTAAAATGAAAAAATCGACATAAAAAAATATTTACCATTAGTCTGCGATGGCAGCACCATAAAGTTGCCCTTCCAACTCAAGATTTTAATCCCCTTCAGATTTTCTCATCGATTTAGCGCTCAAGCGCGCGTCTTTTACCGCATCGGTTAATGAGCGCTCAGCGTAGTTGACGCGCTGTGCGTCGACTTACAGGCAAAACTTGTAGTAGTTAGGCCCTATAGTCATGCCTAAATCTTTCATGATTTCCATAACACTGCTGAGGCCATCATTGAAAATTTAAACAGCAATATCAGCAGCTATTTTAAGAACCACTTTGCCACTCTAAGTGCTCTTGGACGCCAAGCTCCACACGGTCGAGTTGAAACTTTCGTTGCTGTTCTGTGTGAAACCTCCCAAACAGCGAGTAAGTAAATTAATTAATAATAATAGCATTGAAAACTTCCATATTGAGCGGCTTGTTATGGCGGTAAGAATCAAGAGTATTCGTAGCCTTTGCTTTCTACCAAGTACACCACGAGTCGGCGCCGCTAGAGCATTTGTCGTGCTGCCGATTTTCGTCGGTGAAAATTTTATGGTAGAGCATCGCCCAGATTTCTCTTTTCATATTTTGAGTAGATCCAGTATTTCTTCTTATCACCTATCCAAAATATATGCTTAGTTCATCGATTAATTTTCCGGTCAACTTTCCTTTGTCGCCGAGACCTTTAATTTTTTTTCAAATTGCGGAGTCGCATGCTCATGCGCTTCCAAACATGATCGATACACTCTTTTTTTTACAATGAAATTTTTGTAAGTTTTTGCATCTACAATGCCTTTAAATGTTTTACTGTCGCCGTCTCCAATATAATAGACATACTTGTTCCGTGTAATTCTTCAGAGCGTTCAAACATTTCGGCAGCGGAATCTACCTCCAATTTTCATGCAGAGCCCTCGTGATGGCTTTTACATGATTCTTTATGCTCTTCATACCACTCTTCATATTCTGCCGAGTCTATTTTATCTACTCAAAATTCGAAAGCTTTACAATACTTTGATTTTACTTGTATATCGACGACTTTGTCCGTGCGCCAACCGATGAGAGTCGTAATGCCTTAAAGGGAGGAATATCCCCTTCTCCTCCAAGAACCATCGCCCGAAACTGTAATTCCCTCGGTCTGTCCTTCTTCACAAGACTTCGATACTTCTTCTGCAGCTGACTAATCCTACACCACAAAGTGTTCGGTTATGTCGGCCGTTGCGAATTGCTCTCGAGAAAGAAGATGAGCTGGCAACTATTCGTGAATTTCAACGTTTAACTAGTGAGATAAATTCGCTTACTACCCACATGTTTGAGATGTCAATGAATAAAATAGTGACCGTAAAGTTTGAAGTTTGAAAAACCACGTTTGATGGAAAATATGTAAATACGATCACGGGGAATAGAGCGACTTGCAGATGCCCTATATGTTTACGAACCACGCACTTGTTTAAATTGCAAGATCCATTCAGTCCTATAGAGGAAAATTTACAATATGGATTAGGATTATTGCATGTTGAAATAAAATCATTCGAACATTTGTTACATTTGTCGTATAAATTAACAACCGAAGAGTGAGACATTACTGCGCCACGAAAAGGTAATTTAGTACACTAGCGACTTCGAATGCGCACCGCTCGTTTTCATTGTCATTTTTTCAAAATTTATATTTTTTGAAGTTGATAGGAATTCATATGTCTCAGAATAAAATATTCCATAATTCAGAAAGATTAATTTCTAAGGTTAGAAATTCATCCATACATAGAGATCACGACCGAAAACTAATAGCCAATCAGAAAGCTAATAGAATTGTTACAACATGGTACCATGCATTTTTTCGGTAGGATACTTTAAATTAAACAAATATCAGAGCTACGCTATTTGTTTGATATTTTCGACCTCTTCTAACTTTATAAATTGAATTTGATTATAACAAAAAAAATGTATCAATTATAATATTACATATATGAAGTCTTATTATCATAATAATTTATGTTAGCAAACTCTTATATTTGTCGAAGACGTCGATGAAATTCAGAATTACTAAAATGATCGCTATTGTTACTGTTATTGCATAATTCCCACATTCCCATCCTCCAAAAGTATAAATTGAGAAAATATGACAAAAACGTGCAAAGCGCATCTCAAGTCTATAGTTGATAAAAATTTCTATGCATTCTATTAATGTTTAGAATTTAATACTACATGTCAAAATTATAATTACGTTTTCAGAAAAATACAATGAACGAAAAACTGTTGCAAACTAAATTGGATATGTGTTAGGCACCATTAATAATTAGTGGAACTATATAAATATTTTAATCAATAGTATACGCTAAATATTTTCAAGATACACACTGATGAGAATACATACATAGTAAAAATAAATGTTAGCATTTACTCCAAAATTTAGCTTTATCCGAATGATATATGATGTTTCATGTTATCACAATATCAGTGGTCTTTTACAAAAATTGTAATGATGTAATAATTTTTGTCAAATATAAATTCATTTACATTTTTTTACTCTAAGTACGTCTAGTATTCTATCGGTGAGAATTTAATGTGGTAAATTCAGAATAAGACTTACAATTCTTGGCCATTCAGCATACATAAGTTTTAAAGTTATGAAGTATAAAGATTTTAATTTACATACCTGTGGTAAATGATCCAATCGAGTATTGATATATAAGTTATAGGCTTTTCTGAATAGGAGAGCTTAGATGTTATCAGACATTATCTATGTGATTGAGGTGTTTGAAAGTCATTTAAGCTTTAGCGATGTCCGTCCGAATAGAATAGTTAAGAAGTTATACAGTTTAAAGATTTAAACTTGGCCTATTTGCTTAATAGACTTTAGAGGTTATTTTGTATTGAAATTCAAATTTGTCCTGTCTATTTAAAAAAGTTTAAAATATCAAGAGTTTGTATATTATCGATAACCTATCAGTGTAATAGGTTTTGGAGGTTATGGGGTATCAAGAATGGTACATATTTTCCTGTTTAACTAAAAGACTTAATAAGTTATGATTCATTGAGATTCTTAGTTCGAGTGTATTTACTATTAAGACCACTCTGTATGTGTTAAAAAGATAGAAGATTACTCGCTATTTAGCTATAAGCCCAGCTTGCCCACATAAAAAATTCCAGGGTTATCAAATACTTTGATTTGTTTTATCTTTCATTAAAAAAAGTTTCAGATTATAGGGTATTTTTAGATTTAAACGTAGTATTTCTATGTAAAAAATAAGGTTATAAGGTTATTTAGATTTCGTGTCTGTGTAGAAAAGTTAGAAGAATAAAAAATATTGCTTATATGATTGATGGTAGGCCTTTCAGTTTAACAGATTCATATGGTATTTAACTTAGAACTTGGGGTATTAGTATCAAAGAATTTAGATGTTACAGGGTATTTTGATTTGAGCTGAAAATGCTTCTGTATGAATAATATATAATAGGGTATTTATATTAAAGTTGTCTATACAAGGCTTGAAAATGTTATGGAGTACTTAAAGTTAATGTTACCTTTATCTGTCTGTGAATAAATAATTCAAGGTTATAGCATATTTTACTTAAGACCTTGCCAACATTGAAGAATTTAGCTAATGGCTTAAGAGGTTTTAGGTTATACCTTGTTGAAAAGAATCACGTGGTAAAATTATGTCGCGTACTATGTAGTAAAACCACGTGGTGAATCGCGTGCATTCTCTGCCCACCACGTTGGTCACCTGTAATTACCACGTGAGTTTTTGATAAAGAAAAAGTAAACAAATGCATTAAATAGCACTCTTTATTTTTTTTTGTCACCATTAATGAAAGTACTATGCTGATGTAACACCGAAATTAGGTCATATGGCTACGTTTATTTGGTTATTTTATTTTGAAAAATTCAAATAATTTTTTTTTGGTCTCATTATCCGCATAGTACTTCCATAAATGGTCACAAATAATATAAATAGTGTTATTTAATGCAATTTTTAATCTTTTTTATCAAAATACTACGTGGTTACCATGTGGTTCTATTACATGGTAACCATGAGTAAACCAAGTGGTTGATAGAGAAACAACATAATAAACTGCATAGTTTTACCTCGTAGTTCTTTTCAACAGGTTGACCATCATTAAAATGTATTCTTACAGATCACTGGTATCATAAAGAAAAATATATCAGCATTTTCAAACAAAATTCCTAACTTTCCTAAATAATCTGAATTTCCTTGGGTCTAGAAAGTCAATTTAAATTTACAATATAGTTATTCATAAAACTTCAGTTACTAAGGTTTATCAACGTCAAAGGTTTATCGTTCCCTTAGCTTGGCCTGTCCATCTATAAATAAATGAAGATTATAAGTTATTGAGATTTAAGCTTTTACTTTTTCTGTAACTTTGGAGGTTATGGGGTAATTAACTTTAAGCTTGACCTATTTATATAAAAAAATGTCAGGTTTATTCTAATTCGTTTAAACTTGACTTCTATATGTATGAAGATATTAGAGGTTAGGAGTACTTGGATATCAAGTTTGCTTATTGTACATAAATTTTCATGTGAATCTATCGATCTCTGCGAGTCAAGTGTACTAGTGTGGATTATATCTCTAACGTATCTATGAGTCGCGTTCAAAACCCACAGGATATGGGAGAAAATAAAACAAGTTTAATTTAAAATTTTAAATGTTACGAAATACAAAAGGCATAATGAAGGTGTGTGTTTTGCCCCGAGCTACTCGCTGGGCTCATCAGTAAGATGACGGGCAGCTCTATCTTAGACACACTATTTGTATACAGATAATATAAAGGTATAGAGTTTGGAGTTTCTAAGATATTTAGCGTTCAGATTGCTGTCTGTCAAAAAAACAAATTGATGATATAGTGCTCATTAATGTTAGCTTTTTCAGTCTCCTGATATATAATAGTTTCGAGTTACCAGGTTATTTGGTATTAAGATATGCATGTATGTGTAACCAATATAACAAATCGAAACCTGTGGGTTATTTAGCTATAACCCAAGATAGCCAGATTACTTTGATTTAAGAATTGCCTATCTGCATGAATATTTTAAAATTGTATGGCCTTGAGTAAAAGCTTTTTTCTTCTTGTATAAAAGAGGGTTCAGGTTATTGGGTATTTTCTTTTAAACCTGATATGTTTATGTATAAGGTTTCTGAGGTTACAGATTACTCTCTATTCAAGTTTTGCCTCCCCATTGTATGAGTAATTGCACAGGCTATGAGGTAATTATATCTAAGCTTTTTCTTTCAGTATAAAAGATTTCGAAGATTATATTGCGTTTAGCTTCAGCTTAGCTCGTGTGTCTAGAATTGTTAAGAGGTTATGGCATGTAAAGACTTAAGCTCGACTAATTTGTGTAAAAGATTTCGTTAAAAATAAGGTACTTAGCTTCTATGGTTAGAGGTTATGAATCAAATAAAATAACAAAAACGATGTCTGAACAATGTTAACTAAAGCTCTTATGAGTGTTTGAATAATGATGTGCCTGCCAGTGTAAAAAATGTATAGGTTATCGGGTATTCAGACTACGCTTAGACTGTTTGTGTAAAATAATTTAAATAAGGTATAGGTATATATAAGATTTAGTACGCTTGGATTGTTTGTGTAAAATAGTTTACAGGTTATAAAATACTTTGATTTCAGGTTTTCCTGTGCATGAAAAAGTCTGCCCATCTGAGATCTCACTTAATATCACCAAAAACGGGTTCCTAAGCACTTTGAGGTTGGAATATCTTAATATTCGGACTTGCTTCAGCAATTCTACTACCAGATTTGGATGCAGCGTGCAATATTATGTAAGAATACAATGTCAGATCTGCTTGTTAGATTCCCTATTTCGTAATCCTGTAGATCGTAGAGTGCAGGTTATGGTTTTCATTAAGGGGTAACACCACTCTAGCGGCCCGAAAAAGTGCTTAATTTGTACGATTTTTTACAAGAGTAGGAAAGAAGGGATAAAATTTCTTTTTTGTGGGCTTACTATGCATATACTGAGGTCCAAAAATATATTTTTTTTGCATTTAAATACAAACAGGCGGCTATACAGCGAATCTCGTGAGAAGCCTTTTTCTTAAACCTCCAAATGGGAGAACACTTTTCTCGGAAAGTATGAGACCAGGAACAAAAAACCAAAAAAATTCTTAATCTATATAACGTTAACTTTGGAAGTACATAAGGTTTTTTTTTATTTCCATTTTTGTAGAATTGGCGCACTTGTGCACATTTTGCCAGTACACCATCCAATAAGTGATACAAATCCGAAAAGAGACGTGAAGCCGCGTTTGCACCACGATACAAGCTAATTTCAGTATTAGCGCACCCTGCAGGATACCTGAGGAACCTCAATACAAAAGCGATGAATCAGAACGCGCCGCGCGCTCTCATTTAGCGCGCTCGGCGAGCGGTCCGAGGCGCTGCCGCAAAATTGATATTTGAACCTTTCAAAAATTATTTGACACTATAGGACCAATTACATATTATTTGTATGACCCTAAAGTATTGTTTAAGCCGAAAAAAAAATCGATTTTTTAAAACTCCTGGAGTGGTGTTACCCCTTAAACTATTATCATACTAATAATCGCAGATCGAAATCATTGTTATTTATAGTCACGGATCAGAAGATGTCATTTTATGTTCAAAGATGAGATTTTAAAAATTATTATTGAACTTGAAATGGTAAGCTAATAGGTTAAAAGTTTTAGGTTATGGTCATAAAAACTTTTAATAATACAGATCGCTGTTCTAGTCATAATTATCTTAAAAAGTCATAGTGAATTACAAATTATCGTAATAACCTATCATTGCGAAAAAGTATCCAACTTGGGGTACTTAGGTTAGGGCTCACAGGTCTAGGCCGACATATTATATGTATACCAACTCTAAAGTCAACATTTTTATCTACAAAAATCAATGTCCCATAATTTAGATACGGTTTTTTACAAAATTTAGAGAAAAAGTTATGTTTTTTGTAGAATTCAGAAGTTATAAAAATTGGTTTAAGATCTTTCTCTATTTTTCCACTAAACTACGAGTACATCTACTTAGCAGTAAGTACAAAAAAAATCATCCAAATTGGTGGTTCTTGTGTAGAGTTATTTTATTTTGGCAGAAAAAATCGTACTTTAGCCCACTGTGCGTCGCTTTTCCTCACGTTGCCACCTCAGCGCTTGTTACTGGAGGCTTCTCGTCTCGCGTGCTGACTCTTCTTCTGTTGATGATGGTGGAGGTCGAGCGTTTGCCTGCACCAGTCGTTCTTGCACCCACGTACGCAAGAATCACCGTGTACAGCCCAAGCTCGAACTCGTGCAGTTGCGGAGCTGGCTGCGAGTCAGCAGAAAGCGTGGTGCACGGCACGATAACATTAGCAATAATGGCCTTTCTATATGACTTCGACGGCATCTCGCCGCCCGCTCTCTCTTGCCTACCTCTTGAAGGGCACGGCTGTCAGATGGCGACACTTGGACCATTCTCCGCACTAAATTACTTGTGAGTTATTCGTGACTTAAATTCAAATTTAGAGACTCTTATGAAGACCATTTCAGAGTCGCAAGACTATATTAGGCAGACAATCATGACAGTTGAATGACTCTGTTGAACTGCTGAACGAAGGCATCCTACAGCACAAACTAGAGACGAAAATAGTCGTCGATGCAATCGTGTTCACCTCACAAGGCATCATACGTCCGCGCTTCGTGTCGTCTAATTTAATAATAAAATCAACTATGCTTGTCAAGGATACAGTCATTGAGGCGCGATTCCCGAAAACGGACAAGCCCAATTCGATTTTAAAAAATATTAAAATTTCAAATCTTTCCACATTCTTTTCGAATTTTCAATTGTTATATCACTTATCCATACCTTTGTTGGACTTGCAGAACTTTATTTTGCATAAAGCATCTACAATTCCAATTAGGCAAAAAACAATAAATAATACCTTTGCATATATTTGGCCCGAATCGCATTATTTCGCGATAAGCATCAACGATCTGTATGTATGTAAAGACACAGAACCTGTTCGCGAAATTAGAGAAAGTGCTGCTTGGGAAATTAAATTTTCGATTAATTACAAATTGATAAATATAGCCGATTGCAATATAAAAATCACACAGTTGAACGATACCTATTGAATGAGATTACACGAAACTAATACGTGAATCTTTTCGACTTCTGGTTTACAGACTATTTTTGTACAGAGCGGTACAATATACGTTCGAGATGAACGGTTCAGGAATATTTAGATTAAACCCGGGATGCACAGCATATACGAACAATGCAAGGATTTAGAGTGCTATCGTCGGAGATAACGCATTGCCAATTGAATATCATTTTTGTCTTAACAATTATTTTTAGCATAGCTTTGAAATTAATGAAGTAACAGTAAATTCCATTTTTAAGTTTCACCTTAAAATTTCAACTTTCAAGTCGCATATGTTGTCATATGAATTTATATGAACATCGTACAACAGCCGCATTTTCAATCGGAATTTAATTTTTTTTCTTTCTAACGAATATTCTCTAACATAACTTTCAAAATTAATTAAACAATATTGAATTTTGCTTTTAAAATTTTAATCTTAGAATTGCAATTTTTAAATTTACGTACGGTTTCATAGGAATTTATATGAGTATTTTTTGTAAACATACATTTTCAATTCAAATTTAAAGTTTATCCTGGCGAATATTTTCTAACATAACTTTCAAAATTAATAAAATAATATTGAATTCAATTTCTAAAATTTTAACCTTGGAATTTATTAAGTAAGAATAATTTTTTAAGTTGCATTTGTTTTCATATGAATCCATATAAGTATTTTAGGCACGTGTATTTTGCGTCGTAGTGGCGTCGACGGGCGATATACGAACGTGTCACGGACGTAGTCTAATATTGGACAGAAGAGAGAGAGAGAGGGGGTCTGACTCAGGTATCCTGAGTCAGCGAGATAAGGACGCGTGTCCGATTTGGGCAGACACACAGTGCAGACCCCCTCTCTCTCTCTCTCTTCTGTCCAATAAAGAGATAATCAGCCGGTCTCCTAGTTTTTTCCTTCCGCAGCACACCCCAACTACCGAAGAATCACGTACCTTAACAGTTACGTGTGAATAACGCGACTTCATTCTTTTCCCTTTCTAAACTCACGTAACACTATCGAGACTCTGTATATAGTCGGCTGAGCAGAGAAGCTATTAACTCGGCGTGCTCACGAAGATAATGCTATCTCAATGCATGCGCGAAAAATATAATATCTTAGAATCGGGAACTAATAATATTATAAAAATAAATAATATTATAATTGTCTAAGCGCAAGGGCCACACTCGTCCCTTAGTTTAAGAGAAATTTGAAGTAGAAAACTGACATAAATAAAAAATAAAGAGCATAAAATTTGCTTAAAAAAATTTTCTTTCCGTTCTAAAAACGAGAAAAATGTGATAAGTCTAACGTTATATTTTTTTCTGTTCAGATATTTTCATTATGAGTTTTTTTTTTTTTTTTTTACTTAACGTCGCCATCTTTGTGCTTCCATGTGGTGCTAATCGACGACGGAGGTCTGCGGTGTGTTTGTAAACAAAGCACATGTAATTTTTACAGCGGTGCTTGTATCAATCGGCAGAGACTAGGATTCGAACCCGGGTCACCGGCGTGGGAATCCAACACTCTACCGACTGAGCCGCCGCAGGTCCCATTTTGAGTTTTGTTTTATCATCTAAGTTTTCAATTTTCTAATTTTTTGCCAACTCTTGTTTACCAGAACGCTAGACTTACCCATTTTATTTTTCTCGTTTTTAGAGCGGATAGAAACATTTTTCTATCAAATTTTTTGCTCTTTATTTTTTAATTTTGTCCGTTTTCTAGTTCAAACAGATTTTTCTTCAACTACGGGAGACTTGTGGCCCCTGTACCGAGATTATTATATTATTATTCGCTCTCAATTCTAAGATATGATATTTTTCGCGCATGCATCGAGATAGATTCCTCTTAGTACGCACGTTGAGATAGGACGTCCTGTGCACAAAAATATGAGAATGAATATTATCGCAAAAAAAGCAATTTCGTATTTTTTAGAGTTGCCAATGCATAATGTATATGGAGGATAGAACATATATATATAGATATATATACAAATATATTTAACATATATACAGATATAAAATGGAGGAATGATTTTTGGGAACCGAATCTGTTACAAAATAAAGTATTCATAAAACCATTCATATTAGGATTGGAAATAATTTTATATGAGTCATTTTCAGTTATACTGTGTGTAAGTATAAATTTTTGGGTCATAAGACGGGTTGTTTTCTGAGAAAAAAAAATAAAATGTAAAAAAAATGCATTTATGTGGACAACAATAACTTGAGTAATACTTGATGTAATGCCTTGCAAATTTCAGAGAATATTTGTTAGGTGTCAGGTTATTGGCTAGATATTTTTTAGCTGATTTGGTTCATAATCTTCTGATATACTAGAGATTATTCCATTTAAACAATACTTTTTCATCCTGTATATCACGACATCTCTAAGCGTTATCGTTGTGCTTTATCTTGTAGATATTAAGAATTATTATATACGAGATTTACTATTCTACGCTTCTAACCAAGTTTACGTATTATATTGTATGAAAAAATCCAAAAACTACAAAGACAATGTTATATTAAAAATATTATTAATTTGTAATTTTTTAAAAATTATTTAATAATGACATAATATATTTTTGAAATATTGAATCTGTATCTATCTATAAAAGAGCATAGAAAAATCATAATTTTGATACTATTTTGATGATGGAATTTGTAAACTAGTATATGCTGAATAGTCGTAAAATTTTTAAATGAGTAATTTTAAAGGAGGATGCGTTTTTGTGTCTTATGCATTTGTTTTGCAATGAAAGATTTTATAGATAAAAATAAATTTTAGAATCAATGACACATCGCTGACTAAACATACCCTGACATATGATATATATATATATATATATATATATATATATATATATATATATATATATATATATATATATATATATATATAATTACTAGCATTATCCGTCGCGAGTTCGCCCGCGAAAAATACCGACAGTAAATTATAGTTATTATCAAAATAATTCGAATTACAACATTTTATAGCAACAGAAATGTCATAATAGCTACATCATTTTGTTTTTTTTTTTAATTTGTACTTCAGATTTGAAATTTATTACCTCAAAAACCCGACCTCTGAATACTCATACCTGGTTTATTTGTTTTTAATTTGTAAGATAAATAGTTCAAAATACACTATTTTTACGTAACAAAACCGCCATATTGACTACGACATTCATTTTTAATTTAGACGTCAGATTCGGAATTTGCAACCTCAAAAATCCCTACATACACATTTTGTGTTTACTTGTTTTTGTTTTGCAAGAGGAATAGTTCGAAATAATTATTTTACCGCAAGATAACCGCCATATTAACTAACAAGGAGAGTTTACGAATTGCGGGTCGCGAATTTTGATGAGGCTTTGAGAGCTGCTTCTGGTGCCTAAAATTGAACCCCAGCACCCGCCGTTTTACTTAGCGAGCCCCTGTTATCGAAAGATAGCCCATTGTGCTCCAAATACCTGCTTTTAGTGAAAAAATGGTACGTATACTTCAGATCATAACTCCGCAAATTTTTACTCAGAAAACATAACCCAAAAGTAGGTAAAAGTAGAACGAAATTGCTTTAATTTCTGCTTTATTTCATATAGCAATATCGATCTCTTGCAAAGTTATTAATTGTCTAAGAAAGCGATAAATTTACATGAAAAATTGAAGATTTTTTTTAAATCGCTGATTTTCCATGCATTTCTTATTACTCTTTTTCATAGTTAATAATTTTGCAAGAGATATTATGGAACAAATCTCTAAATGAAAATAACCATGATGGACGGTACGGCGCAGCTTTCCCTTATTTATATCATAATTTTAATTAAATTCTCTTTGAGGAAGCATAGTGCCAAAGTAGTTAGCAGCGTATTTTCCATATATTCTATGCTATTTTTTTCCAAACCATTTTCAAACCATTTTCAAACCTTTTTCAAACGCTTTAATACAAACGTTTTAAAAATGCTTTTAAACTGTTTAAATTGTTACCATTCAACAACCATCGGAGAGCTTTTCAAACGGTTTAAAAACGGTGTTACAATATCCTATGTGGAATGAATCTATGAGCATTCAGTAGTTTCTCAAACTTTTTTCCAATTATATTGTTGAACGTCTCAAGGTTTGGTTCCAAATGATTTTAAAACGTTTTACAAACGTTTTGTGTTATCAGGGAGTGAATCAATCGAACGGTATAATTACCACAGTTGGCTAAACACCTGACACGAGACACAGTGAAACAAACTATTTAGGCATTTGATACTCTGTTGTGTAATAATCAAATTGCATTGGAATAACATGCAAAAATATAAGAATTGACTAAAAAATTTTGTTAACATGTTAGGTCTTGATTCGAATATTGTAATACTTTTTAATCAATTCACTACAATTGACTGAAGAAGCTCTACGTATTCGTTATTTGAAATTTCAGATATGTTCAAAACAATAAACTTAGATTGAATTGAATTCTGTTAAAACTATGAAACATTCATATTGTAAAATTTTGTTGAAGGCATTAAAATTAAGGGCGTGAGTTCAGGTCCCCTTGTTCGAATTTTTTGGGAACGTATACAAATTTCTTTTTCAGATTGTTCGGTTGGGGAGGTCGAGCTAACAACCCGCTACCTGGGTAAGGCCAATAATGCCCGTCCGTCTTATATAAAAATCAATTTCGTTAATCTCAAATTCTTTTTATGCATTGTGTATGAAAAAAAAATTAAAAATAATGCGTCTGGACTTGTTTCAAAATTCTTTTTTAAATGAATACGCATGGTCTTGTAAATTGAAGCCATATAAAATATAAAGAATAATATTAAACGAGCATGGACTATTTTATTTTTATTTAGTTAAAACAAATATGTGAAAGGTCATAAATTTTCTTTAGCAATATGTGCGAAAAGAAGTTGAAAATATTGCGTCTGGTCTGAATTAAAAATAATTGTTTTAAAAGCAAAGCGTATGGTGTCGTAAATTGGAGCTGCGTAAAATCTCATGAAGACTTTCAACACGCATGGAGAATATGATTGTTATTTATTTGAAATAAATATGTGCGTGGTCATAAAATAATATTTTCTATGCAATGCGTATGAAAGAAAATTAAAATTAATGCGTCTGTTTTTGTGTAAAATTTTTGTTTGGATATCATTGTTGCATGGACTCGTAAATTGGACCCGTGTAATAAATAGAGATAAATTTTCAATTCGCATAGAATTTACGGTTTATATTTATTTAAAAAAAATAGGTGCATTGTCATACAAAATTCTTTGTATGCAATGTGTATGAAAAAGAATTAAAAATAATGATTCTGAACTTGTTTCAAATTTTACTTTTAAAAGCAATGCTAATGGTCTTGTAAATCGTAGCCGCGTAAAATCTAAAACGAAATTTTTTACGCGCATGGACTTTATAATTGTATTTATTTAAAACAAATATATGCATTGTCATAAATATTTTTATGTAATGTTTATTAAAAAAAAATTAAAACAATGCAGCTGGACAATGTGATACGTATTTCGAGCCAAAAATTAGTATTAATTAATTGGTAGTCAATCGCGGCCAAGCCACCGCGAACAATAGAGTCGAGAAACTAATTGCTTATTTAAACTGTGTATTAACGGGGGGGGGGGGGGTGGTTTATTATTATTAGTTTGAGAAAACGGGGAGAGAAGATATCGTGTCCGATGGAAACACGCGGACAGGTCTGGCCGGAAACTCGCCATTGACTGTCCGCGCGTCGTGTGATACAGTTGGATTTTCCAGAGCAATTCATTAGATTAGTTAGGATTGAGATTATTATTGAAGTGTTGTTAAATTGTTATAGAGTTGTATTAGGTTATGTGATAAATTTGGATGTTTACAAATTGTTGGGATTTTGTTAAAGTTAGAGTTGCGTCGGGAGAGCAAAATTCGCGAACTTGGTAATGACCACGAGGACATCGTGCGAGCAGACAAGCGACTTTGCATCGACTTGATTTTCTAACTTCTGCGGTGAGTGGGTTACTGGGTTGTCGAACGATTATCGGCACTTATCTAGAGTCGTAATGTACAAGATTTATTAATTAATATTAGAACCATGGTGTGACTTAATGTTCACAATCCGGAGCGACCATAAATTCAGGCGTCCTTATAAGTAGATACATTCGGTAAAGAAAGGATTACTCCAGTAGACTAAAACAATCTATTGGTGTTTATTAATAACTAAAGATTTATAAGGTTTATGTGAGTGAAATTATATTCCGTATATAATCCTATGTTATAATTTGTGTAAATTTTTATTTTAAAAGCAATGCGTATGATTTGTAAATCGGAGCCGCATAAAAGTTAAAGATGCAATGCGTATGAAAAAACCACTTCCAATTCATCATCACTTAGCTTCCTCAAACTAAATTAATTGTTAAAATATAAAATATGTGTTCTAATAAATTCATTTTAAATTGCTATAACTCCTTTTAATTAAAATTTCAAAAAATGTGTGCTGATTTATCATAGAAGGTTTGTCAAAAGAAGGTTTATCAATAGAAAATTTTTTATTAAAACTACACATTTAGTTTAAATTACCTTTTTCCACGACTCCTTAGAGATACTGTTGTAGGAACGTTGAGTTTATAATTATTAAAAAGTTCCTTTTTTAAAAAGGAAGCTTTCAGTTCATTTTTTTTCAATTTTGCATTAAGATACAAAAATTAACAAGAAATTATACAAACTTAAATATCTTGAAAATTAAATGAATTCTTTATCATTGATGTAAGAGTTTTAAGAAGTTATTGGTGTGTACTGAAGGTATACAATTGCAATTATTAAAATTTTTGATTGAAAAATTATATTAGTTATACTAATTACAATCTTTCATAACTGATTCTATATATATGTGCTTTACGACTACATGCTAAAACTTTCATTCGACAACTGACAATTAATTTATCTCCAAATTTAATCACATATAGTTACTTGCTTCCAGTAGACTAAAACTGTGGTTTTCTCTTTTAGCTATGAATAACACATGGTTTTATTTGATGAGTTAAATGCAAAAAATTACATATAATAAAAGACTTTTACAAATAATTCTGCTTTAAATACTTTTAAACAAAAATTTTGAATTAGGACCTAAACATAATGAGTGTGTATCTTGCATCACCTACAGTAGTAACTTATTTCCATATATTTAATTATGTTAAGATAATCCTAATATTTTTTGTAAACTATATTTTACATTGTAATGAAAAATAAATAATATTATGTTTGATAAGTTTAGCACATACATCTTAAATATGACAGTTTATGAGGTTAAAGCACAAAGGCTAGTCGATTATTTTATATGAAAGTGAATAATCGGATTAAAGTTATTTTTTATAGATTTTTATATAATAATTTATTAATAAACTGAGTAACAACGTTTCGTAAAAGTTATAATACTACGACTTTATTTTGAATATCGACGGTTGAGTCGACTGACAAGGAAACTACCCGAGGTGTACCTCACCGCTTTGCTTGATATTGTGATATGTTGTAGTACATCAAAAAGTATTAGACACGTATTTTTTTACGTGCTAATTTAGCGATTTAAGGGGTGAAAACCACCCTTAAAATTTATCCCCAAAAACATTTTTCTTTTTAATATCTCAAAAACGAATTGAAACTTTCCGATTAAAATCAACACCAATTTGTTTCTTATCAAAATGCACTTCTGTGGTAATCGCTTTCACTCTGAAGGGTTACATACCTTATTTTTTATAAGGGTATATATGACTTTTTTTCGTTTTTTCTTTCTTCAGAAATTTCTTAATTAACCGAATCTTATAAAAAATCGTTCTATTATAAACAATATGATTCAAAAGCAAAAAGTTGTTCCAAGTTCAGTGGATTATCATGTATAATACATTTTTTTTATTAACAATTTTCAGTATTCTTTTCTGCAGATTTTGCAAATAAATCAAGATTGTTCTTATGAGCACCACCCCAAGCAATGATTCCATAATTAATTAAACTATGAAAAAAAGCATAATAAATCATTCTCAATGTTTCGGTTGACATATATTTGGTGATTTTATAGAATATATATACTAAATATTTAGTTCTCTTTATAATGTATTTACTGTGCTTATCCCATTTTAAGTTATAATCAAAAATGATACCTAAGTACTTGCAACTTTCTACTCTATTTACTTTTTTGTTTCTAATGTTTATATCTATTTGCTTTGGAACACTATCACAATAGTTACCAAAAGTTATACATACAGTCTTATTAACGTTTAATGATAGTTTATTTACAGCTAACCACGTATCCCCAGTAGATATAATTGCAGTATCATCTGCATAAGACAAAATTTCATCAGGATGAATTACTTTCAAGAGATCATTAATATATAAAATAAAAAGTAGTGGACCTAAAATGGTACCTTGTGGTACACCTGTGTATATTTTTAAATAATTACTCTCACTATCATTAATTTGAACTTTTTGATGTCTATTATTAAGATAACTTGAAAGTAGATCCAGTGCCTGCCCTCTAATTCCTATACAGTAAAGTTTATCCAGTAATATTTTATGATCGATAGTATCAAATGATTTAGCCAAGTCCAAGAAAGTAATATTTTATTTTATTTTTATTTTTATTTTTATTTCAATTAACGGATAGAACGTCATATACAGAGTGATCGTGGGTCAAGAACAAAAATAAAGGTGCAGTTGAAATAATACAAAATTGAAATTACAACTATACAATGTTATTTAAACTCCTAAAAATGAAAGCGACCAATCAGAATATGAGCAATGTCAATATAAGTTTTGTTTAAAAAATAAATGATGTTTAATAAGAAATTGCACTTTGTTTTTACGATATTAAATAAAAAGTGTTTTCTGGGGGTGAACTGTAAGGGTGCTTTTCTTTTCTTAAATCAACATAGGAGCAAGTAAAAATATCTCTAATTATTTTTTTATACTCTGCAATATATCACAAAATTAAGAAAATTTTAATAGTGTATGTCAGATGCCACGTTTAGCGGTATTTATGCCGTTGACTTTTTTTCTTCTACCATTCTCTCCTTTTCAATATTAAACATCAATATCGTTTATAGTATACAGACTTTTAATAAGATTGAACAAATTAAAAAATTTCTGGTGAAAAAAATAATCATCTCTACCCATATAAAAAATAAGGGATGCAGGCCTAGATAGTAAAAGCAATTACCACAGAAGCGCATTTTTATGTTAAATAAATTGACGTTGGTTACATTCGAAAATTTCAATTCGTTTTTAAGATATTAAAAAAAATGATTTTTGGGGGTGAAGTGTAAGGGTATTTTTCATCCCTCAAATGGTCGTATAAGTATGTATGTATATATTTGTTATGTTTTTTTCATGTTTTACAATATATTACAAAATTAAGTAAGTTAATTAAGTAGTTACCCCATTAAATAATTTTTTTTTAAACTCCCGGAACCGGTCAACTTTTAATTTTAATTTAGTTTATAATAGAACAATTTTTTATAAGATTCGGTTAATTAAGAAATTTCTGAAGAAAGAAAAAACGAAATAAGTCATATATACCCTTATAAAAAATAAGGGATGCAACTCTTCAGAGTGAAAGCGTTTATCACAGAAGCGCATTTTGATAAGAAACAAATAAGCATTGGTTTGATCGGAAAATTTCAATTTGTTTTTGAGATATTAAAAAAACTGTTTTTGGGGTAAATTTTAAGGGTGGCTTTCACCCCTTATATCGCCGAATTAGCACGTAAAAAATACATGTCTAATACTTTTGGATATACTACAACATATCACAATATCAAGAAAATCGGTGAGGTACACCTCGGGTAGTTTCCTTGTAAGTCGCAAACTCGGCATTTGCTTGATGTAGAGGCTAACTCAGATATCGCTTCAAGAGCAGGCTAACTCGGCGTTCGCTTGAAGACGAGGCTAACTCAGAAATCGCGTAAGGAAGGGCTAATTTAACTATCATTACTCGTATTTAATTTTGTAAAGAGCAAGAATAAGAAAATGCAAAAACATTAATTTACCTATTTTGTTATTACTTTTTACAAAATTGAATTCTAGAAATAATTATTTAAAGTAACCCTTCTGTACGCGGTTTTCGAGTTAGCCTCTTCTTCAAGCAAACGTCGAGTTAGCCTCTTCTTCATGCAAAATTTGAGTTAACCTTTTCTTCAAGCAAACGCCGAGTTAGCCTCTACTTCGACTCAACTGTCGATATTTTGGTAAACCTATTATTACTGAAAAATGTCTATCTAATCAAGCTTGAAATCCCTCCGCGGTTGTCTGGACACATGGCCGAGGCATAGACTTCCTGGCACGAGGAAGCGCAGCGATCCTCGCGGCTTGGAGCCGGATGACTGGCCAGTTTTCTCGGAAGTTGAAAGGTGACTAAATGGTAACCGAGCACACTCTACACACATTTACTCTTACAATCATTACCCTACACTTACCACACGTACTACAGTCAACAAAATACTCAAACATCTTCTCTTCGGCGGTACGCTAGTCGTGAGGCAGATTTGCGGAAAACCATCCGACCCGATTGTTTTCCCACCGGTACACGCTGGGAGAGTCCGGACCCCTGTCCGTTGTTCCTATCAGCATGGTCGAAGGACTGATATGAGCCTAGTTCTGTTGAGGCGATTAGTTTCGGTGCGGGAATTCAATAACCTTGATCAAGATGTGCGTATTGAGCAGGGGGATCGGAATCCCTGTTGTTTCGCGCGAGCCCTGGTCCATCCGTGTATTCCGGGACCGGAAAAACGAAGGCTGGGCCTCAGGGAACTGGGGTAGGATCAAAGTATCCGAGGGTACACCTGAGACAGAAAATGTCGCAATGCAATTAAGAGATGAACCAAGATGCCAAACCTGCCAGGAAGCAATGGTGGTAGTGGAGCAGCTTCCTTCACACACATTAGCGGGTGGCAAAAAACAGCCCAGCCGCCGGCAGATAGTAACAGTCCAGCAGCTCGTGAAGCAAGTGGACGAACTCTTCAAAAAGACGGGAAAAGGGTTGGAGAGGTAGTCTGGTGTCAATACCGACATCAAGCACAGCTTACCCACCTTCGTCGAACATTTCGACTCTTGGAGGGAACCCCTGCTCACCAACACCAAAGAGCACAGCGCGACAGACTTAATGGGAGCCGAAACAGTGATTCCGATAGTGCTGAGTCTTCAATTATTGACAAGAAGGCTAGATCCACCGGTCCTTTCGAAGAAGGAGAAAGCTGCAGCCAAGAAACAGCAGCAGCAGCTACAGAAATGCCCTGAGCAGCTGACACAAGAACAACAGCTGCAGCAAAATCAGCAACAACGACAGCAGCTGCGACAACAACTCCAGCAGCAGCCGCCAGAAAAAAAGACCCTAACAGCCCGGACATCGGCGGACAAGAGGAACGAGACTGCTCAATAGAAGAAGAAGAGGAGGAGGAGAACGCTTAGGAAGTGACCCAAGGCTGTCCTCATCCGACCGAGCGATGGAGTCACCTACGCGGACGTTCTCTCAAATGTCTCCAAAAAGATCACAGCAGAGTGTCCAACGACTGATATTAAGTGTATCAGGAAAACCAGGGCGGACGACGTCCTGGCAGAGTTGGGCATGAAAAGCAACAACCAGGAGCTGGGGACTTTATGAGACTCCATCAGGAAGGTATTGGGCACGTCGGGGACCGGAAAGACCCTGACACCTAAGACAAACGTGGAAGTCAGCGACCTGTACAGCCTTACCACCAAAGAAGAAGTGGAGACGGCGATCAACAGTGTCTTTGAGGAAGCAGGAGTCTCAACGAGTGAGATTAGCGTTTCGCTGACCAAGTCCAACAGTAGAGAGCAACGACTGGCCATCGTAGACATGGACTAGGAAAAGGCAGAGTACCTCCTAGAGAAGAATCGTCTGAAAGTCGGCTGTATGAACTGCCGACTGAGAAGATGGCAGCGGCTCCAGCGGTGCTTGGGCTGTATGGGTTATAGACATCAAGCGCGCGATTGTCGTGGCCCAGGCAAAACAAGGCCTGATACAAATGTGGTGCGGAAGGTCACAAAGGAGCAGCCTGCAAGGCTACCGAGGCGAAGTGCGTCTTGTGCACTGACCTGAAAGTAGACCAAGCACAGCTGGGCCACGCACCGGGCTCAGGGCAGTGTAGAGCGTTTCGCGAAACGCTTACGCAGACCAAAGCCATGCGTTAATGATGGACCGCATAACGGTCCTTCAAGCAAACCTCCATAGAGCCGAATTAGCCAACAGCCTTCTGATTCAGAGTATATCTGAGACGAAGGCTGATATGCTGCTAATCAGCGAGCTGTACTGTGACTGGAATGTACCTATGTGGTACAAAGACACACTTGGCACAGCAGCAATCTACGTGGACCCACGAACCATCAGAGTGGATGAACACGGGGATGGAAGCGACTTTGTGTGGGTGAGAAGCAGTGGCGTAACTTACGTCAGCTGCTACTTTACCCCGAACGTCCGTATTGAGCAATTTATGATTCGCGAAATAGAAGGCGAGATCGTAGTCGCCGGCGACGAGATTGCGCGAGCATTGGAGTGGCGCATGCCAGTGCCGGGCAGCAGAGGAAAGTACATCATGTAGATGATATTTAGACTCGGTCTGATAGTTCACAACGTTAGGAATACATCGACATTCAGAAGGGTAGGGCATATTGGGACGATATGGACGTGTCTTTCGCATCCGCAAATCTAGCGCATAGAGCGTCGGATTGGACGGTATTGGAGAATTACAACGGAATCGATTACCAATACATCACGTTTCAACTACGCTATATATCCCAATCGCAAAGAGTAGCAACAAAGCCACCTCGATGGAATCTGGCCAGGCTGAATACGGGAAAACTAGTCGAGGTACTGCTCAAAGGGCAGGAAAATTTACCAGCGACGAACGCCGCTGAAGACAGGGACGGAGCGGTGGCCATCGAAGGGAGCTTATGGGTCTCATTCACCAAGCCTGCAACGCATCCATGCCGCGTAAGGGATCGCGACATGGAAAACGCTCTGCTTACTGGTGGTCGGACGGAATAGCGCAACTGAGAGCGGAAGCGAAACGTCTCAGAAGAAGGACGCAAAGAACGAGAGATGAAGTGGAGGCAGCACTGTTGTCGGCGCAGCACAAAGTAGCGCGCAAGTAGCTTCGACGCGAGATCAACCGAAGGAAGGCACGGTGCTGGAAGAACCTGATGGAGGAAGTCAATTAGGACGTGTGTGGCTTGGGCTACAAGACCGTGACCAAGAAACTCTGCGCGCTGCCAAATCACCCTTTCGACGAGAACACCATAGCTCGAATCGTGGACACTTTGTTCCCAACACATCCGCCAAAGCAAGACCAGGAGGAAGCCGCTAAAGTAGGTGAGATTCCCCTATTCTCCATCGAGGAGTTGTGGATGGCCGTCAAAATGATGCGGAGCGGAAAGGCACCTGGGCCCGACGGGATACCAGCTGAGATATTGAAGATCATCGTGGTGAGAGCACCTTCTCCTCTGCTGAACATATACAACGCGTGCCTGAAGGCGGGTGTCTTTGGCACTCCCTGGATGGTGACGCATCTCGTATTGATCAGCAAAGGTAAGGGAGGTGAACCCTTGCTTCCGTCGTCCAACAGGCCACTGTGAATGTTTGACCACACAGAGAAGCTCTATGAGAGATTGCTCAAACCACGGCTACAGGAAGCTGTGCAGGCTGCCGTCGATTTAGCTGACAACCAGTACGGCATCAGGAAACGGCGATCCACAGTGGGTGCTATACGAGAGGTAGTTCGGCTGGGAAGGAGAGCATGGACTGAAAATCATTTTTCCAGGAAGATCGCGCTTCTCGTTACGCTAGACGTTAAGAACGCCTTCAACTCTGCCAGATGACCAGACATCTTGGACGCGTTGTACGAGTTCAGAGTCCCAGAGTGCCTCATGCGGGTGATACGGGACTACCTAAAGGACCGTATCCTCCGCTATAAAATAGAAGAAGGCCAACACGAGAAATATCTGAGCGCCGACGTGGTGAAGGGGTCAATCATTGGCCCTGATTTTTGGAACATCCTGTACGATGCCCTGTTACGACGCGGGCTACCAGAAGGGGTGTACATGATAGCCTACGCTGATGATGTCGCTTTAGTCATTATCGCGCAGGACTTTAAAAAAGCACAGTATCTGTTGAACCAGGGGATTTGCAGGATCTCGCGCTGGATGGGGGAACACGATCTCGACTTGGCAGCCGCTAAGACAGAGATCGTACCCTTCGCTGGCAAGCGGATTCAGAGCATCTTCCCAATGTATGTGGGAGATGCGGAGGTTTCGACAAGGAGGGAGGCTAAGTCTCTGTGACTCAAACTAGACACTAAGCTTTCTTTCTTTCGTCACCTAGTGTATGCAGGGATAAAGCGACGAAAAAGACTGCACAGTTGTGCCGTCTCATGGCGAACACGAGTGGACCGAAAGCGAGCAAGCGTCGACTCCTCATATCAGACATTACGTCCATCGTATTGTACGATTCTGAAATATGGGCCGTTGCAATGGAGAAGGACTCATACCGAATTAGACTCACTTCCATTGAGCGTAGAGGAGCTTTCAGAGTCACCAGCGCCTATTGCACGGACTTGGGACCCAAAATGCTCGTAATTGCGGGAATCATCCTGATCAACCCACACGCGGCAGAGCGCAAGCGAATCTACGAACGGAATAAAAACATGAGAGGACAGAACAACAGTCTATAGAGAAGAATGGGAATGCACCATGGAAACGTGGAAACGGTCCTGGACAACCTCGACCAAGGGTAAATGGACAGCAAGGCTGATAGACCAGCTGGCCCCTTGGATTAACAGAGATCATGGGGATGTAAATTACTTCCTGACCCAATTCCTGAGTGTCATGGGTACTTCTGCTCCTACCTCAGTCGTATGGTGAAGGTTCAGAGCCCGAGTTGCATCTTCTGTTCCGCTGATTGCGAGGATGAGTTTCACACGTTTTTCGTCTGCGAAAAGTGGAACGAAGAAAGAACAGGTCTTATCGGCTCTGTCGGACAGTTTCAATGCTGTCCGCCGAGAATAATTGGGCCGCCGCGGCGAAATTCGCCAAGACTATCCTACGACAAAAGAAGCGGTACCTAGACGGGGCAACCGACGAATGTATGAATGAAGCGCTGGGAGACACTCCGACACCCCAACCCAGATGATAACCTAGGGACGTCGGACGACTCCATGGAAATGGACGTAGAGGCAGAAGATGGGACACTTTCTTAACCGGAAGACACACAATTTCTCTCATTTTATGAATATCGCGGGGAGGGACAGGGATACTTGTCCTTTCCGTACGGAGATGAATGCGCCAGTTCGAATACGCGTATAAATGAGACGGGTTAGCTCTGATGTCCCCTCGGGGGATTTAAAATTATGAATTTTTAAATTTGTTTCAGGTCAAGGCAGCAGCGGTGGTCGAGGGTGGGTTCTGCCAGAAGAGAAAACGGTGGTAGGCTTTAGTGGGTCGGTTTGGGATGCAACGGCTGTGTAGTTTTTTTTCGCTTTTTTGTTTATTTTATTTTTCGTCCTATATTATGCACACAGTGGATGCATCACGAACCAGCCCCACATTATTCGGCTGTGCGGACCTAGTCGGGTGTGCCATACCCTCGAAAACAAAATTAAAAAAAATCACGCTTGAAATATTATAAACATAAAAATAAATAAATCGGTTAGATTTTCGTCGATGTTCATGGGGAAAGTATATACGCTAAAGTAGAGTGAGATTTCATTCTACTTAAAAGTGAAAGATTTCCACTCTATTTTTAGAGTTAAAAATCGACTCTAATTAGAGTGATTTATTTTACTCTAACGGGTTTAGCGTGTAATTAAATCGTTCAGTAGCATCATTTTTACCTTCATTTATAAGAAATAAAACTTAAAAAGTACTGATAAACATTATTTCATTAATCTTCAAATAACTTTTCAATCAATACATCAAAATATCAATGGAAAGTTATAAAGAAAAACAGAAGTATCACCGTTTATAAGTAATTTTATACTCTTTCATATGCAAAATGAAGCGATCATACAGACCCCTTTGGCTCAGTAGATAAGACGCTTGGCTATCGATACAAGATGCTCAATCAGTCAGGGGTTCGATTTCCGGTGAAAATTATGGATAATTGTTTCTTCGAGTTTTTCGTCGGGAAAAGATGTCCGACTACGGATTGTGCTTTGATGCAAGACATATGCGCTCATATAGCCTGCTCAAAAGTGTGTGAGACGCTAGTAATCAGGTGATGGGTTTCGCACGACCGACATCGTACAACACAACAAACAAGTATATAAAATACAAATGTAAAATACAAAAGCACATATGCATTGTGTTATATCGGAGTTCCAAAAAAGAGGGGATATATGGCCATTAAATACAAAGAATGAAACAATTAAACAATCTTTTTATTTCTAAAATACAAAAATAATTTACTTTATCGATTACAGAATATCTTAACATAAAGAAATCATTGTAAAACAAAAACGAATCGATGAATCTCAAAGTTTCTTTTCAATTCGGAATCGCCATTAAAAATAGAAAAAATGAGGCCATATTTACAAAAATTGACCACGCAGTACTCGAGATATAAACGAAAAAAAAAATTAAATAAAACACATAACCTTGAATAACGCGTAACATAAAGGTCGTTAAAATTTATACTTCTAACAGTCCCAAAAGATAATAAAAAACTTCCTTTCTGGAATTTTTCAGAAGGAGTAATGACTAAAAGTAAACTAAGTAAGTTTAACCTCAGTTATCCTTCATCAAAAAAAAGATTGTTTTACAAAATTATTTTTTACTCGAACATAAATAAGGATAAAGGCCTGAAAGTTTTCCATGTTATATTTCCCAGATATCACCGTTTAAACCAAAAACGACGTTTTCGCGTATAACAGAAAAAATCATCACTTACCCGTTGAGTAAAATTTTATTACGAGAAAACCGCAATTATTTAATTATTTTATTCATTAAAACTGCTAAAAGCCGCCATTTTTATCATTTTTTTCGCTGTTTTCGGCATATCAGCAGTTCTCAGACATTAGATAGGTCTTCAAAGTCGATAATCTATTTATTTCTTATCAAGAGTTATCATAAACAATGCATTCTCAATCGCTTTGTAATTTGTATTACGAACAACCCGATCTTTTAAATTAAAAACCGCAATTATTATGATTTTTTAGCAATTTTCGGCCTTTAAGCAGTTCCCAGACATTCAATTAGTCTCCAAAATGAATAATCAGTTCTCTATTTTTCAAAATATATCATAAACAGTGCATTCTCGAGCGCTTGTTAATTTCTTTTGCGATAAAATCGCATTTTTTAATTACTTTATTCGTTATTAGAACGGCTATAAATCGCAATTTTTATGTTTTTATAGCCGTTCTCGGCCTTTAATCAGGTCTCAGCCATTTGATCGGTCTCTAAAGTCGATAATTTATTTATTACTTATCAAAATATATCATAAACAATAAATTCCCAACCGCTTCGTAATTTTTATTACGAAAAAACCACATTCTTAATTATTTTATTCATTTAAACTGCTATAAACCGCGTTTAATGAATTTTTGTAGCTATTCTCGGCCCTCATGTAGTTCCAAGACATGTGATTGGTCTCCAAAGTCAATAATATATTCAGTTCTTATCAAAAGATATTATAAACAATGCATTCCCAAGCGCTTTGTAAGTTTTATTACGAAAAAAAAGCAATTTTTAAATTAATTTATTCATTAAACCAACAAAAAACCGCAATTATTATGAATTGTTTTAACTGTTGTCGGCCTTTCAGCAGTTCCCAGGCATTCGAATTGTTCTCAAATATGTAGGTCAGACTCGATGTCGACTGACTAACTGATGACATGGCCGACTGTTAATATGATTTTTGTTAGCTTTAGTATTAAAGACAACTCCCATTATGAGGAAACTTTCTATAACTATAAGCGAATTGTTACAACTTCTCCTCGAAGGTTCACTAAATCACTATCTTGATCTACTATACGTAATTGTAAGCGATCAATAACTTTCACAGATACTGGTAAATATATAATTTGTTTAGGAACCTCAATTATCTTGTATCCTGGAGGCACGGCAGGGAAAAAATCTCATGTTCTGTGTGAACTTTTTTTTGGTTGATATATGGTCCAGATGTTATAATACATTTAACTCGTAGAGCGTTTACTTTAAGAATGGCTACAGGCAAATCAGAGTCATAGCTTTTATATGGTTTTAGAAGAAGTTCAGTGAACCCTAGCACACGACCAATTGAGTCGCTTGATCGAAAATCAATTTCATGACTGCAAGTGATGATACTACGTAGCATATTATTATTAGGTTTAATACTAATTTTAATATTTTTTGGGTCAAGAATCACCTTGTAAAGTACGTTCAATATCTTCTATTTCATAGCTGCCTGTGGGTAACTCAATCTCTTATTGTCCAAAGTAAAATTTATTACACTTAAAATCAACATTAGGTATAGAGTTAAAAATGAGTAACTCATCTAAGCCTAGGACGTACATTATATCTGAATCAAGTTTAATCGGTGAAAAATTATGACTTTCCAGAACTTATGAAGTGTCTGATAAGCTAAGAGTTAACGATTCAATCATCTTGAATGAATATTAGAGACTAATACTATTTCACATTGACTTCTTCTTATATAGACAGAAATTTTCTGTAAAATCAAGTTGATTGCATATAAATTTGAGGTGTCCACAGACAAAAGTGTTGAATTCTTGATATCTTTAATAATTATACTTAACTTTATAGTTTTGCAAGTAATTCATAAGATCAGTAGGAGGTTGTAAGTCACTGAAACATTCAAAGTAGGTAACTTCTTTACCAATTTTACAATAAGCTACACAATGCGTACCAGATCCTCTCTCATCATCGAGATTAACAATTGCAGATTCTCTATAGCGAGGACCACTTACAGGTAATGCATTTCTCATAAATACACCTCGGATATTATGTATTTTCAATGAACGTACATATTTCTGTAAATCATAATCAGTCAATGCTCGTTGCGGTAATTTTACATTAACAAAGTTCTTTTTTCTTTGAGTAACTTTTTTATACAACCTCTTTCTTATTTTTACATTTAGTTTGCTTCACAAAAATACCATACCCTTTTTTATGTGTTTTCAGATACAGACCTTTGCCAAGAGCTAACATTTCTAGTTTTTCATTATGTCGTTTTTGCAATCCTCCAACCTTAGGAACAGGCAGTACACGTGGAATACTTACATTACGTTTTCCACCAACATTCTTGATATGCTTTCTATACACAAGAGCAGATTTAATAACTGCGCGTGCAGAATTACTTGGAATAATAGATTTATCAGTAGACTTGATTAAACTCTTCAAAGCCAATGTTTTCGTCTTTTTCTTATAAATTTTTCTTCTCTTTCCAAGACCCATACCCAACTTTGACTTCACGTTCATAACGTTTGTAATAGCCAATGCAGCTGCTTCTTTACGTAAATGAACGTCGCTGGACTTTACACGATGCCACGCTTTTTCAGCTAAAAGTCGATCGGCAGCGTTTCTGGCATGAATGTTTTCACTATTTTTTGAGTAAACTATATCGTGCTCTTTGCATGCATCATCTAAAGGATTGATTCCTCTATCACCGCGAGCTAATCTCTTAGATAATTTAGTACTTGGACCACAGTACTGATAACCAGGTATATGGAGTTCAACAAGTAGTTTATTAATTAATTTATTTACCAAACCAGAACCTTTGTGAACGGTAATAACTCTATGATAGTTTTTTCAAGACTGACGTAAAATCTATAAATTTAAGCTTTTATTATAAAAATTTATTATATAAATTTAAGTTAAAGATTGACTTTACAGAGCAATCTCTAAAATTACCAGTAATCAATTTTGATTCTCAGACTGAATCCCATCAAAAACGTTATAAACGTCATGGTAACTTACTACCAGACAGTATTCGTGCTGTATTCTGTGGACCATCTAACTGTGGTAAATCCAACGTTTTATTATCTCTAATCATACATCGTAATAGTCTGAAATTTGAAAATATTTATCTTTACTCGAAATCACTGAATCAACCAAAATATAAATTTCTTGAAAAGCTACTCGAACCTTTAGAAGGTATTGAATACTTACATTTTGGGGAACATGGTCTCGTTGTATCTCCGGATAAAGCTCGAGCCAATTCGATCTTCATATTTGATAATATATCATGTGAAAAACAAGATAATGTGAAAGCATTTTACTGTATGAGTAGTCATAAAAACGTTGACTGCTTCTACCTATCTCAGTCATATGCACAAGTGCCTAAACCGTTGGTGCGTGATAATGTAAATTTATTAGTCATTTTTCGACAAGATGATATGAACTTAAAGCATATTTATAATGATCATGTAAACACAGACATGACGCAGAGTGGGTGAAACGGATAATTTTTGTGTCAAAAACAGAGAACTTTTGATAGAAAAAATATTTTTGTATGAAATTTGCTAGAGCTTGTTACTGAATATCTCTATATTATAGGAAAAATGTGCACAAAATATAAATATGAGTTCCTAACCTTAAAAAATGCACCTAAACCTGTCAATTTCGGACAAAATTTTTTTTCCTTCATTATAAATTTTAGAAAAATCGTGTCTCTTAAGTACTTTAAGTGGTTTTTTGTAGATGTTGATCTACTGAATATAATTGCGTTAAAACGTGTTAAGATCACAGATTTTTTTATTTTATTTTTATAAGTGTGACAATAAATGAAATTTAAGTCTAGATTTTTCTGAAACTTCATATAAAAGTATTTAAAAAGTCACTGATATAACATTCAACGTCAGACTTCCAGAATTCAAAATGGCAGATTCAATATGGTGGTCAGAAGTGATTAATTTTTATATTTTTGGACGAATTATCTTAGAAATGTGAGAATAAGGGTTTCGGGAGTAGCTGATCGTGAATTTCTCATTATAATTATACAATTCAAAATGGCAGATCCAATATGGCTGTATAAAGTGGTTAATTTTGATACTTTATTATCGACTTTCTTTAAATAGTGGCTTAAAACAGATTTTTGTGGAGCACCGATTATACATTTGCTATCAAAACTATGTAATTCAAAATGTTAAATCCAATATGGCTGTCAAAATAGGTTACTTTAACGTTTTTAAGGGTTATCTTAAAGTTATGGCTATAAGGGCTTAGAGGGTTACTTGACCACGAAATTGTTATCCGATTTATATATTCTAAAATGGCAGATCCAGTGTTGTAGTCAAAACTATTTAATTTTGATGTTTGATAACGAATTATATATTTGAAATAAAATATTTTATTTCCGATTTAACCGCAACACCACTTTATTAACCTGAAAAGCCGGACGAAAGTGTCTCATGATTCCCTCTTATAATTTATTTCTCACATGTGCGGGAATAAAGTGAATTCTCAGTTTCTCTGGCTTTCTCTTTTTAACCTTTTAAGTACCGTGATTTAGGATACTTACATCCCCTTAGAAATAATGTATCTTGTATCATGGATTGACTATGCGTAAATTGTTGAACGTTGGTTGATCCACTATAGTGGATATCCGGTACTATAAAGGTTAAATTTTGAACTATTTCTTTCTCTATTAATATAAACTTTCAATAAAAGTCAATAAAGTAGCCACAGGTGAGTCGGAAATAAAGTTCTATATGTAACACTGAATACTGTCGACTTTATTCCCTTGTTGCATAATGTATTATAAACACTGTGGTCATTATGGTTTTAATGTAACCAATTATGAATTTGTATTACATAATTTAAAAAAAAACAGAACTTTAAATGTTTAAATGTTTCAAAATAATTATTTTGAAACTTGATTCATATTGGTTTTCTGGATAGTTGATTTAAAATTTCTAAAAGCTTGGCTAAACATTGTGGTTTTGAATCAATTCGAATCGAACAAATTGAAACTTTGTCTACAAAGTTTTTTGGCATAGCTAATTACTTTAATTATAAATTTTAAATTGTAAACAGAATTTGAGAAATAAAAATAGGCATTTGTTTTAAATTTTCTGTGAGTTTTCTTTGTTTCACATTAATTAAAGTATCTAAATTTAATTTTAAACTAAGTTATCGCTAAGTGAAGTAATAAGTAACACAATAATCAATAGTAAATGAGTAATACTTTTTTATATAATATTATAAATACATAAACATATTCATAGAACACTTATTAACATTTCACCGAACTTTTACTACTTTGTTCTAACCAATATAAAGTTTTGTTTATCATTTTTTAATACTGATTTATTATTTATTATTTAAGTTTTTTTTTAATTTTTTTCATTTTGCAAATAAATAATTTTAATAATAAAATTGTAAGCCCTTAAAAGCTCAAAACTCAAATAAACCAAGTTGAGTAATTGGCAAAAACAAATTTATATAAAAGAATTGTTAACCTTAAGGAGTTGGCCTACATAGGTCCAAACGAAGCGGCAGCTATACCAGCTGTAGTTACATTCAAACCTCTATGCCGTTGGGAAGAGTTGTCTCTTGTTTTGACCTTCTTCATTTTTGTCATTTTGTACATCTTTCCGATGTCCAAGTCCTTTGCTTTCAAAGTGGGTACAAACAAAAATGAAGAAGGTCAAAACAAGATTTTGATTCAAAATTGAGTTAGAGCTTGATGAGAGCTTTGACGTTTTGCTTCCAATCAAAGTCAACACTCTGCTATTAGAAAATAAAGATTCATGAAATATGTTTGAAAAGGAACTTGCAACTCGAGAAAGTCACCTTCATCATCTTGGAGACAGTCTTATAAGTTTATATAAAACATTATTATATATATTTATAGTATATAATATTTATAATAATAAGTACTTTATACTTTATACTTTATGCATTATATGTCAAGCTTGAATTTAAGACTTTATTATACTATGTTTTATAAATTAGTTTTTAATGTTTAAGCTTTCTATATTTTTTTACATAGAATAATAATATGTTCACTTTATTTTTATGTTGGATCTTAGACTTTAATATGTTCAATTTATCATTTAATAATCTATTATTAATATTTGCGATTTGATAATTTTATACTTAGAATAATAATAATAATAATATGTACACTTTATAATCCTATGCATTATGGTTTACATAATAAATAAGATGCGTTGAATAACACTAAAAGTTTGTTGAAAAATAAATATATCAGTATTGTAGATGGGTCTCGCTCGGCGTCAGCAACAGTAGTTATATAATTATGTATTAGATAATAAGTTTTTTTAATAAATAAAGTGTATTTACTCTCTCATATTTTATCTTATATATTTATAATATATCCTTTAACCCCTTGATTACAACATACATTCTATATTATATAATACGTTATGTAACAAGGGCAAAAAGTGGAATATTTTTCCCGCTGGTGAGCTTACTGCCTGAGCGAGGGAAGCGAAGCGAGAGCAGTATCACCCGAGAGAAAATTCTACTTTTTCCTCGAGTTACATATAGTACTTTATGCCCATCTAAACTGTGGCCAATTTTTGACTTGGAAAGCGGGACTAATGGACTATTAAAAGACAATATTGTTAAAAGACAATCGAAAACCAGGGTTATTGGTAGAACTTGACGAAATAAAGGAATTTGGACTAGTTTCTAGTGAAGTCAATTGCAGTAACTTTCTTCCCGCTTATCATTTTTGCGGGCAAAAAGTGTAATTTTGGTCTCGCTTTTCAGGGAAAAAAGTGACCATTTTCATTCAGATGAGCATAAAGTAGTTATTGTTATTTTAAATTTAATTTAGATATAAATAATTCAGAGATGTCTGACTAATAAAATCAAAAATTATTTACAAACCTTAAAATAACAACTTTTAAGAATTTGAGCTTAAACATTTAAAACTCGATATCTTAGTTTTGTTTGAATCAAGAATATCATTTAATCGCCTTCGTACAAACGTTATAATGGCTTTAAATATTTAAATATTTAAAACGATTATAACGTTTGTACGAAAGGGATTAAATGAAATACTTTATTCAAACGAAAGTAAGATATCGAGTTTTAAATATTTAAGCTCAAATTCTTAAAAGTTGTTGTTTAAGGATTTTAAATAATTTTTTACTTTATTATTCAGACATCTCTGAATTATTTATATCTAAATTAAATTTAAAATAACAATAACTACTTTATGCTCATCTGAATGAAAATGGCCACTTTTTTCCCAGAATAGCGAGGACGCCTGTACAACTTCATCGACGAATTTATATTCAAAGCAGAAGTGGATGTTAACTTAGTTAGCCATAATGAAACTGAGCTACGAATTCAGGTTAACCAGATATTACACATATGTACTGGGACCCCTACAGAATGTCAATTATACATAACTCAATAAAACCAATAAAATGAAGTAAATTTTTCATATTTTCAAGCAATACAATGTTAAAGTATTTAAAAATGTTAAAACCATCAAAGAAATCTAGACTCTTTTGTATTTTCAAACAATCCAATTTGAAAGTACAATACTTTTAAAACCAATAAAATAAATTAAATCCTTTGTACTTTCAGTCAATATAATTTTAAAATATGTAGAACTATAAAGACCAACAAAACAAAGTAAATTCAAATTTCAAATACCAAAGCATCCGGTAAATTCCTTCTATACTTTCAAATAATACAATTCTAATATATTCAAGTCTATTAGGATCAATAAATATCTTTCAACAATGCAAATGCGTTAATTTATAAAAACTCAATTTGTAAAACATCCAATAAATTCTCATATTTTAAATGACAAAATTCTAAAATTGTCAAACTGTTTAAATCAATTAATATTACTTATAATTTCAAATACTGCGAGTTCATATTTCAAGCAACAAAAGATCTAATACTTTTTTTCAACCCGGCAGTCTTGAACTTTTCAAAGTCCAAGTTGAATTCAAATAAGTTACAAATTGGGGTCAAAATTATTGATCGGCACTTTTTCGACATTTTTGTTGCAGGCTTTCAAGGCATGACTAAGCAGAGCCGGCATCTTTTGTCGGGAAATTAGCCGACAATCCGGGTTTAATTTCCGAGAAGGTAGCCCCGCTGGCTACATCAAGCACTGAATGGAAAATAATCCAGCAAGTAGATATAACACCATACTTTCTGACCAGTGAAAAATTGATCTGAGTATGGAAAGACGTATCGAATCAATACACGAGCATATTGAAAGGTTGCCTACATAAGGATAAGGAATCTTTAGATAACGCGTTTGACCAAATTTAGGACACGTTAAAGCGAACAGGAAGAATTGTAGACTTAATTTCGGAGCAGAAAACAGCAGATGAAACGCGAGCGCGCAGATCGATACTCCAGGCCATAGGCAGAATAAGTCGTTTTCTTTTTGACAAAGTCGACGAGAGTACTGAAATCGAATTAAAATCTTTAATAAATATCGCATTGAACGACACCAGGCAATCAGCAAAGTTATTAACCAAATTAACAGAATTAACAACAGCGCTATTTGATAATACTGATAGCAAGATATCAAATTTTAGAGACTCTCATAAAAAATATTTTGCAATCACAGGACTATAATAGTCAAACAATTATGATAAGCTTAGTCATTAGACTGCTAAATGAGGGTATTCTACAGCACAAATTAGAAACAGAGATAATAACCTATGTGATTTTGTTCGCTTCACAAGGCATCATACAAAACATCGCTGTATGCCGCCTAGTTTAATCAGGAATTTGGCTATCCTTGTGAAAGAGGCGATTATTGATGCACGATTCCTGGAAACAAACAAGCCTAATTCATTTCTAAAAATTGTGAAAATTTTAGATCTCTGTATTTTTTTTTCTAGCTATCAGTTAATATATTATTTATCCATACCCTTATTGAACTTGCAGGACTTTATTTTACATAATGCAATTCTAATTAGGCAGAACGCAATAAATAATACTAATACATTTGCGTACATTTGGCCGAAATCTCACTATTTCGCGATAAGCACCGATGGCAAAACATACATGCCAACGCCGGTCGAATAGTTAAACGAGTGTAAAACTCTTGATAATTTGTATGTTTGCAAAGATACAGAACCGGTTCGCGAGATCAAAGAAAATGCTGCTTGCGAGATCAAGTTTACGATTAATTATAAATAAATAAATATAGCCGACTGTAATATTAAAATAACGCAGTTAAACAATACCTACTGAATGAGGTTACACGAAACCAATACTCGGGTCTTTTCGATCTCCGAAGTAGACGCAATTTTTGACAAGTGCTATAGGGTGGTACAGAATATGTTCGAGATAAAAGGAATAGGAATACTGAGATTGAATCCGGGATGTGCAGCCCATACCAACAATGAAAGAGTATCGTAATCATGAAAGTTTAGGGTGCTGTCGTCAGAGATAGCGTTCATGAAAATAAATTTGGACATGCGCGCAATATTTGCAAATTTCTCCAACACACAAAATTTTTCACATCCTATGGATAAAGTAATCAAAGAAGATGTCGAATGAAAAGCACAATCTTGCATGGCGTCCACATTGAGGCGCTCAAGTCAGGAACAAATTTTACGGAAATAATACAAATGGCGAGGGCCCTGTCGGAATATAGGTCAATGTAGAAAGATTACAGGGGCAGCAAGACCGGCAGAACCAGATATCGTTCGCATGAAAACATTCGAGATGACGAGACTGCATCCGGTCGTGCGTTTGGTAAATACACCGAGACTACATTACGTTTCGATGGAGGAGCTGGACTTCGCACCGAGGGTCGCGCTGTCGATAACGACCGAGGCAGTGCCCAGGAATGCGCTGACCCCAGCAAGACGACCGGGGCAGCTACCGCGAGGAGAGATCACAAGAGTCTCCTTCGCCTCCAGCCAGGTGTCCAATACGACAGCAGTTTATCATCGGATATGAAGAAGAAGAAGCGAAATAATCAAGCACAAGCAGTGCAAACATTAGAATGACTTTTACAGAGATATTTATTTTGCTACAATATTTTAAAAGTATTCATTTCTTATTTGATAGCTTAAGATCAAAATCTAATTCAACATGAAGGGCCAATTTTCAATTTCATTTACTCTAGAGTAATAACGGATTCTAAAATATTTTGATAAATAAGCTACTCCAACCATACGTATGTTAATAATAATCTCTGAATTGTATTACATAATCTGTTTTTGTAATTTTAATCTTATATTTAATGGAAATATTTCACACGATCCTTATATGTGAGCAATAATTTTAAGGAATATCTGCGTTGTAACTTTAAAAAAAAAAGAAAGAGACACACATTTACACCTAAGAAGACACTAGACAACCGTACACATACAAACACCCTCATTGTCGTTTAAATTCAAGTTTTATCCTAACAAACGTTCTCTAACATAGTTTTCAAAAAATTAGTAAAATAATATTAAATTCAATTTTTAAGTTTTAATATTAGAATTTCAAAATTTCGAGTAATTTATGTTTTTATACGTATTTATAGGAATATTTTTCATACACGTATATTCTGCGTCGCCGTGGCGTCGACGTGTGATCCACGAACATGTCACGGACGAAGCCACGAACAACGCGTGTGAACGCCTGTGTGCTGGTGCTGCACACTCGGTTTTGCGCGATGGCTTCGCGACGCGCAGCTGGCGCATCTTGCGGCAGTTCAGCTTGAGCTGAGGCCCTAGACACACCTCTCTCTCTAAAACGCAAATAAAGAACAATCATTAGTCGAACTCCTTGTCTTGTCTTTCCGAGCGCTCCAACCACCAAATAATCACGTAGTTTAATTACTACGTGTAAATAACGCGAGTCTCCCATACTTATCCCACACCCATGCACGGCAACTTTCCTATCCGTAACATTAGTTTTCAAAAAAATTTTAATGGAAGAATATATAGCAAACACTAAAATCTCTTAATTTAATAAAAAAAAAAATTCTTTCTATACAACATGTTATAATATAGAAAAAGATGATATTTTAGACTAGTTTTGTTCAAATTTACCACCCTTTGAAGTAGCCATTTTGAAAAGACCTGGAAAAACAAACATATGTTTGAGTATCACTATGCGCAAGGGGTTATAATGGATTGGTATACATTTTTCACTGTGAACATTTCATGCTAAAATTAAGACATTTAAAGAGCTTTATTTTCAAATAATATTTGTTAACTATTCTGAGGTTCTATTCTATATGAACAATTTATTGTTTACAGTATAAGCAGTATTTGAATATTAACTTATATTTTTAAAAATGATATTTTAGGTAATAATTAAAAAAGTCTCTATTTAAATTTGTTCAAAGTATGTTAAAAAGAAAATACAACATTTTTCTGCGTGATTTACGAAGAACTGATGCGCAGGCTTACAAAATAAGTTATGAAAATTAAGTTTAATGAAAAATGAGTTTAAACCTAAATATCAATAAAAATAGTATGATCAATCATTTATCTAGTTACCTACAACTTATAGATGTTAATGTTCACCACTGTCATATTGTCATACATAAAAAGAGTATGTATTTACCCTGTAAAATGTTATTATTTCATTTATTTAATGGATACGCAGTAGGATATACGCAGGAGCTGAAAATACAAAGTTGAGTAACAGCGTGCTGAGCTTATATTCGTTAAAAGAGTTAATTCGTTGCTTACCTGCGTCAAATCTACGACTTTTTTTATTTATTGAAGTAACTATATTGACACTAAATATGTCATTCTACGCTCACATAACCTGAAAAGATTTATGCCACTAAAGTCAAATCTATAAAAAAGTATACTTGCAAAGTGTAAACAATTTAAACATGTATAACAATCAAAGACACACCTTTAAAAATTGTGAAATAAACCAGACAATTGATAACGTGCCTTTACATTCAACATTTCTCTAAAAAAAGGCATTGTTTACTCTTCGTCCGTTGATTGAATATGCTGGTTTTGCTGAAAACGAAAAGAAGACACAAAGAAATCAACTCTTTCTAACAGTCAAATTACTTATAAAACTATAATACTTCCCTGATTTAATCAATTTGTAATACTATAATATACTTCTTGATCCCCTGTTTATACTATCAAGACAAAATATTTTCTTCATAAAAGTAAACATGCGATTATCGCTCCGCCGGTAAAGTAGATATCGTCATATACAATATATGCTATACCAGCTATACTGATATTTGAAACGGAACACGCGCGAAACTTAAAATCTGTAGCAATATAATGGTTCTTAAAATTTTATTTTTAAGTACAAGCCACCGTACAAATAAAAATTACATTACAACATTTATTTATAATTTCTAGGTATAATATATAAAAAAATCATTAAAACAATGACAATAATTTTGGAATTTTGTTAACTGTAAAAAGAATCTACAGCTTCAAATAGGTCGAAAAAAAATTAATGTTTGCGTAAAACATTTTATTTTCGAATAAGAAATAGTCACAAAAGTGTTTTAAAATTTTTTGAAAATTTTGAAATTTTTTGAAAATTTTGAAATTTTTTGAAAAATTTTGAGATTTTTTGAAAATTTTGAAATTTTTTGAAAATTTTGAAATTTTTTGAAAATTTTGAAATTTTTTGAAAATTTTGAAATTTTTTGAAAATTTTGAAATTTTTTGAAAATTTTGAAATTTTTTGAAAATTTTGAAATTTTTTGAAAATTTTGAATTTTTTTGAAAATTTGGAAATTTTTTGAATATTTAGAAATTTTTTGAAAATTTTGAAATTTTTTGAAAATTTGAAATTTTTTGAAAATTTGAAATTTTTTGAAAATTTGAAATTTTTTGAAAATTTGAAATTTTTTGAAAATTTGAAATTTTTTGAAAATTTGAAATTTTTTGAAAATTTGAAAAGTTTTTGAAAATTTGAAATTTTTTGAAAATTTGAAATTTTTTGAAAATTTGAAATTTTTTGAAAATTTTGAAATTTTTTGATAATTTTGAAATTTTTTGATAATTTTGAATTTTTTTGAAAATATTGAATTTTTTTAAAAATTTTGAATTTATTTGAAATTTTTTAATATTTAAAAATATTTTACAAGGAAGGAAATGAGTCAATTTTCTCCCTAAGCTTTTTTACAAAGGTTTGGCAACCACGCTCGAAATGAGCAATTTTTCATCCGCTTTACATGCATGGAAAAAGACGTATTTCTTGCACGTCTTAAGAAAAATGCTTTAATTCAGAGGACTTGAACGGAACGTTTATTAGAAGGAAAATTGAGCATACACAAACAATTCTTAATACAGTAGAAGTTAAGGAAAGTGACAAAAAGTCTAATTACGGCTTTCATTCCTGTTTAAA
The DNA here is from genome assembly GCA_949152435.1 of Gastracanthus pulcherrimus. Taxonomy (NCBI): domain Eukaryota; kingdom Metazoa; phylum Arthropoda; class Insecta; order Hymenoptera; family Pteromalidae; genus Gastracanthus; species Gastracanthus pulcherrimus. Next base: position 60,204,241 of record OX424572.1, on the reverse strand, counting down.
CCGTGTAAAAAGGTGATAGATTTTTATTCTGCCTGATATCAGGAATGAAACCTCAATATACGTTTATGAAAATAGAATCAAGCCACTAGACAGCTGCTTTAGAAGCTCGACCCAATAGTTATCAGACAATAATAATAGCCCTTTACATTAATACAAATTATAATATTTTTTAAGCCCGTTTAAGGAAACAAAATTTTAAAAAATATAATAATTTATAAATATACGATCTTAATTTTGGATAATCATAGAAATCCCATGAATTTTTTCAGATTTTTTACGATGTTTTAACTTTTGATAATAATAGCTTGGAACTTAAACAAAAAAATCTTGGTGAGGGTTAACTTTTTTAAATTTGAGAGACTAATCTGCTTAGTGTAAGTAAAAGAAATGGATTGTTAACAATAAAAATATTAATCTATTTTCTTTTTGGTTCAAATTTTAATCAAGGTCGGAATAAAAATAAGTAATTCAAATTCAATTTTAGTGATTTATTGAAAACTCGTTTACAATATATAAAAAATAATACAATGAAATAAGAAAAATCAAAGAAACAAACGTCCTTCGGTTTTCAGATATTGTTTTCCATTCTAATAAAAATGATAACATCTATAACATAATAGCATAAAAAGTATCTTTTTTGTGTATTTGTATCGAGATACTCAAGTATCTAAATACTTTGATTCAGATACAAGTAGTTTTCTTAACTAGTCACTTGTAGAATATCAGCTACTTTTGAGAAAATATACTTTGTGAATCTTTTCACGTATTTAGATACTTGTTATAAGATACTTGCCCATAACTGTATAAGGGGTACAGGGTGATTTTTACTGAACTGTCAGAAAGTTGGGATCCAAAATTTCTCAAAAGTTAACTTTATTTTAAAAAGGCTATCATTGTATGACGTTGCAAGAAAACATTCATAAATTACATAATTGTGATAGGAAAACTTTTAGCTTTAAAATTAAATCGTTATGGAAATTGACATGAGAAAATTTATTTTTACCACGGAGGTGACATTTTGTATTTAAGCTATTCTTATATAAAAACCTAATTGTACCATCATTTTTGTACTCATATTTACATTAAATATAGTAAGAACTAAAACAAAAAGAATTTTACAATTTTGAACTAATCGGAGATTTTAATACTGCGGAAGAGACTGAAAAATTTGTACCTACCTTATTTTCATAAAGAATAATCTCAATCCCAAAAAAGGTTAAACTGTCCACGTCTGGAACTGTTCTGATTTTCTATTCATATGCGCGTGATTTGAAATAACTACGCTAGATGACACGGTATATCAAAGTTTAAAGTTTATTCGTCAAACTTCGAAAAAATTTAATTTTTTTCAAAATCGAAGGACAGTATACTAATATGAATAAAATTTATACTAATTCAACTTTTACATTATAGTTATATACCCATAGTTTGAAAATGTACTGATTAGAATAATAATTTACTTATACATATATAAAACTGACACTTTATTACTGATTTTACAGAAAGGACGTGTCACGAAGGGCACATATTAGTCATATTTGATTAATTTATTAAGGCATACAAACTTTTCAGTGCTCAACTTAATATATAATCGAGTAGATTCGTAAAATATTTACGTATCTACTCTATTATATATGATATAAGACGTTAGATAAATAGCGCTACTTAGCCTTCTCTCAAAAGTCCTGAAAAAAATTGTTCATAAACAAATTACAGAGTTCTTAACATTCAACAGGGTTTTTGATACCTTCCAGACTGGTTTTAAATAATATCACAGCACTCAAAGAGCTTTAGTTAAACTGACTGAAAACATTAGGGATGTAATCGATAGCAAGAAAAATCTTTTGACCATTTTGTTACTATTCGACTTTATTAATGCTTTCGATAACATCTCCCCAACTAGACTTCTCAAGAGGCTGATTAGTATGGGCTTCTCACGTAGCATAGTAATGTGGGTTAAATCCTATATTACATGGCGTGCGCAAAGAGTGACTACTAAATCTAATTGTCAGTCGATCTTCAAATTTATATCCGCGTAACAAGAGAGGAACTTCGGGAGGGCATCGCGTGTTTGACAGCAGCGGCGCGTGCAATGTCTGGCCTTCGTCTTAATGTTGGCAAAACTAAAGAAATTGTCTTCGGCTAGGTATATAGCATTAATTTTTTGGACAATTTTGACCTGCCAGGCAATGAGGTGGAGAACAGTGTGTATGTGCCTTTCTCAGACACGGTAACTAACCTCGGTATTGTAATGAACTCAAAATTATTATGGAAACCTCACATAAATCGCGTCTTATATGGCTTTGGATTCTTCCGGTCTGGCACCACCGAGGCGTTATGTAAATAGCTGGAAAGTGCACTGATTGTCCCCTATCTCGACTACTGCTCTCTGGAGTATATAGATGCACCAGGAGAACTACAGAATGGCTACAATAGTTAGAAAATTTGTTAAGAGGGACGAGCACATCACTCTCTATCGATAGAAACTGGACTGGTCTACCATAATAGCACGAAGAAAGTATTTTTTTACGATTATAATGTATAGAATTATTCGGATAGGTGAGCCGTCATATCTTAACACTTTATTTCATAAAAACCAGGTTAGAAGCTCCAATAGGGGTGATGTTAAACATCTCTTAGTTCCAGGCTGACGTAGCAATACCGGCCTTCATTCTTTGACAGCCCAAGGTGCTCGCCTCTGGAATTCCATCCCCAGCAGTTTTAGAAATCTTCCATCGCTGATTAAATTTAGGGCCGTGATGCGTGGGTACATGCAAGATTAAACTAGCGGCTATGAAACTCAGAACTGTATTGTCATATTTATTTAGTATTTATTTATTTATTTATTCATTTATTCATTCATTCATTCATTCATTTATTTATTTTCTTATTTCTTTTTTTTTCATATTATCGGAGTGATTGTATTTATTTGTGTGTTTGATGTACGGCTATTGATTGATGCGTGTATGAAAATTTGTGAGCATGTGAGTATTTTTACTGTAAACCATGACGTAATAGATACTACCAAAGTGAAATTGTATATGTACCTGACTAACATAATTGTGATATCCTTTAACGTATATGACGTGATATTATTCTTAATGAATCTGAATACATTTTTATTTTTATAAGCATGCTATGCTTTTAGAATAATAAAATTAATGTGATATTATTAATAATATAATGTAGAAATGAAATGAAAATAATGATATATTTAGTATAACTATGTAATTTTTTTGTACATATTCCTTTGTATATTCATGTAAATAAATAAGTAAATCTCTCTCTCTCTCTCTCTCTCTCTCTCTCTCTCTCTCTCTCTGAAAATTTGTTAGGCGACTCGCTGATGATCTTAATTTTCGAATAGTAGACCATGGTGAGACTCATCACCTCAAGGATTCTGATACATGGATTGATGTAATAATGACTGATGACGATGACATAGTGCTTAGTAGAAGTAATCAGGTGGCGCGTTTTCCCAGTCACCACAACATCATAGAGGTTCAGATTGGGGTTGAAACTGTTGTATCCCCTGTAGCTAACTCGTTTAGCTATCGGGATTTTAAATCCATACAGCAAGACAACCTCCTCTCTCACCTTGCTGACTGTGATTGGTCGCCGCTTGATGGCTCAGATACAGACATCGACTACCAACTTGAATGTCTCAGCGTCAACCTCATGGCTGCGATTGATAAAGTAGCACCTCTAAAGGAATTTTCACTGAAAAAGAAAGCAAATCCCCCATGGGTTGACGCTGACCTCGCGTATCTAGACAACAAACGAGACGCAGTACGAAGACGTTGCGCACGGAACAAAGACAGCAAACTATGGCATGAGTGTCAATCTCTCGCGTGTAATGCTGAACAACGCACAAAAAGCGAGCGGGAGATTTTTATACAAAACCGTATTTTTGAAGCTCTTGATACAAAAAAAGACATATTTCTGACTTTTTAAAGACGAAAAATATTCTTGACCCGATGCAAACAGGTTTTCGACAACATCATAGCACTCAGACAGCACTACTGAGACTCACTGAAGACATCAGAACAGGAATTAATAATGAAAAGAAACAGTTGACCATTTTACTATTATTCGATTTCAGCAAAGCATTCGAAACTATTTCACATTCAAAGCAGCTGCGTAAGCTGTTGCGCATGGGTTTCTCCAGGAGCGTTCTCCTGTGGCTTAAGTCATACATTACAGGTCGTAGGCAAAAAGTCATTACTAATATAAACGGAGAATCAGATTGGCTAACCACCAATCTTGGCGTACCAGGGCTCGGTCCTGGGTCCCTTGCTCTTCAGCTTATTCATTAACGACCTAAAAGATGCACTTAACGTACACAACGTCGAACATATACTATACGCTGACGACCTGCAAACCTACACACAGGTAACTCTGCGGAATCTTCGTGAGGGTATCAAGCGCATGTCGACAGTAGCGCGGGCGGTGTCGAAATGGGCCTCGGCCGCTGATCTGTGACTCAATGTCAGCAAGACACAGGCGATCATCTTTGGTTCTCATCACACCATCAAGCAGATCCAGAGCCTTGACTTAGAGGGCATTGAGGTGCAGGACCGCGTATTCGTACCCTTTGTTGACACAGTCACTAACCTCGGTGTGGTAATGGACGGAAGACTTACGTGGAAGCCGCAAATAGATGCGGTTAGCAAGAAGATAAACAGGACGCTTTATAGCCTGAAATTCTTTCGTTCATGTACGACTGAGGCACTGCGTTAGCAGTTGGCATGTGCATTGTCATTACCTCACCTAGATTACTGCTCAGTAGTTTATTTTGATGTGTCAGGCGAGCTTTTAGACTCGACTGCAACGCTTACAAAATTCATGTGTGAGATATATATGTGGTGTTAGGTGGGATGAGCATGTCACTCCATACAGGAAGGGCCTGGGCTGGTTAGATATCAAGGCGAAGAGAGAGTATTTTACGGAGTTGCTGCTTTATAAAGCGGTTGTGATGCAGCAGCCAACGTATTTTACTGCTCTCTTTGTAAAAAGTCAGGCAAGGACTTCAAGTAGGGGGGAGGGTACGAAAGAGCTCTCAGTTCCGGGGTCGCGCACGGAGAAGGGCCTATATTCTTTTAGGGCCCAAGGTGCACGCCTCTGGAACTTGTTCCTCTGCAATGTAAGGTATCTGCTATCACTATGTAAGTTTAAAACGGCGTTAGGTAGGCATCTTAAAGAATTACACGGCGACAAAACTCCATAAATCCGAAATTAAAATCTCGTCTTTTTTTTTGTTAAATTTTGTTTTTCGTTAAATTCTGTTTAGTCTTAATTTATTCTAAGCGTATTATTTATTCTTGTAGTCTTTAATTTATTTAAGTGTTAAGTGTGAAGTGTGAGTATAATTATTAGCGTGAATGAGTGTACGAACGAAAGAAGAATGTAAGGCGTTTTATTTTCCGACGCGATAGATATATGTGCAATATAAATGTGTATGTATATATATTACTGTTATATATTTATTTGTATATTATTAAGTTGACGAAACAATATGTGATACTACTGACTACATCATGATATGTTGGACAATAATAGCGAACCAAACTTTTTTAACTGTAATGACTGATAATGTGATAACAAATTTTAACAAAATGTACATACATCAGTCTGGTGATGGCATCTTTGGCCCATTCTCGCCGACCGTTACAAGCCTGGGTGTTATACTTGATTCTAAACTGACGTGGATAACACACGTTGACATGGTTGCTAAAAAGGTCAATAGAGTATTGTATAACTTGAGATTTTTTAGAAGGTATACCACTCAGGACCTGCGCAAGCACTTAGCAATGGCCCTTGTTTTCCCGCATCTCGACTACTGCTCTCTGGTGTATCTGAATGCATCACTTGAACTTCGTAGCCGGCTGCAAGGACTGCAAAACTCATGTATGCGATACGTTTTAGGTGCTAGGAGGGACGTGCACATCAGAAGCACATCCCCTACAGGGAACAGTTAGCATGGACTAGGGTGGACTCGAAAAGCCGTTTTCATGGCTATAACAATGTATAAAATCCTACGGGTTAAAGAGCCAGTCTATCTCGAGTCGCTTTTTATGAAGAACAAATCGAAGCGTCCTGTAAGGGGTGATGCAAAAGAACTCTCAGTAACACACATGCGCACTGAAACAGGACGAAGATCTTTCCAAGTACAAGGTGCGCATTTGTGAAATTCACTACCTCTTGCCATTCGTACGCTACCATCATTAATGGTCTTTAAGGTGGCGGTCCAGAAATACCTCGCATGCTTAGATTAATTGTTTTGTTGATGTTCATTTTTTCCCCTTCTTTTCATTTGTTTAATTCTTTTGTGTTAATTTATTTTGTATCGTTAAAATTCTAATTTATTGATGTATTTGTGTATTTTATTTATGATTACTTTTAATTATTAATTTGACAAAACAATTTTAAAAAAGAATGCATGTATTTATTAGTATGAATGGAAACGATTGTTAATGTGTGTATGTAATTTTATTCAAGCGACTGATAGGTATAATACGTACGATTTAGAAAACACGAATTTTATAACTGACAACAAAGTGCAATACTTTATGTACCTGACTTCACATATGTGCAATTTATTTCAGTTAAGTAACGACGTGATATGTAATTTTAAGAAACTGATAACTTGTGACCTTCAAATATAAAATTGTATGTAATCATTTTTGTAAATATTTATAAATTCTCTCTCTCTCTCTCTCTCTCTCTCTCTCTCTCTCCCTCTCTCTCTCTCTCTCTCTCTCTCTCTCTCTCTTATGCTTGCTGGAATATAGAAAGGTGTTATATACATGTTGTATGTGGCTTTCGCACGGAGAGGCATTTAGAATAGAATGCATTACTACTGTATTCTCTTATGCTTGCTGGAATATAGAAAGGTGTTATACACATGTTGTATGTGGCTTTCGCCCGGAGAGGCATTTAGAATAAAATGCATTACTACTGTACGATCAATAAAAGCGTCACAACTCCCATCCCCAGACGCTTGATAGCCATCCAGGAGGTTCAGCTCTCTGTATTATACGGCTATACGGGCGTCGTATGAGACAGAAAAGAAATAATTATAAAAGGAGTAATTCCAAAATCAAAATAATTCAAAAGAAAATGAATGGAAAATTTATATTTATATATATGAAAAACTAGGTTTCTAAGGTTGCAAAAGAAAATTCTAGAAAATTAATTTATTTACAACCTCCTACTCTCTTTAGTACGGTCAACGATAGATGACCTGATTAGCCAGTACATAATTACGTACGGTAACAACAAATTAAACCTATAACAGTTATCATACACATGTCGATTACAAAAAAAAAAAAATGTTTCGTATTTGTCGCATGTGAGGTAAATGACAATAAAAGGTGATGCTTTTGACCACTTAAGCGCTGAATCTAAGGCAAGAAGAAATGAGAATTGTCATCAATAGCTGTGTGTAGGCACTTCGTTCTTCGGACGGTGCTAGGGCTATATCCATTGGGCCTCTTTTGCCTGTGTGCGCGTATGCCCTTTTGAGCTTATTCGTCCGCTTCTGGGCTTCGCACACTCGGGCAACCATATTGAAGCATGTCATCATGCTTCACATCTGTATAAAGCAGATCGAGTGGCTGCTCGAGTTATCAGCGCACACGGCACTGCGCCCTTACGTATGTACATACATTACGTGCCGTGGAGCTGGGTGACTTTAGGCCGGTGGGACGACTTTGGGTCAAATGAAAAAAATATTATTTTATATCCAGCACCGCATAAAGTATGCATTTTGAAATGATTTGAGGTATTTAGATTTGAAAGTTAGATCCTTTAGATACAAAATGAACCAAAAAGAAAATTATTAAATACATCTAAAAGCGATTTTTGGATTTTTGAAAGTAAACAAAAATTTTAAAAAATTTCCAACCTTGAAAACTTTCTTCTAGTTAGAGAGCAAAATGGGCTGCTATTTCGCAATTTCTGATTTACGTATATAAATTTTTGACTGATTTTGTAACTGACTTGTAAGTGCTCGAAAATTTGGCTATGAGATATATAGAAATGAAAAAAGTTGCTCAAAGTCGACTCTCTAAGCGGGGTTACTTTGACCACCCTATTTTTCATACATTACTAAAAAGTACGCTTACGAAATTTTATTCCTAGGATATGTATATATGCTATATACATATAGCTCAAGACTAAACTTTTAGCGCCTGTTTTAGAATTTAAGTTTTGTCAAAAAGCAAACCTGAGTAGTGTAAAGTTTCAAAGTGGTCCAAAGTCACTCCGCTCTACGGTACTCGAATAATTCTACCGGATCCTTGCCGAAGCTGCTTGATGATGACAGTACGCTTATGTCGTATACGAATTTTGTACACTTAATTCGTCAGTAATAAGAGAAAGATGGTAGACGGTGAACGGTATTTATCCAAAATAGTGCAGAATAATATTGCTATTTAGATTTTAAATCGTTATTGAAAATAATTTTACACCGATTAACAGAAAAGAATTTGTTTTAAGGAAATATGATCAATACTTAAAAAGAAATTAATTGGCTGATCACCGTTTGTTGTTCTTTATAGTATTATTATTCCAAGCAGTGTAATACGGACGTTTCTTAATCCTATTATAAAATGTACAAGAAGCGCCGAAAATAAATTATTGTTGCAAACTCCAATGCACGGTTAAACTAGCACAAATGCTAAATTGCCTGTGTTCATAATAACAGAATTTTTAAATTAAAACGAAATTTTTGCACACACTATAGCAAGTCGGCATTCGAAGAGAAGAGATTGCGCGCAAGGAAGAATCGCGGAGAGTAGAGATGTGTGCCTACATCCATGTGAGTTAAAAATGATAGAGGGAGTAGGGACTTGGTTGCTTAACGACGCCGGCGGTACGGTTCCTACCGCTGTCGAATTTTGAAGCTGGCCGTCGATGTGCAAATCGGGAATCAGCACACAGTCGCCTAGCGAGCAGAATCTCACTCCTCTCGTTCTTATAAAGCGATTTGGACAGCTAACTTATATACTCGCTAGTTTACTTATTACTATTAGCGATTATATGAGTGAGCACAAGTTATTTGTACGGTGTGAAACTGTGATATTAAATAAATGAAAGACATTCGACCGGCTTAACGTAAAATTCTAATAGTATTTCTTCTATATACGCACATATGAATCTTTCCAATTTCCCTATTTTTTCTTTCATTTAGGTAGCTCGGTAGAAAAATAGTAAATTGAATAAAAATATAAATATCTATTCATTTAAATAATAAATAATATACAAATCAAGAACTCTTACAATGTTACTCAAACACGGAAGCGGGGTTTAAATAAAAAAAATCGTACTGAGAGAAAGTGAATACTCTGGAAGATTCAGAGAGTCCTGCGATTTCCCGCACAAAGTGGGAGAGAGACGCTCAGCTCGCTAGAAGTGACACGACGTGCTCGCTGTTTTGTGGGTAGTTTATTAGTGCTATTTGCTTTGATGCATCATGTAATATATAAAAGCTTTTAACCAATTCTAGTGACCAATTCTAGTGGTAATAAAATTTAAGCTTTTAACCAATTCTAGTGGTTAATATACAATAATTTATTGTTATAAATAAATATAAATCAAAGTAATTTATTGATAACTCGATATTGCTGCGTTAATAAAATAAATGATGTACGTAAAATGTGCAAAAATTTAAATATTCCTTTTAAAGAAAACATGCAGCATGCAGAAAACGAACTCTTGAAACAACTCTGCAAAGAACCTGTGGAAGAAAACGAACTATTGAAAGAAGTTATTGATCACCAAAAAAATTATCAGACTAACAAGAAATCTTTTGCTGAAATAACAAGTATTGCGAAACCTACACAGAAAAGAGTTTCAAAGATTATAGTCAAATCTATAAATAACGCAAAAAAATCATAAGTCAGAAAGAATATTGCAGAATGCTTAATAAATGAGAAAAGTATAAAAACGAAAGAAATGTACTTGAAAAATAATGAAGAGATAGTTATTAAATGTGTTAATCAAAACAGTGCTGATATGGCTGAGAGGTTGTTAAAAACCAATTTAGATGAAAATTGTGAAATTAAAATTGAACAGTTAAATAATCCAAAAATTAAAGTAGTTGAAATCGACAATCTTATAAATATGAACGAAATTCGTATTGAAGAAGATATAAACAATAGAAATTTCACAAACTTTAAGACTAAAGCTCATGTTCTACATATGTCACCAACAAGAAATCAAATCTTAGCAGTGTATTGATGGAAGTAACAGCTGAAATATATACACACATCAAAAGAATTTTTATTGGATGTCAAAGCTGTAAGGTATATGATTTGATAAATATTAAACCATGCTTTAACTGTGGTAGATTGGGTCACAGTGGAACAAACTGTAATAATGCAATAACATGCCTGAAATGTTCAAAAAATCACAAAAAATATTGAGGGTGATAGTGAAGCCTTAAAGTGCCCAAATTGTAATTTCAGTAATATAAAATCCAAACAAATTTTTATATATTACATGATGCATCAGATTGTAACGTGTGTTACATACTAAAAAATAAGATAAAAAAAATCAACGACAACAGTAACAACAACAAAAACCAAAACAACGGCAGCAAATAACTAGAATTAGAACACAAAAAATTACAAGTAAATAATTAAACAGTCTAAGTATGGATTTTGAATTGCTCGAAAAAATACAAAAGATTCAGTTCAAAAAGAAATAACATGTGGTAATATAAACAGTTTTAACAAAACTATAAATAATAAAAATGATTTCATAATGCATGTAAATATAAGAAGTATATCTGAAAATTTTAATAAATTGAAAACATTGTTAAAGAGTTTCAACAATAATCCTTCAATTATTATATGCACTGAAACGTTTGTACAAAGTAAATTATAAACTAAATGAATTGGAAGGATACAAAAGTTTTATAATGAACGTAAAATAAACCGAAATGATGGCGTCATTGTTTTTATTGATGAAAATATAGTACACAAAGTTAAAATTATTGAATGTGGTAGGATTAAAATACTAAATATATATATCGCGATAAATAATAGTAGTTCTAATAATAGATCTCATGATATACCAAAGACTGAGTTCATTTTAGATTTAATATAGATCTATTAGAGTCAGATAGGATGAGCCAAGATTTTTCTTGTAACTTTTTGGATATAGGATGTACTCTTGGTTTTATGGGTGTCACAAGACTACCCGTGAGAAATTGTAAAGGATCCTGTATTGACAATATTTTCGTTAAAACTAATAGCCTAAATACTGTTATGTATAAATTAAAAAAATTCGTTAACAGATCATTACCCTATTTTTGTTACAATAAATTAGATTAAAACTAAAAATCAATACAGGACCCTAACATAGCTACTACCCAACTGATATGCGAAATTTAACAATGTATAGAACAAGTTAAATTAAAATAAACGGAAAGGCGTAAATAAGCGCAGGAAAAAATCGATTATAGATGCTACTGTTAAATCATCCGAAACAAAGGAATTTTTATACAACCTATGGCAAATGGATATCAATAATGTACAACTTAAAGTACAGTACACAAATTATTCCAAAATTCTAGATAAGGTCATCCTTGATGCAATAATCAAATATGATAAAAGCTTATTGGAGAACAATACAAACAATCCTACAAGACTATGAAATATTATTAATACGAAAATAGGTAAAAAATAAAATCAAATGACTATAGTTATATAAAAATTAATAATAACAAGATTACAGATAATAATGAAATAGCGAATAATATGAATAAATATTTTTGTGAAATTGGTCGTAATTTAACTGAAACTATTGTTAAACCTTCTGATTATGCTTTAAAAATGTCAGATATGAATACAAGGTCAACTTTTTTAGACCAACAAATACGTATGAAATAATGAGCATTATTAATACTTTGAAGTTAAAAAATGGTGGAGCTGATAGAATCAATGCAAAAGTTTTAAAGGTAATATGTAATTACATTATCCAACCACTAGAATTTGTATTTAATGTATGTATGGTCAATCCATATGGTCTAACACTCTAAAAAATGTTGAAATTGTACCGATTTATAAATCTAGTGTAGTATCTACTCGACTACTCGCTCGCGGACAACGGCTTCAGCACAAGTTCGCATCGATTTTTCGACCGTTAGCAATCATCTTTTTAAAAAAAGCGAGATAAGGTGTTCAAGTATTTTATCTATATTTTCCAAATTTTCAAAGAACGGGAGAATCGGATAAATACACGAGCATACAGCCCTCCGCAAAAAAAAGGGTTAAAAATTTCAAATCGATATAACTCCGAAAGTATTCGTCGGACATAGTCCAGGTTTTGCACTATCAAAGAACATATTAATACCCATTTAAATCCAGAAGAACAGCGCTACATATTAAAAATTAACAAAGTTATGGATTTTTTAAAAATCGTCATTTTTTATAGTTTTTTTTATTTTCTCGGAATCTATTTATCCGATCGGGACGTTCGAGGTCGCATTTTATTTGTCTTTTTATTCTCTACAAATCATCTGTAGACAGTATTACGATCGGATAAATAGTTTAGAAGTTATATGAAAAAAACGCGAAAATGGCTTTTTTTCATAAATAATCGCTAATTACAAAAAAACGAATTGAAAATTGGAGTATCAAACTATGCACCCATTATCAGCAACTATTTCCTGACATAATGACATTGGTCCGATCCTGCTATTAATTTTGTCATGAAACATGTACTTTCTGATCTCTGTTACTTGGCCTATTCGTGCACCGGCCGCCCCACAGGGCGCGGATTACTCGTATATTTAAACAATACGAGCGCATCGATAGTGCGCTCGTTACAAAGTATCCAAGCAAAAAGGGAATATCGACGTTAATAGTCTTGGACAAAAATATTTAAAATTTTAGAGGGTTAGTTAATAATATAAAATATAATGTTAATATAAGAGATAAATTATTATTGGAATGGAAGAAAATTTGAATTTAAGCAATTTATAAGTAAAATCAATTAAAGTAAATGAAGCAAAATGAAATGTTAGCACTAAAAATAAAATTTAAACAAACACAAATAAATGGAATAAAACAATTCAGTTAAATAAATAAAAAAATTCGAAAAATGAATGAATAAATAAAGATATTTATTAAATAATAAATCAACAATAAATTAGAGAATAAAACTAGAAGCTGATTAATTCAACAACGAATCGACAGCAAGTTGAAAACTAAACTACAAAAGTTTAATAATATTTATAATAAATTGGAAGTTTATAATACGCAAAACGTAGAGTATAATACATTTTATTTGAAGAATAAAATTCAAATGGGTTTCTTTTGAAATATCAACAATGATTATGTAGTTAACATAATTGATGATTTTTGTTAAATAAAATTTTCTAAAGAAAATGTTAAGAAAAAATATTATTTAATGGTTTGGTAAATTTGAATTGGCAAATAATTTTACATGCAGAGTAAATTTTGAGTTGAAATGAATTTTAGCATTATTATATTCAACCAATTATTGATATTGTTGTCAATAAAACTATCAACAAATGGAGCTAGGTGGAGAGGGAATGTGTACTGAAAGATGACAAAAACGGTTTTGAACCTTTACCAAAATCTTTCTATGGATAAGTTGTGATAGCTTTTTGTTGTGAGTTTCCGTGGCCGCGCGGACCATGTACAGTATAACGCTGTACGTACAATCGATCCGCAAGTACAAGGCCCAAATTCCACTCGTGTTTGCTAATCAGCTCCCATGGCTTCGGTCGTGCGTTTATTTGAAATATAAGGACTCGGGTAGTTGCAGCATGCGCACTAAAGGTGCGCCCGCATAGACGGCGGCAGTCCAAAGAAGAGGAGAGTTTCAAATAAAGAAACGCCAGTAGTTTCAGTCGAACTGTAACACTGATTTATTTACTGGACAATTAAGTACATTTAGCGCGGCACTCACGGTGTCGCGTGGTGCAAGCCGGCGGAGCAAGAGAGCAGGAGGTTGTTTCGCTCGTACGTGTGGGAGAGAGAAGGAGAGCTGAACTTACTTGGGTTGCCCTGGCCTCGTAGCTGTTCGCTCGACGTCGGCCCTGGGGTGTCGCTAACCCTGGTCGCTTCCTCGGCTGTATAGCACGCTAGCTCGCTCGCTCGCGTTTGCCGTCATGTGTCTCGTTCGTGCGCCTAGGTGGGGCGTTTTCGCGCGGGACGTGCCGTTGGTACGAAAAACGAAGAGAAACTGCCCGCGCGTATTTAAGGTCCAATACTTGCTATAGTACAAAATATATTAACATATATGTAAGAATGTGTGGTTTTCGCCCGGAGAGGCGTTGTGACGTTTTAGAAGTGAATGCGATAATAATTGCATGAGCAATAAAACCGTTACAAAGTATAAATCTCAGGGAGGTAGTTATTCATTAGAAAATAAGTAATTACGAGGCAAGAAAATCCAGGATAAACTCCGAAACTGAACTCATAAATAAATAAGTAATAAAGAAAATTTAAAATGATTTAAAAATTAAAAATCCTTTGCATAAAAATATCGTTTGGAAAATTTAATAAAATGCATACAATTAAAGTTATTCAATTAAACTTTATGAAAAATGATACAATATATATGTTTTCAAATAAATAATTACAATACCCTTTTTATGAATCAAACGTTATATTTAAATGATTACGTGACTTATAACTATGTGCATTTGAATATAAGAAATTTTGATGGAAACGTATTGATTTTGTTCTTGACAATAAAAATAATAAGTAAAAAGCTAAAAAGAAAATTTCTCGAGGGATTAAGATAGCACGGTAGAAAAATGATTTAAATGATTGAAACATACTATTAGATGATTGTAAATAAAAAAAAATAGAAATCATGGAGACTTTTAACAAAATGGATTCCAGCAAAATGCGTACTGAAAATATAATCAGAGAATTTTATTACGGATTCTACGAATAGAATTCAAATTTATCTAGAGTAGAATATGCGACAAAAGTGCTAAACTTAGATAAAGAAATTGAATCGTATTCTGAAAAATATTTAATACTAAAAATAATATGCTATTTTCCAATTAATATTCGATATTATGCACGTAAGCAAAAGATAGAAGATCAATCAAATATTATGAAATTTTTGTCAAAAGAAGACGATAAATATCCGGTAAAAAGAGAATTAATATGAAGTATAATTGTAGCTCAAAGGATACAAAATGGAAATTTTTCAGATATTAGACCTCGAAATATTTATCTCTGTCCTTTACAAGATTAGATTATTTAAAGCTGAGAAGAATCTGATATGACGTCCAATAAAAGAGACTGTTTCAGGAGAAAATGTTAATAATTCAATACAAGAAATTTCGAAGGGGGGGGGGGGGGGCAGTGAAGATTACAAAACAAATAACAAAATATCTTTAGAAGAACAATATCTAAAGCTCAAGCTCGTAATAAGTTTATAAATTATAGCAATGATTCATTAAGTATAAGTTTTTTAAATAAGAAAACTGAAATTAATAGTATGAAAACGCCACAAGATAAAATTGAATTAAAAAATGCTCAATGCAATATTTTAAGGTCAGATTCTTCCTCGAAAATAGTGGAAAATCACAGGGAGCAGATACTAATGTTTGCGACAGAGGTACAAAAAAGCGAATATGCTTATGAATCCTCCACGTCTACTAAATTAATTAAGGATACACTAAATAGAGAAAATTCCAGTGTGAATTACAAAATAAATGAAGAACTCCTTTAGCAAAAGTCAAGAGAGTTTCAAATTATCGAAAGTGGTTCGTCAAAAACTAAAATAATTCAGCAATTACAATAACAAGGTTTGCAAAATTCAACATCATAACTGTTTTTCCAAGAAGAAATTGAAAATCAACGTATTGAGCCAGAGAATCAAAATGTTACATGTAATTATGACGATCATATTATAAACGTTGAGAAACATTCATGGAAGAAAGTGAAGAAAATGCTGATAATTAGAAAAATAAATGTATATATATATATATATGTATGAATGAGTGAGGGAAGGCCGGGTAGATCAATAAAGACACAATTTTTCGCGGGAAATAAGACAACTTGCCTCGGCGTAAAAACTCCCACGAGGCAGGGAGAAAAGCCGGGGCAAGCGAATGATTTATTTACTAAAGAGGAAATTATACATACCAAAAGAGATTCTAATATAGGAACAAAAGAAGGGAGAGAGAGAGAGAAGGTGATAACGCAAATATCCTAACGCCGCGAGGTACCAGTTACGCGCGCTCGAGAGCTCTCTTACCTTAAAAGCTAGACGGTAGAAACGTGGACAGCGCGACGTAATGTCCTGGCTGCACGTGTATGGGATGCACCTTCCTGGTCGCAGGGCGCCTCGACGTCTCGAGGGAACCGTACCTGGACCACGGGCAGACCCTTTGGCCCTGCCGCGTAGGTGATCGCCGTGTGGAAGTCGGCACGTCGAGGGGGCTCGCACGTGGCCGGACCTTCCCGATCCTCCGTCACACCGAACACACACACACACACACACGCGACGCAGACAATTTACGAAGGGAGAAGTCGACCGTCCTGATAAGGACGTACGTGCCGAGCTTCTCGTACAATATTAAATTATCCAAAATCGGGTTTGATGCGCTGCCTTGAATCACGCCAGGAAAATCGACCGGTCTCTGCGGGAGAGAGAACGGAACTGACCCCCCACGTGCATAAGGCGCGCGAGAACCTCTGCTCTCGCGGCGCTCGCATCCGCTTGGCCGATAAGCGGCAGTGCGCGCAACTACTCGGCCGATTGTAATACGCGGCGATTGGCGAGCTACGGCGCGCAATTCAAATGCCCCCCAAAGGCCTAAATAACCCGAACATTCCGCCCGCCTTCGTCCGACGGACGAACCAGAGCCTTGGAGAAAGGAGTAAACCGGCTCACCTTTCCTTAGCATCCAACACTAAAGGGCAAAGACGAGCAATGTGTCGTCGAAGGGAGGAAGAGGCAGTCTTGATGGTAACCACTCGCACCAGACCATCCGGGCCAGGGTGCACCTCAGTGACCCTGCCCAATGGCCATTTTGATGGAGGGTACCGATCATCCTTCACCAATACGAGCTGACCTACCGCAAAGTTCTCACAAGGGTCCCTCCACTTTTCCCGCTCTTGCAAGTGAAGCAAATACTCCGCTGACCAGCGCTTCCAGAAGTTGTTACGGATACGCTGGAGTAGCTGGAACCGGTTCAGCCGATTTTCTGGCAACTCGGGCAGGTCAGCGTCCGGAAGCAATACCGAAGCTCCTTCATTAAGGAAATGCGAGGGAGTAAGCGCCCGCAAGTCGTTGAGGTCAGAACTTAAGGCCCCTAAAGGACGAGAGTTAAGGCAGGCCTCGATTTCCACGAGAACTGTGGATAACTCCTCGAAAGTGAGGGTGTGCTCACCGACAACTCTCCTCAAGTGGTGCTTCACGGACTTGACCCCTGCTTCCCATAAACCACCGTAATGCGGCGCACTAGGAGGGATGAACGTCCAATCAGTTCCATCGTTCGCAAGAAGAGAGGCAACCTTCTTGTAAAACTCGGAGGCACGATCGAACATACCCTGAAGTTCCTTGTCCGCTCCCTGGAAGTTTGTGGCGTTGTCGCTGTAGAGGTTACGGCAAATACCTCGTCTCCCTACGAAACGACGATACGCACAGATGAACGACGCTGAAGTTAAGTCGCTAACGAGCTCTAGATGAATAGCTCGAGTAGCGAAGCAGACGAACAAAGCGATATATCCCTTATAAGACCGATTCCCTCGACCCTTTGCCATACGAACTTGGAACGGGCCCGCGTAATCGAGTCCTGACGTAGAGAAAGCTCTACCCCTTGTCACTCGATCAGCGGGGAGCTCACCCATAAGTTGTTGGGTTGAGTGAGGCTTAGCACGTTGACAAGGCATGCATGCGCGAATCGTTGATTTAACTAGTCGATTTCTCCCTAGGATCCACACCTGAGGCATTAAAATGCTCGATGTTAAAGTGGGACCACCGTGAAGACACTGATGATGAGCGTGCCGCACGAACAACAGACTAAGGACCGAGTGCTGCGGCAAAATCGGGGGATGCTTCTGGTCAAAGGAGAGATTAGAGTGAGCCAATCGACCTCCCACACGCAGGAGTCCATCCACCTTGCTCACGAAAGGATTTAAGCTGCTGAGCCGATTGCCCTTCGGCAATCTCTTCCCCGATGACAGCAACCTAATCTCTACTGCAAAGACTCCTGTTTGAGCTAAACGAATAACCGTTACCCGAGCTTCAGCTAGCTCAGAAGTGGTCAAGAATTGCGGCGAATCGCCTTCCGTCAACCTTCTCTTGGTCCTCAACCGGACAAGAGGACGTCGGCAGAGAGCTACGAAGCGAACAAGTGCTGTCAAGGAGGAAAACCGAGCCAATATTTCGGCTTCTTCAAAACGTGGACGAGCGTGATGAGCTCTGATCGGGTCAGCCGGCCGAGGCCACTCTGCCGGAGGCATGGATAGCCACGCCGGACCCTGCCACCAGAGAGCGCTATCAGCCAACTCTCCCGAATGAACCCCTCGCGTCGCCAAGTCCGCCGGATTCTCCTTCGTCGGAACGTGAGCCCACGTGGCCGACGGCAACGTAGTTTGTATCAAGGATACTCGATTGGCTACAAAGGTCTTCCAATAGCACGGGTGCTTACGAAGCCACATAAGCACGATCTGACTATCAGACCAGGTAAAAATTGGATGACCTCGTAGAAAATCCAAGCTAGTCACATGCAGGATGAGTTTTGCGAGAAGGGCAGCGCCACACAACTCCAAATTGGGAATGCTCACCGTTTTCACGGGAGCTACCTTGGATTTTGCCGACAATAACGACACTCGGCAATTTCCATTACCCTCATCAATTCGCAGATATACCACTGCGGCATAAGCTCGAGAGGAAGCATCGGCAAATCCATGTATCTGATAAGTGCAAGCAGCTGTACCCCCTAGCCAACGTTCGATGGACAGAGAAGGCAATGCAGATAAACTCTTGCAATAATCATACCAGCGCTCACGGATCTCAGCTGGCAGTGATGAGTCCCATTCGCACTTCAAGATCCACATATCTTGCATCAAGATCTTGGCCGTGACCGAGACTGAGGCAATCCAACCTAACGGATCGAATAAACGCGCAATATTAGAGAGGACGGATCTTTTCGTTTGAGCAGCAGCCAAATTCTCAACGCTAGACGCATTGAACTGAAACGCATCTTGCGATGGAACCCACTGTACCCCTAGAGCCTTCACTGACTCATCTTCATCGATCTGCTTCTCAGTGATCTGCCGTACCGAGTCTGGCAGCAATTCCGGATGATTTGCAGCCCACTTGTCCAACTCGATCCCAGCAGAAGCTAAGAGCTCGGTAAGCTCGACCCTCTTCCGAATTGCAGTTGACAAATCATCCGCTCCTGCAAATGTGTCATCGACATACGTTTCCGACTGAAGACAACGAGCCCCGAGCGGAAACCGATTCCCTTCATCCTCAACTAACTGCGAGAGAGTGCGAATTGCTAAATAAGGAGCACAAGCCGTCCCATAAGTGACCGTAGTCAGGCGAAAATCAACTGGTTCAGATGCAGCATCGGGCGCCCAGACGATCCTCTGGTAATCCTGATCTTCCGGCCTCACCCGAATCTGTCGAAACATCTTCACTATATCAGCGGTGAAAGCGAATCGATATCTACGCCAGTTCAACAGAATCAAGGAGAGATCACTCTGCAACGGAGCCCCTGTGAACAAAGAAGCATTCAACGAATGTCCGTCTCGCGTACGACGAGAGGCGTCGAACACAACCCGTAGCTTCCACTTTGATGCGTCCTCCTGCACCACTGCATGATGAGGCAAATACCAAGCATCAGACCGATGGACCTCCGATGAAGGAACCCGCGACATGTGACCTAACCTCTCATAAGTCTCCATGAATTCAACGTACGCTTGGGTAAGCTTCGGATCACGAGAAAGCCGACGATGCAGATGAGAAAGCGATCCCAGTGCGATGCGACGAGTCTCCGCAGCGACGGAAGGAGGATCTGGCTTCAAAGGGAGCTTCACCTCATACCGACCTTGCGAGTCACGGCCATGCGTCTCCCGAAACAAGCTCTCGCACCTTGCATCCTCTGGCCTCAACCTGTCACTTGGCGCTGAAACTTCCTCAAGTACCCAAAATCGCTGCAACACCTGATCTAAATCATCCCTGCAGTGGAGCGCCTGAACTGGAGAGTCAATCGCAGAACCATCCGCCCGCCGTGATCCTTCTGCTTCCACCGGTCCGGAGACAATCCAACCGAGGACTGTGTTCTGAGCAACAAGCCGCGAAGTCGTGGATTTTTTCACCCCAGAAAGAAGCAACTGACCGTAGATATCTCCGCCTAGAATAAGATCGATCTTCTTCGGGACTGCAAACTCAGGATCAGCTAAAACCATACCCGAAAATTTCTCCCGAGCTAAAGCCTCGCTAAGTTCGTGGGAAGGAAGACGCGAAGTGAGTTTAGGAAGAACTAATACTTCTGCTTCGACCTGAAATCCTGTATCAACCGCCGAACGAAGAGTGATCTGAGTGATCGAACGAGCAATGCCGGCAGAGCATGCCCCAAGACCAGACAGTGGCACGTGTGTACGTCGCTTAGGCAGTCCAAGTAACTGCACAATGGATTCCGATATAAATGAAGCTTCCGAGCCTTGATCTAAAAGCGCCCACACACACGTGCCCTTGCCGTTTGGACCTACTACCAACACTCGAGCTGTAGCAAGGAGAGTCCTCCTCGTTGATATCGGAGATCTAGCCGCATGCAGACTCACCACCGCTGATTTGGTACCTGGAATCCAGTGACTGCCCTTGGATGCTGACGCAGAACCTAGCGAGTTCCCTGCCTCCTGAAAATGAATAAGAGTGTGATGTTTGCCCTGACAGGTAGAACAACGACCTGAAGAAGAACAAGAGTTCGCTCGGTGCCGACCCAGACAGTTAAAGCAGAGCTGCAGGCGCCTAATTTCCTCTCGACGCTCCTGGACAGATTTCTCCTTGAACCGATTGCATCTCATGAGAGCATGCGGGCCAGTACAGAGTGGGCAATTCATGGAACCTGGTTTCGCAGTACGAGAAGAGCTCACATGCAGAATCTTGCGAGGATGAACCGACTTAAGAGGAGGAGCCGACCTTTTTTCCCCACGTCGCTCAGAACTAATCATGCCAAGAGTCTGAATTCTCCTCTCGAGAAATTCAACCAAATCGTGGAACGTAGCAGAGGGGTACGAAGAGCTAGTATTATCCTGGCCAGTACCTGCTTCAATGAGTAGCCGATCCTTAGTACTAAGCTCCGACTCCCACAGCTTGCGCGACTCTGGATCTAAACGTTCAGATAAACTGCACACGAGCCAAACATCCCAACTATCTACGGGCACTTCCATATTCTTCAAGGCGCGAACGATACGCTGAGCCTCATCCGAAAAGGAACGCAATTCCTCAGCTGACTCCTTCTTAAGATGAGGAAGTTCGTTAAAAGCAGACAAATGCTTGTTTATGATGAGCCTCGGGTTATGGTAACGAGCCTTCAGCGCCTTCCATGTGCTAGCATAGTTAGCGCTGGTGGTCGTCACGTCTTTAATTAAATCTGCCGCGCCCCCGGTCAAACACAGTTTCAGATACTGTAGCTTAGTCGCATCGGAAACCCGAGGCAAATCATGCACAAGCGTCGTGAATAAATCACAAAAGCTCTCCCAATCCTCGTATTTTCCTGAAAAAGTAGGAAGAGGGATTCTAGGGAGCTTCGCGACTCGAGAATCAAACCCAGACACCGTAGAGTTGAGAGGTCCGCCTGAAATTGTAGACTCATCTGCGACCTCGAACTGCGACTGCAACGTTAAGACCTCGTCAAGAGCACTCTCATACGCTGCCTGCAGCTTGCCAAATCCATCCTCGGTGACGTACTGATCTGTTTCCGCATCCTCTCTTACGGTAATCTCAGAATGAGTCTTACGAGCTTCAACCCAAATCTCCTTCAAGGCGTCGATGCGCGCCTGAATTATTTTCTTATTGAGCGAAGCATGCGGCTTATCGAGTAAGCGTTTGTGCAGACCCTGGATCTCTACCTGACGTGAGTCCTGTAGAGCCACCAGTTTTCTCAATGCTATAGGAGCCATGATAAACTAGCCTTAGAACAAGAAACGCGCCCAAGAAATTCACTAAACTACGTACTTAGTGTAGCAAGAAAAAGTAAACTTAAGCGAAGAATAACGCAAGCGGCTTAACTTATATTACAACGCGCGCACCTATACAAATAGCCAAACGGGAGAATTACACGGCGAGAACGCGCTATACGCGACTCGATGCCGCGAATCACCGTCCACGCTGCGAGGCCGCCGAGCGAAGTCGGTCCGCAAAGCCGGCAAGGCGCACCCGATGACACGAGCAGCCCGCGAGAACGACCGAACAGTGCCGGCAGCAGACCGCCTGCGTATCGCCAGCTACACCGCGAGGCCGCCGCGCGTAGCCGACGCGTCGAGCCGGGCAAGCGCGCACGCTGACAAGAGCCGATTCCGAGAGCGGCCGAACAGCGCCGACAACAGCCCGCCTAAGTATCGCCAGCAACACCGCGAGCGCGCGCGTGGAGGCGACGCGTCAAGCCGAGCAAGCGCGCCAGACACCACGAACCGATTCCGAGAACGGCCGAACAGCGCCGACAACGGCGACGCGTCAAGCCGAGCAAGCGCGCTAGACGCTACGAGCCGATTCCGAGAAGGGCCGAACGGCGCCGATAACAGCTCGCACGCTAAGAACGCTTAATATGATGCGCTTTTCGGATTTCATTCATCTAGCCAACCAACCTATCACTCATTCCTCACCCGGGGCACCATGAAGAAAATGCTGATAATTAGAAAAATAAATGTATATATATATATGTATGAATGAGTGAGGGAAGGCCGGGTAGATCAATAAAGACACAATTTTTCGCGGGAAATAAGACAACTTGCCTCGGCGTAAAAACTCCCACGAGGCAGGGAGAAAAGCCGGGGCAAGCGAATGATTTATTTACTAAAGAGGAAATTATACATACCAAAAGAGATTCTAATATAGGAACAAAAGAAGGGAGAGAGAGAGAGAAGGTGATAACGCAAATATCCTAACGCCGCGAGGTACCAGTTACGCGCGCTCGAGAGCTCTCTTACCTTAAAAGCTAGACGGTAGAAACGTGGACAGCGCGACGTAATGTCCTGGCTGCACGTGTATGGGATGCACCTTCCTGGTCGCAGGGCGTCTCGACGTCTCGAGGGAACCGTACCTGGACCACGGGCAGACCCTTTGGCCCTGCCGCGTAGGTGATCGCCGTGTGGAAGTCGGCACGTCGAGGGGGCTCGCACGTGGCCGGACCTTCCCGATCCTCCGTCACACCGAACACACACACACACACACACGCGACGCAGACAATTTACGAAGGGAGAAGTCGACCGTCCTGATAAGGACGTACGTGCCGAGCTTCTCGTACAATATTTGAATTCAAAATTGAATCACGCCAGGAAAATCGACCGGTCTCTGCGGGAGAGAGAACGGAACTGACCCCCCACGTGCATAAGGCGCGCGAGAACCTCTGCTCTCGCGGCGCTCGCATCCGCTTGGCCGATAAGCGGCAGTGCGCGCAACTACTCGGCCGATTGTAATACGCGGCGATTGGCGAGCTACGGCGCGCAATTCAAATGCCCCCCAAAGGCCTAAATAACCCGAACAGAAAGGAAATGATGGAATCGGAACATTAAACAAGACCATTTTGAAAAACAAGAAATCACCAGGCATGCGCAGTTTTGTCTACGTAAGTTACATTTTGCTTATCATGCGCAGTTCTTCTACAGCAAATGCAAAGAATTCCAGTAGGAATAAATTATTATCCTGCGAGATCTATAACAGAAGAAGGAGACGACGACCTTTTAATGGATCCAAGCTACAGCTGACATCATGGAGGTGATCAGACAAACTCTTGGTTTAGTGTTACAGGTACGTTAGTGAAAAGTGTGCGATTTATTAAAAACGTTTCTAAAAACGAATTAATAATGTAAAGTGTAAAGAATGAAATGCTTAAATAATTGTATTAAAAATTTTTTTAAAAATGGAAAAAAGTTTAATTTAATCAATTATAGTGCATAAAGTGAGAATAATAAAAAGTGTAAATATATAGAAATATAATATCAATAATTGAATATAATGAAAAGATATTTTATACAGAACATTAAGTTGAAATATTACAAATGAGTATACCTAAGCCAATTACTTTTTATATAAAATAATGTATAAACGTTTCGAAAGCTAAATAAATATCTATTTCCTTCACAAAGTGGAAAAATATAAATTTATTTAGGGGAACTATGTAACGGTCCATATTGATATGGTATGAATATTGGTTTATTTTAATTATTTATTTATTAGAATACTTTCATATACTACTTTATTATTGATATATGCAAAGAATAAATAAAGTAAAGACGAATAAATGAATTGAAAATCGCGTTTTCGCGTGAGGTTGATCGGCACGAAGCGAATGTCCGCACGAAGAAGAATCGCGGAGAGTAGGGATGTGTGCCTACATCCATGTCAGTTGAAAATGATAGAGGGAGTGAGAAGAGTGGAAACTAGGTTGCTTAGCGATGCCGGCGGCGCGGTTCCTACCGCTGTCGAATTTGCAGGCTGGCCATCGATGTGCAAATCGGGAGTCAGCACACAGTCGCCTAGCGAGCAGAATCTCACTACTCTCGGTCTAATAAAACGATTTGGACAGCTAACTTATATACTCGCATAGTTTACTTATTACTATTAGCGAATATATGAGTGAACGCAAGTTGCTTTTATGGCGTTTAACTGTGATATTAAATAAATGCAAGACAATCGACTTGTTTAACATAAAATTCTAATAGTATTAGATACCTCGGTGGAAAAATAATAATTTGAATAAAAATATAAATATCTATTTATTTAAATAATAAATAATATACAAATCAAGAACTCTTACAAGTTATGTACCAGAATTGTATTGATAAGAAACCAATGGACGTTATTTGGCCAGAAAGAAAAAAATGTTTTAATAGTGCCTTACTTAAATAGAAATGTTATGAAAGCAATATCAACAGAAAAATGTTATAGATATAGATGTAGTTGCAGGAGAGTAACGATATTCTGATTTGTTGCTATTATTATTCAACTGTTTAATTATTCAACTAATTTATTAAATTGCTGATTTCAATAAAAAAAAACAGTTAAATTAATAGCTGCGCATAGCAGAAACTTAATAAAAGGAAGTTTAAATTTATGTTTACTATTTAACCGTATAGTACTGCGCATCGGTACATTAATCGGCTGTACAAAAAAATACTTTCGACGGCGGAATAGTAATATAAGTGCCTGTCTCTCCTGCGTTCACAAAAGCGTGGCTGGTGCCCGCTCGGTGACGTTTGAGCTTCAAAATACCCGTCTATACGTGCGCGTGGATATTAGTAATCTGTGCTTCTCGATTGCCTGTTGCCATCTGCACGATGCGAGTATGCTTATGTCGAAAAATACTGTTAAGAAATCGTGGATTTTTCCTACATATAATTTAGATACAGGAGAGTAACGACGTTTTAATTGGGGCCTGCGGCGGCTCAGTCGGTAGAGTGTCGGATTCCCACGCCGGTGACCCGGGTTCGAATCCTAGTCTCTGCCGATTGATACAAGCACCACTGTAAAAATTACATGTGCTTTGTTTATAAACACACCGCAGACCCCTGTCGTCGATTAGCACCACATAGAAGCATAAACATGGCGACGTTAAAAAAAAAAAAAAAAAAAAAAGACGTTTTAATTTGTTGTAGCTTTATTTACTGTAATATTTATTCAATTAAACTTTAATTCCCGAGTTCGTAGAAGAAAATTAATTTTTGGCTTAATCATTAATTAATTACAATAAATGATATGTAAATAGTGAACCGTATATAAAAAAAATTTAATCCACTAAGTATTACAACTGCGCATTGTACGCGCCCGAAGTGACTAAACTTCGTACCGTTTCTCCTGTAAGTACAGATGCGCGGCTCGACGCAACAAATGCGCCTACATAGGCGGTGGCAGTTCAAGGGAAGAGAGTTTCAATAGAGTAATGAATACACGGCCGTTAAAATCAAACTGGAAAGGGCTTTTATTTGCAGCTAACAATTGCAAGTGATACCCACGATATCGAATGGCGCGAAGCGGTGCAGGGGAAAGAGAGCAGGGGGTTTATTTTCGCGTGTATAACGCGTAAGAAGGAGACAGAGAGAAAGACACGCAGAGGACGATTATCCTAGCCTGGTGTAGTCGCAGTCGCTCATTCGTAGTTCTCCATCGGCCGGTATCGGTCCAACCAGCCAAGACGTTGGATTGTCAGCCGCTGCTACTGGCTCCTACACGTGTGCCTGTGCGTCATCATCAGATCGCCTCGCGTAGTGTTCGCGGTGTTGGCAAATGCGTGTGTCGTCCACGGCGAGTAAACCGCCTATTTATTTTTTAAGACAATTCTATACTTTTTGTTTTTTCACATTAATACACGCTTTTTCACAAAATCTATTATTCATTTACAACCTACATAGCACGTAATATTACAGGAATATCGTAGAAATATTACAACGTTGCTGTGATATTGTGGATAAGTTGATATATTGCAGCTATACTTCCGTCATAATCCAGTATGAATTTCAAGATTGCAGTGTTGCAGCAATCTTTCTACAATATTACATTACGTTATATCACATTGTAATATTTCAGTGATATTGTTATATAATATAGCGCGCTGATAAATTACAATGCAAGCTTGCTGCAATAATTCTACAATATTACATTGTGATAAACCACATTGTAATCTATGTAGTATATTACTGAAATATTTTTATGTGACATATCACATTGTAATATTACATTAATATTACTACAAGATTACAGGATGACATTTCTCGATGCATGTCACATTAATATTGCCAAAATATTACTACAATATTTCACTGTGACAAATCACATTGAAATATACGCAAAATATCCTGTAATATTGTTATGTGACATATAGTATGGAAATATTATAGTTATATTCCGGCAAATTTACATATTGATATTTCTCAATGTATCTCACATACATAATGCCGAAATATTTTAGTTGTATGGCATTGTTATACATCACACTGAAAAATATGCGAAATATTCTGTAATATTATTGTATGACGTATTACTTTAAGATATTACAGCTATATTCCTGCAAAATTACAGAATCACATTTCTGGATCCATTACAAATTAATACTGTGAAAATATTTCTACTATATCATATGTCAATAAATTAGTCATCATTTTTTTAACATAATTGTTTAATTTTATCGTTTTATTTTGTCAGAAATCTTGACTATAACTGCAAAAATGTTTTAATAACGTAGTTAGTCTAGGTTTATGTAAAAACAAATCGAGAGAAAACGATTATTGTCATTGTACATTATTTGAGAGACAATTTTCTGAAGACTGCCGCTAGATGGAGTTTTCTCCCGAGTACTAAGATTCGTCATCACTTACTATATAAGGACGGTTCAAACATTACGATAATATGTGTCATCCCGAAGTTGCTGCGTATGAACGATTATCGATAGGCGTTTATTACATGTATATTACTAATACTAATAATGGTACTAGCGTTATGGCGAAATAAAAATAATAAAAAATGAAAAGGAAATTATATATACTTTCGATAAAATAATAATAATATTGCTAGAATGTCACTGAAATATTATCAAGTATTTCGATTATTATTGCGAAATGATAATATTCCTGCAATACACAGCAATCTTTCCCGTTGTCACCGTAACAACTAAAAATCCATAATAATATCGTTGTGATGTTACTGAAATGTTGACTCATTATCACCAAAATATTGTACTGCTATTCCCCGTAATATTCCTGTGATAAAGACGCCGCGGACGTTAAATGTTGCTACAGTATTACTGCAATATTACTGCTATATACCACAGAAATATTTAATATTTCGTGTAGTATTCATGCGATATTGCTGCAATATTGAGTGCCATATGAAAATACAAAACGTACGTAAGCCTTATGTAACCTTAAAATTCTACTTTTCCTATCTGATACTTCATCTGCATATTGTCTCCAGCCTGTGAAACATTTGAACTGTATATTTTTTCATTCTATACGATGATATGCATAAATCTGTGAAAATATAAAAAACTACAAAAATATATATATACTTTTATATTTTATTTTTTTGTATACTTTCCTACATTTTAATACAAGTTATCATTTATATTGAGGTACCAGAAGTAATTTCATTAACCTCTATTGTAGAATTCAATAAATCTAAAACGTTATTACAAATTAATTTATTAAATAGACCATAGCTTTTACTGACCATAGATTTAATTTGAAGCATTGAAATCTAAGCTCATCATCTGACCATACTAATTCCAATAATTCTCTTTAAAAAATGATAACATACTTGGTATCTTTAATGTTCATCCCATCCCAAACTTCAATATCAACAGATACATTTAATCCAGAGTAGATCTGAAACATAATCACAGTATAGTAGATAGTTAAAATTAAGACGAAATCAAGCATGTTAATTTCGTTACGTCATTGTCATTAATAGCATCATATCTTTTGTGACCATTCCAATTTAGGTTCAGTTTCTCTAAAAAATGAAGCATACGTTATATAGGGCATTTGTACGTGTGTGTGTAAATATAGAAGTCATAAATGTCGGATTTCAATCGATTATTTAAATCCAATAAAAAATGCAAAGCTATTTTTATCATTATCATTGTTTGACTTATTCTCTTTTTTAACTAAATATACTATTCTTACGTAAAATTTACTTTTCTCAAGCTAAGCATATACTGAAATTTGCTAAAAATATATTCTTTTGATTATTGTCTAAAATGTAAAAAATTCATTTTAAACACTTCTTAAGAGTAGCTTTGTTGAACTGTTATAACCAAAGTATCAAGTATACAACTATCGAAGTTAAATAAAAATAAATCAAAGAGAGAATTTGAATTCTGTATAAGTGTCTGTGTCTCTTGTGTTTTTTTCACATTCATGAAGTTCCGTATTCATTAGAATATATCGTCGCCAAAATACTAAATACCAAATACCAAATCGGAAGCCGCTTAGAAAAGGTATCATTTGGCGAACCAACATTTTTTATCCAAATTCAAGCTTGCACCACTGCTGAAAAATTAAAATCAGCTAACAAATTTTGGCTTGCCAAATGATACCTTTTCTAAACGGCTTCCAATTTGATATATTTTCAAATGGATTCTGAGTTGGTACCTTTTACACGGAGGCGACGATATCGAATAATTCGGAAACTATGCATAGTTATTCTTGTAGATATTTCAAAATATTGTATTTTTACTTCAAAAATAATAGTTACTTTATCTCTAATTTAAAGAAATTTTTTTTTAAAAAGACGAATATAAAATAAAGTAATACAGTTGATTTATATTGGTTTTACTAAACAAACACACACACACATACACACATACACACATAAACACACACACAACGACAAACACACAACGACACACTCACACACACACACACATAACGACACACACACGCACAAAATCACACATAGACACAAATACACACACACACATAACGACACACACACGCACAAACTCACACATACACACAAATACACACACACACACACACACACACACACACACACACACACACACACACACACACACACACACGAATACGCACGCACGCACATTAGGGGGGTTCAAAATTCCCAAAAATTTTCAAATATCAAAAGTAAGCCTTTAAAAAGTTGGTATTTGTCAAAAAAATAAATTTCCTGCAAGCTGGATGCTTAACGTTAACATTTAAAGGAGGTTACATCGAACTTAAGACTTTTAAAGGAGCACTGATGCAATTTTTCCGTAACATCGCGAATTAAATAACTAAAACTTAATTATTCGTACTAAAAATAGTTTTAGCAATTGATGATACTACTAGAATTGATAATAAATTGCGTCCTAACCATAATAAATTTCTTTTCTTCGAGTTAACAGTCGTATAAGTCAAAATTTTGACTTAACACTGGCTAATTTTGGACATTTTTAATAACATTAATCTTTGATGATTGTTCAAAGAACAAAATTATTTTGAATCTTTGTTCCATACAATATTAACAAAAAAATTGACACATCATAGGATAGAAAAATATGATCGTTTGTAATTTGGTGTAATTTACATAAGGTAACATACGTCATAGATATTTATACACAATGTTATATAAAAGCTGACATGAAGACCTTTAATTTTTATTGTCGTCGCATTTCTAAAAATATTCTGGTTAAAAGTTATGCTCAACTAAATTTTATAAAATAGATTAGGTAGTAAATTGAGATTACAAATACGAGCCGAACTATCTTCAATATTTTGTAATTTCCAATTTACTACCTAATCTATTTTATAAAATTCAAATTAGCATAACTTTTCATCAAAATGTCCTTAGAAATGCTGTGACAACGCAAATTGAAGGTCTCCATGTCAGTTTTCCCGCAAAATTACATACAAGTACCTTTGACATATATTACCTAAAATAAATTACGTCAAACTATAAGAGATCCCATTTAAAATGTTAGTAAATCAATACATTAAAGAGACTGCTATAACTTAAATATTTTGATATCCTATGATATGTTAATTTTTCTGTTGATACTATTTGGAACAAAGATTCAAAATAATTTTGGTTTTTGAACAATCATCAAAGATAGAGGTTATTAGAAATGTTCAAATATAGCCAGTTTGAAGTCAATATTTTGACTTATACGACTGTTATCTCAAGAAATTTTTTTTCCTGGTTAGGACGAAATTGATTTTCAATTCTAGTAGTATACTGTATTGCCAAAATATTTTTTAGCATGTATAATTTTGGTTATATAATTTGTGATTTTTTGGAAAAATTGTATAAGTGCTCTTTAACAAACCTTAAATTCGAGGTAGCCACCTTTAAATGTTAACGTTAAGCACCTAGCTTGCAGGAAACATATTTGTTTATCATAAGTATCAACTATTTCGAGACTTATTTTGATATTTGAAAACTTTTGGGAATTTTGAACCACCCTAACGCACATATATACAGACATAACACTATATAGCCTCACTCCGTCGTGGGCATTACGCTTGAAGGGTGGCAATTCGGTGTCTCCCACAGGAACCTACAATAGAAGAAAATGACAACGTATCTTGGTTAATAGTCGCCCACGGTGGGCTTGAACTGAGTTTAAAAAGAAGGTCATCCGAAATGGGATTTTCTTGCCGATTTTGATAGTGTGGACTGTCCTGAGTAATTTACAAAAAAAATTGAAATCATCGGCGCGGCCGTTTTTTTAGGCATTTTAAAGGGGCCCAAACTAGATTTATCCAATAAATTCGTTTTTTTCTCTTTTCTTGTTGTTTTTTTTTGGGTGAAATAATTTTGTTAGATAATTTGATCAATTTTAAGTATAAATTATCTCTTGTCAATTTTGCGGCAGACGCCCAGGAAAAACGTTACAGCTGTTGTAAAGTCTCAACTTACATTCTCATAAAAATATTCTATTAATTTTGATTGGATATTTTAAAAGTAATATGTTTTACGACAAAAATCTGAATATTTTTAGGTTTGTTAGAAATTTTTTAAGCGAAAAATTTTAAAATAAAATAATTACTCAAATACACATAGTGTATATATATATTATATATGATTATACAATATAAGAACTTAAAAGTAACAAGATTTTTCTCTATAATATTTATTTACATTTCACATCAAACTCAAAGAATATGCAATCATCTTATTTAAAAAACATTAATATTTTATAAAAACTAAATAAATCAATAATAATCACACATGAAGATCATTGAATTCACAAACCGCTTGTAATAAATGCTTATTATACTCTGAATATGTTTAGCGAACTTTGTCTTTGGTCTATACAGTTTTGAATTCGTGATGAGCAGACTCAAATGCTTGTTCGCTAAATTTACCCAATCCAACTTGATATTTTTCGCAAACTTCTTTGACATGTACAAAGACGCAGTGTACAAAGTTGCATCAGTAAACGGCCTTCGAGAACTTACTGTGCGCAGGCATTCGGAAATTTATTTTTCTTCAGGCTGATACGCTGCTACTTTTTTTCCGCTAGAAACGAATTTATTACAGTAAGACATGGCGCAAGTTTGAAGGTCCTCGCGCAGGTAGTAGTAAATTACTTTCCAGCAATAAATAACCTTTTGAAAAAGGCATACTGCGCGCATATATTCGAAAAGTCTATTTTCGAGCCAAAACACTGTCAGTTTTTCTCCTCAATACACGCTATACTACAGTAAGGCATAGCGCGTGTTAAAGGTCCTTGTGCAGGTAGTAGTAAATTGTCCCCAGCAATACACGGCCCTTAGAGAAAGGCTTACTGCGCGCACGGTTGCTTTTTATAGGCCTATACGATGTCAGTTTTTCGGAGAGAAACGATTTATTACAGCAAGGCTTGGTACAGGTTGATAGACTTCGCGCAGGTGGCACTTTTCCCAGCAATAAACAACCTTTTAAGAAAGGCATACTGCGCGCATGGATTCGAAAAGTCAATTTTCGAGCCAAAACACTGACAGTTTTTCGGCGAAAAACGATTTATTACAGCAAGGCTTGGTACACGTTGAAGGACTTCGCGCAGGTGGCACTTTTCCCAGAAACTTTGACGCCAGCTTCTAGAGATGCACTTTCTCGACATCAAGATTGTAAAAACTTTCACGAAAAAATGTGTAGGCGTGGATGTGACCAACAGGGAGGTGGTTCTTAAAAAAATTCTGGGAGGAAAATTTCTGCAAGGCAGGCGTTTTTCTAATTAAGGGAGGAGAATTTTTAACCAATCGCAGAATTTCTTGAAAAAGTGAAAGAAGGGGTAAGCTCTTCAGACGATATAAATTCTAGGGCGCAAACTAGAGTCAGTCAGTAAATTTTCAAATTTCAAAAAATATATCAACTTGAAATTTGAAAGAAAAATTCGAGATGGCATCAAATAGCAAGACAAATTTGCAAATGATGCGGGATCGTATCCGGTGGCTAATTTCTAACCGGCTCACATTACTCATGATGCTTGACCATGTGTCATGGGCAATGGATGCGATACATTCATGTAAGTAAAATTTTATAGAATTTTATTAATAATAATTAAAATAATATTATGTTAAATGTTTATTTATTTTTCAGTACCACTACTACCCCCTGTTGCTCTTATGCAACAGTTGTACGAGGGAATAATACCTCAAGAAAGCGCACCGGTTGCTCGCTCGCCGAGATCAAGGTCGAGCTCGAGATCTAGCTCAAGTTCCAGCTCGAGTTCCAGCTCGAGCTCTAGTTCTAGCTCTAGCTCGAGCACAAGGGGCAGCTTAAAGGCGGCGAAAGGAAAAAGTATACACGATGTTGGTCGTATACAAAAATTTCATCGCCGAGCAGCAGCAGCAGCAGCAGCAGCAACAACGAGCGAAAGAGAAAAGCTGAAGGTAACTATTTTTTTATTCATTTTTTTATGTTAAAATTAAATAATAAATAATAATCTAATAATTTTTTTTTCTTGTATAGATGAAACTGAAAACCAGCCGAGGCCGAAAACGCCTTCCATGTGCGGAACGCCAACGCCACCCCATTTGCGTACGATGAAGTCACCTTCCAGGTCTACAAAGATTGGTAAGAAATACAAAAATTTAAAATTTCATTATATTTTAATATTTATATTATATTATATTTTAAAACCTTTTTTTTGCAATTTTTATTTTTTCAGATCAAGTGAAGGACGACAAAGCTTCGCTTCAAAGTAAGTAAGCGAAACGAGATTGGCTGCGAATGCACAGCCGAGTGCAGGATAAAACTCAACCGAAGATAGCAGCAGCAGTAGCACTACCACCACCATCACTACCATCACCTCCACCACCACCACCGCGACCATCAATAGTAAAACCTCGCATCGTAGAAGATGTGACATTCATCGATTAGTTATTATGTAATATATATATATATATATAAATATATATATATATATATATATATATATATATATATATATATATATATATATATATATACATATACATATATGTAAAAAATAATTATATTATTATATATTAATTTTAATGTAATAAGTGTTTTTTTGAATATAATGAAAAAATATTTTTTCAACTTGTTTTCGTTTATTCCCCTTGTCATTTCCTCCATTTTCCTTCGTTTTCCTTATAAGGTAAATGTAAGTAAATTTCAAAGCAATGTAAATCTTTGTAAATACAACAAATGTTCTTTTTTTTTTCTTTTTTTAGGTGAAATATGGCTGATATATTTAATGAAAAAACCCTTTAAAAAGTTAAATAGAATAGACTAAGAAAAATAGTGTTTTGCACATTGATATGGTGTATTGTCCATCTGATGAACAATGCTTTATTCTAATTAATGTAAAATATCCGCAATAACACCCACATATACCCTATGTTTGCTATAGCATTTATCTATTATATTTTAATTTTATATTTGTGAAAGAATAATATCGTACAATGATTTTTCTTTTAATTTTTTTTTATTCAATCATCAAGCTTCTCTTTTTTTACAGAATATTTAATAAAAATTTATTTCCAATATACACATGAGTATGTATTCCTTTTAGAAATGATATCTACTTCATCTTGGCCAAATTTAGCATCCAAATAAACCAGTAGCCATGCTCGTATTGAGATAACGTTATGTAAAGCGCATATAGGTTTCCTTCTAATGCAGAGAATGTGATTAAAATATACGTAATGCTTATCGCTCGATATCGTTTCTAGTGATGGACATCCAAAGTCTTCAACGTTTGAAATTAATCTGTAAATAAAAACAAAAACGTAAGAAATACGAGCATAGAAAAGTAAAAGGAAAAGTATGAAAAAGTATGAAAAAGTAAGAAAAAGTATGAAAAAGTATGAAAAAGTATGATAAAAGTATGAAAAAGTATGAAAAAGTATGAATAAAGTATAAAAATAGTATGAAAAAGTATGAAATGTATGAAAAAAGTATGAAAGTAGAGTCATATTATATATCACATACACATTCGGTATGAGATTTCTTAGCCATTGCACTTTCTTCTCTTCCTTAGTGTATAATTTCTCAATCCCTTGCGAGCAAATTTGGAAAATTCGTTGAAGACGATGATAAGGAATATCTCCAGCGTCCCATGTAATTCCATGATGATACTTCTCCACCCAGTGAGTCATACATTTTTCTTCTGCAGTCAGTTATTCCAATGTCATAGGAGGTTTAATGAGGTATGCAGTCGGTAAAGCAGTTTTCTTTAAATTGAGAAAACATACTTCTTTGAAAATGAAAGAATCCTCTGCTATTCTTTGGTATCCTTGGATGTCACAAATATAAACATTCTCTTCTTGAAATTGCAGTATGGCATTTCTGAACATTAAGTCGTAGTCACGTGTTCTAGCCATCTTACAGCTCTGTAGTTGATAGTTCAGTATGAAGTAAACTCGGAGAATGAATAGGAAAATTCTCTCATCCTGATTTTATAACAAGAAACTCCGCCTCATGCTCTTTAAAGATTGGTCGTTCAAAAAAGAAAGTATATTCTTGATTGGAGGGATGAAAAGCCGCTATTTGGTTGGTTCAAACGGAAGAAAATTCATCCCTCCCTTAGAAAATCACCCTCCTCTTCCCAAAAAGAACTATTTTAATTGGTTCAAATGAAAGAAAATTCATCCCTACCTAAGAAAATCTTCCCTCCTCTTCATTTTATCCTTGGTCAGTTGTTTGAATTTTCTATTTCTACTTACGTCGACATTGCCTACAAAAAGGGAAGCAGTTTCTTGGACAAGCACAGTTCATCTATCGCGGTCAACGAGTTTTAGTCTTGACTATTGTGCACATTTGTGAAGTGCTATTCTAGTGCTATTACAGTGAGAAAAAAGCAAATATGGCATCCATCGATCTTTTTGAACGCCTTGTTCAGCTTCTTCGTGATACTTTACAAAGTATAAATGATTTAAGTAATAACGATATTCATTATTGGTTGGACATGTGTAATTCAACCATAAAATAATTAAATGAAAAAATTGCAAAATCTAAACTTACAAGAGGAGAGAAACAGAAATGTCAAACTTGCATGACTCATCTTTCGCGTGTGCAAGTTGAATTTGAACAACATCTTCAACGAGGAGGCAATCTACAATCTGTGAAAATAGAACCTACTGTAGAGTGGCGAGACGTGCAGTCGGCATTCCAAAATCGAATCAAGACTGGCGTAGTTGTAAATATAAAACACATGGACATTCTGAGTTTCTTAAGTGATGCACAAAAGCTCTTCAAAGTTAAGGCACAAGAATGCTTAGAAGAATATAATGCTGTGAAAATAAATTCAGATTTTATCTCGGAATTTTCTATGCAGAAAAATGGAGAGGAAACGGCCGATATTAAATATTTCACGAGTGAAAGTGCTACAGTATACATGTCAACAAATTTAGAGGAATGGTTTAAAGACTATATCAAAGAGCCCATTCTTACACAACTAGAAGAATTTCAGGAAAAGGATTCCGGCTGGACATTGAAAAGTATTAAAAGTTTGTGTATAAATATGACAAAATATTCTCCATTCAAGGGCAGTTCTTATATTCCTCTCCCAAAGTTTATAGAAAACAAAAAAGCATGTGTTAATGTTCATAACAATGACAATCAGTGTTTCAAATATGCTATTCTTTCAGCATTATATCCCAGCAAATATAATTCCAACAGTTAATCAATATCGTGTACATGAGAACGAGTTGATCTTTAGTGATATACAGTTCCCAGTAAAACTGAAAGATATTTCAAAATTCGAAAAATTGAATAATATTTCAGTAAATGTATACATGCTCAGAAAGTATGGTTCAAAATTTGAAGTACCGCCTTGTCACGTTACGTCAGAAAAGAAGGCTGAACAAGAAAATCAAGCAGAAGAGGAAGATCAACATGTAAATCTACCAGAAAATAATAATCAACCAGAAAAGAAGAGTAAACATGTAAATCTACTTATCATTCAAGATTTTTACATTGATGAGCATGAAGAAAATAATTTTGCTGATGGTGATGAAAGTATGCCTAAATACCATTACGTTTGGATCAAAAGCATGTCTCGTCTTCTGGGTTCTCAACCATCTAAAGCTAATAGAAAATCATACCACTGTGAAAGGTGTTTACAAGTTTTCTATAATGAAAAAAGATTGGAAATTCATGAAAATCATTGTAAAAATATGAATAATTGCAGAATCAATCTGCCAGACTCAAAGAACAACATTCTCAAATTCGAAGATTACAAAAAGAGAGAAAAAGTTCTTTTCGTTATTTATGCTGATTTTGTATGTTTATTGAAGCCTACTGAGAATGAGAATGCTTTTCAACTACATGAAGCATACAGCATAGGTTACTACACAAAATGCAGCTCTGATGACAGATTATCTGTCTATAAATCTTACAGACAAAAATTTGGAGATCAAGAGACACCTGCAGAATGGTTTGTTCAAGAACTAAAATCAATAAGTGAGAAGATAGATCATCTCTACAAGAATCCTAAACCAATGAAACTCACAGCTCTAGAAGAATTATCTTTCCAGAGGTCAACTGTTTGTCATGTATGTCGAAAATCAATCCGTGATGAAGAACTTGCAGTGCGAGACCATTGTCATTTTACAGGACGGTATGTTATTAGTTTAGTTATATTTAAAATTAATTTTTGGTGATTCCCAAAGAAAAAAAAAATGAATTCTTTTATCTCTTCAGTTTCAGAGGTGCAGCTCACAATTCAAGTAATTTGAATTATAAGAACTCAAGATTCATTCCCTTTGTTTTTCATAACCTCAATTATGATACTCACTTCATTTTGAAAGAGATCGCTACTTCTAAATTGATGAAAGGACGAGTTAGTCTAATACCTCATAATAAGGAGAAATATATTTCGTTCACGAAATACATAGATGACTGCGACATCAGCTTTAGATTCATAGATTCTTGGCGTTTTCTACCATCATCATTGGAAAAGCTCGCATCATATCTTCAAAACGTGCCTATAGCGGTGAAAGAGTTTCGATCAGATGGATTCACAGATGAAATGATAGATCTTCTCAGACGGAAAGGTATATTTCCATATGATTATGTAGACGCATTTAATAAACTATCGTCTACAAAATTGCCAGAAAAGAATGAGTTTTATAATAAACTAACAGATTCCCATATTGCTAAAGAAGACTACAAGCATGCTGTTCGAGTCTGGGATAAGTTCAATATAAAAACATTGGGAGAGTATTCAGATGTTTTCGAAAGTTTTCGAGAGACATCTCTTAAAGCTTATGATATGTCCTGCTCACTTTTACACGACTCCAGGGTTAACATTTTCAGCAGCTCTTAAAATGACAAAGGTGGAATTAGAGCTTCTTACAGATATTGACATGCTAATGTTTATTGAAGCAGGCATTCGGAGAGGAATAAGCCAGTGTTGTAATCGATATGCTAAGGCAAACAATCCATACATGGGTTCTTTATACGACGAGAAACAGAAAACGAAGACACTCTTATATTTTGATATAAATAATCTGTATGGGTGGGCGATGGTACAGCATTTACCGATTGGAAAATTCAAAGGGATTGACTTTGAGGCGAATCCAAGCTTCTTCAATACACCACCAGATTCAGATATAGGTTACATTGCTGAAGTAGACTTGGAGTCTCCTGAGGAAATACATGATGA
Organism: Gastracanthus pulcherrimus; assembly: GCA_949152435.1. Classification (NCBI taxonomy): domain Eukaryota; kingdom Metazoa; phylum Arthropoda; class Insecta; order Hymenoptera; family Pteromalidae; genus Gastracanthus; species Gastracanthus pulcherrimus. The sequence continues at coordinate 60,165,450 of OX424572.1, read as the reverse complement.
ACATCGAGAATTCCCTTTCTGCGCAGAGCACCGTGCACCACCTGGCTCAAAGCAGAACAAACTTCTCACTACTCTGAACGATAAGAAAAAGTATGTGATTCACTATCGAACACTCAAACAGGCGCTGGATAATGGACTTCGTTTGAAAAAGGTGCATAGAATTCTGAGTTTCGAGCAGAAGGCCTGGCTTAAACCTTATGTCGAATTAAATACTGAGAAGAGAATGCAAGCGAAGAATGAGTTTGAAAAACTCTTCTATAAATTATTAATTAATGCTGTCTATGGAAAGTGTATCGAGCGAGAGCGGTCTCGTGTTGATGTACGATTAGTAAATAAATTCACAGGCAGATATGGGGCAGAAGCACGCATAGCTCAACCACATTTTCACAGCTGTGCAATCTTTGATGAAAATTTAGTTGCTATTCAGCTAAAGAGAACAAGTATCACAATCAAGAAACCGATATACGTTGGTCTTTGTATCCTTGATTTGTACAAGACATTAGTTTATGATTTCCATTACTCGTATATGAAACAGCGAGTAGGAGAAAAATGTAAACTTCTTTATACAGATACTGATAGTTTGATATATGAAGTTGAGGACATTGATATGTATAAAATAATGAAAGAAGACATTCACAGGTTTGATACTTCTGATTATGATGAGAATAATCAGTTAAACATTCCTCGTGTCAATAAAAAAGTCCCAGGATTAATGAAAGACGAATGCTGTGGCAAGATCATGATAGAATTTATAGGTTTACGAAGCAAAATGTACAGTATTTTAGTTGATGGAGGAGAGACAGTGAAAAAAGCCAAAGGTATAAAATCCAGCGTTGTGAAGAAGACAATAACTTTCGAGGATTATAGAAGATGTCTTCAGGATCTTATTATTGTAAAACGTGATCAATGCAACATTCGTTCAAAATTGCACATAGTGCATACTGAAAGACAGAATAAAATTGCTCTTAGTCCTCACGATGATAAGAGATTCTTATTACCTCAGAGTACAGACACTTTACCTTGGGGTCATTTTCGAATCATGGATGAGCAGATGGCACAAGCTGCACTTCGAATAGAGGAGGATGCTGAAAAACAAGAAATAGTGGTAGGGATGGAAGTGGAGAGAGGGTATGAAGTATCCAATGAAAGTGGGGCAACGCGAGTGGGGATGGATGTTGCAGAAGATGAAAGAGAGGGGGAAATACGAGGTGGGGGTGATGCAGCCAATGAAAATGGTGAAAGGCGAGAGGGGATGACACTTTATGACAATGAAGGTGAACAAATCAGAATTGAATATGATGTGTTAGAGGAGTTTATGCATGACTGGGATCCATCAATGGAGGGGATACGCTCTGAGGGAGGAGAGAGAAGGTATATATTACAGGAGGCAATGGAAAGGACAGAAATTGTGGTGGGGAATGAACTATATCAACAGACAGACCACGACGAGGAGCACAATCGAGCAATCGAAGAGTTCGAGAATTATCATCCTTGCGGGAAGAAACCAAGACTCAACTAAATTTCTAAGTAAGTTCACAGTTAATTCTCACCAATTTTCTTTTTTTTTTTTTTTTTGCTCTAACAAATCTTTTCTCTATTAGAAGTTCTTATTTTTTTACTTTTTCCAGAATAGATCTATCTACACTTAATAAGATTGCTGAACGCGCAGTACATGGTGACAGCACTTAAGGAGGTGAAGACGAGATTCGGTACGAAGGTCGTAGCCGAACTCGACGAAAGTTTTCAAATCTTTTTACCAGTGAAGATTTCATCAGCCATCCTAAGAGATCAAGAGTTTTTTGACAGACTCTCCAATACTGCAAATAAAATGAATTTATTTGTGACATATCAGGGTGGATCTTCCTTTAATTTTGAGTGAAATACGCAGCTTGCTTTGATTATAATACTTATTTTATTCAGATTAAAACTTGTACATAATAATACATAAATAAATACAATAACATAATATGATTGCTTTCTTATTTACTAGTACCTACATTATTGCGTTTACGTTAATATTTTTGGTTAAATCTTGGCTAAATCAAATAATTTTTTTTTTATCTATCCAACTATTATGCTCATTACTAAACTAACCTAACCATTTAACATATGCACGATTTCCACTTTTCTTTAAAACTTTTTCTACTAGATAAATTTCTGGATACATAGTTTTCTGAATTTATGTTTCATAAAAGGCGCCAGAGATGGGTTTATCATAATAATCTTTGACATGATAAGTTACCGGATTGGTTTTTACAACTCGTGACATTGTGAAAATTTCAGTAGACCAATTTGGTGTATAACCTTTTTCAAAAACATGTTTTATCTTACTTATCCGCACTTTATCTCCTACTTTAAATTTCGGTTTTTTCACAGGTAACTTTTCATTTGGAAAATGCTTCTTGACCTCTCTTTCATTTGCCTGCGTAACATTTTTAGGCTCAATTCCTATTGTCCGATGTTTTCTTGAATTGTAAGCTTTCACCAACTCAGGCAGGATATACCACCATTTATAGCTCCCTTGTTTGCTGAACACTATCCACATTGCATTTTTTAACGTTCTATTAAAACGCTCACATATGCTTGCATGAAGATTACTATGCGAAGAGTATAGGTTTATCTTGTACTTCTTCATGAGTTTCTGAAAGTTTGAATTGTAAAATTCTTTTCCTTGGTCAGTTTGTAGATTTGTCGGTACGCGTTCTTGTTTCAGTATTGACTCCATAGCTAGAGTAACATCATTACCACTCTTTGACTTGATTGGAATAGCCCATGCATACTTTGAAAATGTATCTATGACAGTAAGTAAGTAGCGAAAACCTTTGTTTTCGTTGGCGTATGGAATCATTTCTACAAGATCAGCTTGCCAAGTCTCATCTATTCCACGTATATCATATTTTCTTCGCTTGTAGATGCGGCGAGCTGGTTTGTACAACTCTTCAGCTATTTTTTGTCGCTCCACGTTTTTTTTTTTGATAATATGTTTAAGGTTTAAGAAAAACTTTTATTGAGTCAGAATTTTTTTTTTTCAAAGCATTCTTTCAATTTTGTCTCAAGATTATCTAATCGAATTTTAAGATGGGAAAGAACCTTATTGATTGTATTTAATTCAGTGTTTATGGGAATCTCTAAGTCAAATTTCGTTACAGCCATTATGTTAGTTAGATTTCTAACTTCTTTACTTATAGTTGTCAGAAGCACTTCCAAGGTGACTGCATCATTCGGCTGACTTGGATAAGCAAGGTTACATAACCTTTTATTTTGTAAATCAGAATTACCATCTAATGTAAAATTATAACCAATGCCTGGTGGACCGCGACTCGCTTCTTGCGTGCCCTCAAGTTTTCTTTCGAACACGTCGAGACTCATGATGCTACTGATCTTATAAGAAAAGATGCATTTCAATATATATGTCCAGCTTCACCTAGTTTCTCAATGATCGATTGTATTTCATTGTCGTGATTGTTATTTCCAGCAGATCGTTCCGCAACTAATAATTGGAGTCGCTCGATAAGCTCGTTTGGATCATCTCAGTAGACTAGATCTATAGAAGAATTTTTCTTTGCTATTTTATATTTAGGTATGAGGCCTCTTCCGGTGCTGGATTTATTTTTACGATCGCTGCGCAACATGGGTCCTATGATATTCATATATTTTCTACTCTTCGAAGTGCGTATACTCTCATCTTTGCTGTATCTTTTCCGATGAGCATTTGATGCTTCCAGGATGCTGCGATAATTTTTTCGATCTGTTGAACTTATAAGATTGTCATCTGGTTGTTTCTTGAAGAGTAATTCCATTAGACCCCCACTTTTAGGATAACTTTTATCTCTCACTTTTACCATTTTATCATGAAATTGAATTTCTGAATCGCCAATCATATACACTCCATTGACGTTCCGTACTCCGTATATGTTATCGATTTTGCTGCGGCTCTCATTTAACAATGATAAAAAGTCACTTGATTCATTTCCTTCAAGCGCAGATTTGAATGTTGAATTCATCATTGTGCCATCCATCGAAGAAAAATCTGCATCATCATCATCATCATATGCGGAACCCGACTCATTTATATCATTTACTTATATAACTTGATCGATCGAATCTCAATTTCTTCCTCGGTTTCCTGTTGCTGTCTATATTCAAAATGTGATTAGAAGGTGGCAAGCTTTCGACTTTCGAATCGACGAGCTTCTCGAGTGGTGTAATGACTGGTTTCAATGTATCACCAATAACTTTTTCAAAATCTTCTCTCTCCTTTTTCAATAAAGAGTATTTTTGTTTAATAGCCTCACGTGCTCGCAAGAGCTCGCTGAGAATATTCTTTTCTTTCTTGAAGTCTGACATGCTAACGAGATGCTGTCGACAATTGAACTGTAAGTTTCGGATTCATAACTTCTTTTTTATTAAATAAATCCTTTTCTGTATCTACCATCATCCATCACTCTATCTTTGTCGATAACAACAAATCCATAGTTATCATTCTTCCAGCATTCAGAACAAAGATTTCGAAATTCATTGAAAGTTAAATCAGTATTGACATGATCTTCATAGATATGTTTTAGATTAACATCGTCTTGACGATAAATTACTAACATATTAATATTGTCCCTTACGAGGTGTTTCGGTATACGAGCGTACGACTGACATAGATAAAAGCTGTCTACACTTTTATGTCTTCCCATACAGAAAAATGCTCTGACGTTGTCCTGCTTCTCACAAGCCACATCATCAAAAATCATAATTGAATTTGGTCGGGCTTCATCTGGAGATACTACAGATGCATGCTCACTAAAAGGTAGATATGATACACCTTTTATCGGTTCCAAAACTTTTTCGAGAAATTGATACTTTGGCTGATTCAAGGATTTAGGGTATACATACAAATTTTCAAATCTAAGACCATTGGGATGTGTAATTAGAGCCAATAAACTATTTGTTTTTCCACAGTTAGATGGCCTGCAGAATACTGCTCGTATAGTATCAGGTAGTAATTCTCCATGACGCTTCCTTCTCTTCTGTTTTCCGAAATCAAAGTTTGTGACGGGGAGTTTGACGTTCTGCTCGCTAAAATCCATGTTCACGTGTCAAAGTCTAGTTTGATATTGAACTGTGGAAATATAAACGCATGTTTTATATTTTGATCTTTAGTTATAAAACAACACTCGAAGAGAGATGATCGTACATAAATCTCGGAAACAACCAAAAGGTTATGGATTGCTTGATAAAGTGATCAATAACTTGTCGATTGAAATGCATCTTCATGGATATCAATACTGTGGTCCCGGAACTAAATTGAAAAAACGATTGAAAAGAGGTGATCCTGGAATTAATCCGCTTGATCAGGCATGCAAAGAACATGACATAGTGTACTCTGATAAAAATGGAGACCGTAAAGTAGCTGACATGAAGCTCGCTGATAAAGCTTGGCAACGTGTTAAAGCCAAGGATGCCAGTCTTGGTGAAAAAGCATATGCTTTTGCTGTTACAAATGCTATGAAATTAAAAGGAATAACTGGAATGGGTCTAAAATTTAGTAAGTTAGTGACGGCTGCTAAAAAATCAATGTCACCAAGTAAATGTTCCCGCAAGGTTATTCAATCCACCTTGAAAGGTGCACGTCAAGCTGTTAAGAAAGTTGGTGGTAAGAGGAAAGTTATCATTCCACGTGTTCTTCCAATTCCATAAAAAATTGGTGGAGTTCTTCCGTTTCTCATACCGCTGTTCGCAGGACTAAGTGTGACCGGTGCTCTGGCAGGGGGAGCTGCAGGAATAGCTAAAGCAGTAAATGATGCTAAAGCTGCACAGAAAAACCATGAAGAAAGTAAGAGACATAATAAGGCAATGGAAGCTATTGCTTTAGGCGAAGGTCTCTATCTTAAACCATATAAAACTGGAATGGGATTATTTATGAAACCTCATGTTGGTCATGGTCAAGTTACTAAAAAAAAAAAAACTTCGATTTAACTTTGCCAAATAGTCCACTGACTGACTATGATCTTCTAAAATATGCTCGTATGTTGCAAATTCCACATTTCCGAGGTGTTTTTATGATAAATAATCTGCCTTCCGATGATCCATGGAGTAATGACTCTTCTATTGTTAACTTGGATGACATGAAAAATAAAGGCACTCACTGGGTGTGTTATCGAAAACATGGTTCCAAAGTAATTTACTTTGACAGTTTTGGTGATCTGAAACCTCCCATAGAGCTCATGTTATATTTCAACGTGAAAGAAGTAAAATATAACTATAAAAGATATCAAAATTTTGACTCATTCATTTGTGGTCATCTTTGTCTTCAATTTTTAACCGGAAGACTATAAAAGAGAAGATTGCAAACGAATGGGAATCATTCTCTTCCAATCAGTCATGGAAGACAGTTTCACTTTGAGTCTTTCAGGAAAATCTTCTGTTCTAGAAGCACAATATTTTCCTTCAATTGAACTACCTCAGCATAAAAATTTTGTTTTGGGTTTAGTTGAACTTTTAACATTCAACTCGATTCCCAATGTGGACTATTCGAATAATAAACTTCATGTGAATGGAAATATTATCACTATCCCTACTGGCAGTTACGAGATTAATGCTATTAATAAATTTTTACAAGAAACTTTGAAATCTAAAGGAATTGAATTTTCTTTGAGAGCTAACAACAGTACTCTCAGAAGTGAAATTAATTGCAGTCATTCGTTAGATCTCACTCCTCACGATTCAATAGGTCGTCTTCTTGGCTTTACTCCTCGCATTCTCAAGGAAGAAACTCATCACAGTTCTGATTTACCTGTGAAAATATTGAAAATCAACGCACTCAGAGTGGAGTGCAATATTACCGCAGGTGCTTACATCAACAACAAAAAAGTTCATACAATCCATGAGTTCTTTCCCAGAGTTCTACCAGGATATAAAATCTTGGAAGTTCCATCTCATGTCATATATCTACCAGTCAGTGTCAAGTGCGTAGATCATCTTCAAATTCAAATCGTAGATCAAGATGGAAATTTAGTGAATTTCCGTGGAGAAGAAATTACTATTAGACTCCACATCAAATCTGTATAATGGGCATCGTTTACAATTCTAGAGTGCATATATGTCAATCGGTCATCAGTCGACCGTAGAAACTCAAACCGTTAACACGGAAGAGCATTCAGTTCCTCAGAAGCCTAGGTCTAAAAGTTCGTGGAGAAAATTCACGTGTATAATTCTCTGCTGCTTCCAGAAAAATGGACGAAATTCTAAGCATTCAATCAGGTGTCGTATTCGATGAGTCTATTGCTCATTACGAGGTTCACGCACATCAACCTTACTCGACACTAAGCTTTGATAATAGTGATGAAATTCGTATTTCTATCCAACATCAAGATCTATGTCTCTTACCATCGCGCAGTTCTATCCATGTATGTGGAAAACTGCAAAAACCAGATGGAACAGAACTAAATAAAACTAAATTCGTGAACAATGGCATTTGCCATTTGTTTGATGAAATTCGTTACGAAATTAATGCTGTGGAGATAGATAAAAGTAAAAATGTTAGTTTAAGCAGTCTCATGAAAGGATGGACATCATTCAATCCGAATCAGACTCTCATGTTAGAAAATGCAGGCTGGCTTGACGTTAGAGAAGAAAGCAAAACTTTGGTAGATGCACACGGCAACTTTGACGTTTCCATTCCTCTGAGTATGATCTTGGGCTTTGCAGAAGACTATAAAAAAATTATAGTTAATGTGAAGCATGAACTCATTCTCACAAGATCAAGAAATGACTTGAATGCAATAATTCAAGAAGGTACTGTAGCAAATACTGTAACTACATATGCAGACTACCAGGTAAAAATAACGAAGATAGAGTGGTTAATGCCATATGTTATTGCATGTGATAAACAAAAGATCCAGCTGCTGAATTTCATTGGCAAAGATAATCCTCGATATATCTAAGAATCAGTTCGCTGTTCTCTATGATATGTATGCCAATTTTCAAATCACCTACTATGGAAGAGACCCACAGCCACTGCTCACAAAGTCTGAATTTATCAACCTTGAACCACTCATAGTTATTGACTGTTCACGGCAAAACGAATCTATAAAGAGCGCTCCTGTCGATGTACGTCTAGAGTTTGGGTCTAAAAAAATCCCATCAGTGGGGATATCAAGAAGCTTGTCTAAACAGCATATTATCCAACACACTTTCGTTTCAACACTCATTCCAAGATGGAGTATGCAGTAGACACGATTGGTTTCAAGCAAATGGGAGATGATTATGTTTTAAAAGAAATAGCTATCATTCCTCTGAATGAAAGTAGTGATCCTATCGTTCGTCTATTCAAGAAACCCTTTTCATGGAAAAGACTCTCTGACAAATTGCAAAGGGAAAACATTTGGCTGGAACATCATTATCATGGAATAGCCTGGAACACGGATGGGCTTGACTACTCACAAATTGGATCATTACTCCGTGACTCTTTACACGATGCTACCAAAATTTTTGTCATGGGTGAATTTAAACAGAAATGGCTGCAACGATTCAATTTTTCTGCAGTTCATAACATTCAACAATACGGCTATTCGTCAAAAACCTATATAGTCAAGTGCGTTACAGTATGTACAAACCATAATCCCATCTACAAGACTGCCTGCGCACTTCACACCGTCAAACTCATAAAATTATTCTATCACTCCTGTAAACATTTGCAAAGAAAATAAATAAAAAAAAAAGTAGAAAACACTATAGGCATTCTGGTTCACGTGAGAGAAAGGGAAGCTCTCCCACTCTCTCGATTTCGGATTCTGGATCATTCTGGGTGATATAGAATCCGAACGGATTCTGGATCACTTTGAGAGGGCAGGGGGGTGATACAGAACCCGCGTGAGCCAGTATGCCTATAGCCTATCTACTTATAGGTAATCCTTTAAATTTTTAGGTAATAAGACGGTTAGTTTTTTGAGAAAAAAAATAAAATGTCAAAAACGTTCATATTTCTTGGACAACGATAACTTGAGTAATACTTGATGTAATATCAGAGAATATTTGTTAGGTGTCAGGTTATTGCTCCATAAGCTTCTGAGATATTAGAGATTATTCAATTTATACAATATATTTTCATCTTGTATATCACGCTATCTCTAAGCTTTATCGTTGTGCTATTCCTTGTAGATACTAAGTATTATTATATATAGGATTTACTATTATACACTTCTAGCCAAATTTACATATTATATTGCACGGAAAAAATCCGAAGATAATGTTATCTCTAAAAAAAAATTAACTTTAAAAAAGTGAAAGGTTAGGCGAGTTTGATGTATTCCGCAAAATTATCATGGAGCAATACAATAATCTATTTGATAAGATAAGCCATAGATTAAAAAAGTAATGAGATCAATGGAAAGTAGTCAAGTTTTAAATACATAAATAATTATAAATAATTTAGCAACGAACTTACAGATAAAAAAGAACTGAGATCAATCAAACAAAGTCAAGTTTATTATATTTAATCATAATAAAGCAAAAATATTGTTGTGTTTAATCAAGGGCTTACTTAACTTAAAGTTACGTTATATAATGATCAATTACAAACAACTCTCAAGATACTTACTACGTAACTTGCCATGCCCGTTTTATTCGAGTGTTTCATTGATATTTTCTACAAGTTTTAAAAATATCCATTAACTTGAGTTGCGCAAGAAACTTTTTGAAGTAAAAAAAATATGTTTCTAGAAATACGCGTTTAAAGTTTTTATTTCGATTTTTTGGCAAAAAATAACTGGAGTTCCATACAAAAAATTCCTTAAATAATTCAGTAAGAATCAAGACTTATTATTTTTTCTTGATAAGATTTTTACGCCTGGTACACTTAAAAAAGTGTAAAATTGCTTAAGTTACAAATAAAGGAAGATTTCCGTTGACCGATCAGCCCCGAGCAACTGTAGTCTAACAACTATAGCAAATTTATAAATAAGTCTGAAAAGAATTTTTTAGTTAAAATTATAAAGTTTATATCTACGTTAAACAGGATTTAGATTTTGGAAAATTATTAGAATAAGCAATCGCAAAACATATCGATGAATTAGCCCCGGTCTGCCCTATGTATGTGTACGTATGTATGGACCGAAATTTGTGTTCACTACAACATTTTAAGGTATACTACGCGCTCATTTTTGCAGACATATTACATTTGTTTGAACTTATAACTGATTACATTTTGAAGCTGAATGGATAATACTAGACTAATTGTTTAATAAAAATAATAATTTAGTAAAATTTATAAAAATTGATACAACTTTTGTTGTTATTTTATACGTTAAACTTGTCAATAATATGTGTCAACAATAACTATTAAGTGATTTTTGCAAAAAAATGTTCTTTATTTTTGCAATTGTTATCGTCATTTTACACGTTGAATTTGCCAAAAATATATACATTCTCATAAAGTAGGCGTAATTTTCTTTTGATTGATATGTCTAACAATAACTTTAGAATTACTCTTGTGAAATAATAACAAAATATTAGCTTCAAGTTTTTTAATACTTTAAATATTGTAGCAAAAGAGCCCCCGCCGGATGCTCAAGAGCTCCACCAGGGTTCGGATGGGGGTTAGATTTAAGATTACTATGAGTTAAATAAATAGAGATGTATATTGAAATGTAATTATAATACGAGATTTATTTATCTCAAACAATCAACAAAAATATTTACAATAAATTAATAATTAGTCTAATTCAACTTAATAGAGTTAGACGCGGAAACCGTTCCTTGTATGGCTTGATCCCCGCGATCTCCCTTAATCTATAACATATAAACAGGCGGAAACCAAAATACATTAGTTACTTTACTTAATACTTATAATCTATTTATCGCGTACATAGAACATTTATCTATTCGATTACAATGTATATTTAACCTCTGCACTCGTGGAGGCGCGTCTCCACGAGGCCGCTTCTAGTACTTACTAATAATCCGGGAGCGCCCGTCTTATTAGTGTTTTCTATCCGTCACACTGGAGTACCTTTCAAGGAGCACCATGGAAGGTTCTCCAGTGCACCAGACACTGGGGCACCCGGAAGTCTGGCCGGAGGTTTCCCTATTCTAAAATTCGGACTTTCGGATGGACGGGCGTGTGACTGAAGAGCGCCTCAGCTCACAGCCCGTGTGCGTTTTTCTTACCGGTTCATCTACCGATGGACCTCAAGCGGGGTGCGCCTCGCTGCGATATCTTCCAGCAGATGTACCGATACTTAACCGCGTGCACCTCAGGATACTGACCGAGGAGCGCCTCGAGTCACGATCCTGGCTATGCCGGCGTGAGTCGTGTACGCAGCCACAGACTCCTCTACTCGTAAGCGCGATCGAGCGTGCTGGGGCACCAACTCACTCGCTCAGCGTCCGCGAGTAGACTGCCGATCTCCAACTACTACAGACAAGAGGTCCGCTTTTCGCTCTCTCTCCCCACCGCGCTGCACTTCTCGGCGTTGCGAGAGCGCCGCCGGTCAGTGCTGGCTGGTGCGCGCCGCCGGAGATTTCCCCCGCCGCGCGCCGGCCGAGCGCTGTTCGTTCCGCAGCGGCTACTGCCTACCTTGCGTTAGCCGCCCCACTTCTCTTCTCTCCGTCTCTCTTTCATTCTCCACCCGTTCGCTTTGCGTTCGTATTGAACGCACAGCGAATTTCCAGAGAATCAGTTTTCTTTAACTTTAACTAATCATTACGACGAAGGGTACTTTCGTCGCAATATGTAAACAATATGTACATTTTTTTAAATATCTAACAATTAGTTTAAAGCTATTCTAGTGGAAGTAGGTATCACGACTTTGAATTTTAAATACACAATTTTCAAAAAAAATTTAATCTGGGTACTGCAAATATATAGAATATATTGTACAATTTGAAAGTATACAGGATTTCTTTTAAATAGATATATTTGTTTATTATTTCGAATTAAAAATAAAGATACTTAATGTAGATAACCTATAATTATGTGCTCAAGACATGGCTTATATAACAAACTTCTTTAAGAGAAAAAAAATTTCCTTCAATTTTAATTAAATACTAAATTCTTATACCATACATTAAGCACATGAAAAAGTTAATTTGAAGAATATAAGGAAAATTTTGTATAATTCATGAGTTACTTAGACAACTGTTAATTAATCATTTTTAAATCAAGTAAATACCTATATTCTTCTTAAAATTATGAAAAAAAAAAATTATTTAATAACAAAAGGCAATATCAAAATTAAATATGATATAAAAATGAATTTTATTTATTTATTTACTTATTTATTTATTTATTATTATCTTAGATTTATCGAAACTGTAATACTAATTTATTATTACTTTCAGTTAATTTGTACCCAAGTCATTTAAATACATAAAAATTTATATATGCTTTTAAAATTATCAAATCTTAACTCTAAACATTTTTATTAATATCTTAATTGAAGGGCAAGAATAAAGTCCGCCCGTAAGCTCTAGAAAATTTAAAACCGGAACGGCGCGCCGGTGCGAGAGAGACAGCACCATAGGAAAATAACGGCTGGCGCCTTCTCGCGGAGACTATTCAACTACCGCTTTTGAGAACCAACCGCTCCATAAGAATCGTTCTTCTATATAGGTCTATATTCGTTGGCAATACCCAGCCGTATGTGCGGCCAACTTAATGGTCCTTTCACTTATATATTTGTTGCGGTTAACGTAACGGTCCTTTTACTTTTCGGGCTGGAGAAAGAAAGTTGATATACTTTCAGCATGTGAGAATTACATACTCGTTTATTATGACATAAAATAACTTTTTGGCTAATATTTTTGTTGGAAATCATAGTTTAGCACGAAAACATGCTATTAAGTCAAAATAACTTGGTAATAATAGTAATAAGTACTTGTTATCGTATAAAGAAAATCCGAACACCAATATAGAAGTAAATAGTAGCGCGGGCGCTGCGGCTTCGTCTGCTTCTCAAACTCGCCTTCGTGGCGCTACCGCGCTACTTGATATTAAAAATATTATTATTTTGTGATTTTTTAAAAATGATTTAATAATGACATATTTATTTTTGCAATACTGAAACTGTATCTATGTATAATATTTTTGCAATACTGAAACTGTATCTATGTATAATATAGCATAGGAAAATGATAATTTGTATACTATTTTGATGGTGGAATTTAGAAACGAGTATATGACAAATAGTAGTAAATTTTTAAAAGAGTGACTTTAAAAACTTATGCGTTTTGTGTCTTATAAATTTCTCTTGCAACGAAAGAAAAAGAAACAATAATTCAATCATTTACAGGTATAGATTTCATTTGATTTTATAGATAAATATAAATTTTAGAATCAATGATATATCGCTGACTAAAAACACCCTGCTATATACGATTATACGATTATATGTTTATTGAAAAATATTCATTTTTCAGTAGGGCACAAATCTCTAAATGAAAATAGATAGACAGGAAAATAATCATGATGGATGGTACTGCGCAGCTCTTTCTTATTCATATAATAATTTTAATTAAATTCTCTTTGAGAAAGCATAGTGCCAAAGCAGATGGGGATGGTTTTTTCTTTCTCAAAGAGAAAGCTTTGTAACTATGATTTTTTCAACAACCAAGATTTTCATCAATTTCGATGTTTTTGAGGTCGCTGAATCAGAATATGTCGGTCTTTCAAAAGGTCTGTATGTATGTATATATATGTGTGTGTATGTGTGTGTGTGTGCGTATGCGTCTATGTGTGTGCGTGTGCGTGCGAGTATGTGTGTGCGTGTGGGTGTGCTTATGTGTATGTGTGCGTGTGGTTGTCTGTGTGCGTGCGTGTGTCTGTGCGTGAGCGTGTGTATATGTGTATGTATGGGTCTGGATGTGTGTGTGTGCATGTACATGCACGTGTGTGTACGTGTATGTGTGTGTGGTTATGTGTGTGTATGTGTGAGTATATGTGTGTATGTTTGTGTGTGTGTGCATGTGTGTGCGTATGTGTGTTTGAGTGCATTAGTCCGGACGTTAATTCTTTTTTAGTTTTATTTTCTCTTGCGCTGGACAAAAAAATTGCTTCTAGAGACCTCAAAAACCATGCGCGCTTATGTTTTAAGGGGAGGTCGGAGCTTATATGCAGTTACGTAGTTACCGGCAATTTCGTATTTTTCAGTATTCTCAATCAATTTTTTTTTTCAATTATCACAGTTGTCCGGTGTTTCTTAGAAGATTAAGAACACCGGACAACTAAAGTTTTTAACTTTTATGAGCAATTAAATTAGAATAATGTAAAATCCAATGCAGAAATCTGTAATTGGCTCCGACCTCCTTTAAACCCATAGCCTCGATTTTTCCCGTGCCTCAAAGCACCTGAAGTATTTTTATGGATTTTACATGTAAAAAACGGGCCAAAATGTTTATTCTTTGGAAACCCAGTGAAAATTGTGGAATTTTAACTTGATAAGTATATTTTCCCATGTTTTGAGCCGCTGAATCGAATGGTGCTATTAGTTTTTGCCAGGATAGTGAAATAAAAAAGTTATAAGCCAAAATAGTTGAAAATCTCGAAAAATCTCATAAAAAATTGATTTCTAACGCTTATAATCAGTAAATTCTTTTTCTATTACACATATTTCCATATATTTTGAGATGGTAAATTCCATGGTGCTATTGAAATATGCCAGTTCAATTGAGAATAAAAGTTATAAGTTCGAAATCGTCAAAAAACTTGCAAAAATCGGGGTAAGACGTACAAAAAGCTGATTTGTAATATTTCCGTATAATTTGAACTACTGAATTGAATAGAATCACATACACTTATCAGTATGAAAAATTAGAAGAAAATTTATAAGCTGAGATTAGAAAAAACGATCTTTTGAAGCAAGATTTTGAAGGTAAAAATTAAAAAACAACTCAAAAGTTAGAGAAACACAAACAATAAACTGAAAAGTTTTTGGTTTCCTTTCTTATTTTATTAGCTGTAAATCATAGTTAAAAAAATGTCCATTTCTTTTTTCTATAAGTAACGTTTGCTCACATATTTAGTCAATCAAAAGTTCTAATCACATATTCAAAAAAATATTTATTCATATGGCTGCATCAACGTTTCCTTGTTGCTATCTGGAAATAAGGTTCGGTAATCTTTTATCACAGGTAGTAGGTACTGCGATGGCTCGTCATTTTTAGCCAAAAGTTTGTTGAATTCAGTCAAAAATTTGACTTCCCTTTCGGCTGTACCATTCACGACTTTAAGGTTTTTAACAACTTCCAAGCCATGAATGTAGTTTCTTTCTTTTGCCCATTTCTATGGATTTTTCGCCAAAAAAGTTGTGTCAATTTTTAAAACATTCAAAAAATTCATAAGAGCCTTTGAAAATAAAATCACTAATACTTGAATATACTATTTCGTTCAAATTTTTTTCAGTAGCCATAATTCGTTTTCCATAAACAAAAGCACTAGAATTTGACTGCAGAGCTTCGCACATTTTCAACTTTTCTTCATTTGAAATAGTAGAGTCAAAAAATGCTAGTGATGCTAGTTGTGGAGTTAAATACCACAAGTGATTAATAAATTTTCTAACAGCACAGTCAGATATACTTCCATCAATTCTTTTGTATTCGTACAAACATGTGATAAACTTTAAATCTTGATTTGGTGCTTGAGCAGCAAACGGAGCACAAAACCAGGCTTTTACGTAAACTCTTACTATAAAAATGCAAACGTCTCTACATTTTACTTCAACATCCTTTTTGTGTAGCAAATATTTTTTCCGAAAGATGAATATTTTCAATCAATATATTGCTTTTGCCATCCATCTAGCATGTTGAATAGCTCCAAGTGGATGAAAAGTTATACTGCTAGGTAATTTTCCGCCTAGAAAAATGATGACTAGTTCCAAAAATTCTTTGAAATCACTTCTGGTTAAATCCTTTTTTAAATACTCCGAATAAAAGTCTAAAATTTCTTCTTTTGCATCTTGCATAGATTCATTCGTAAAACCATCACTAATTCCTGGTTCGCATTTTTTTATCAACAGATTCCCAAAAATCTCCAAAATTTTTAAACAATTGTATCTCTGGGCCAAAGTCTTACCAAATTTTATTTCGAAAGTAAATCTCAGTACAATCTCGTAAATATGATGCCTGCAGATAAAATAGAGAAGATATTTATCGATTAATCTTTCTAATATCACAGAAGCTCCGTTCATTCGACCAGTATTGCTAGCTATTGAATCACAACAAAGAGATACAATGTTTTGTAATAAAGACCAGTCATTCAAAGTATTGAATACTGCTTGAGCTTGATTTATTCCACTACTAGAAGAGATCTTTGGAACACCCAAGAGTTATTCCATTTCACCACTTGTAATAATAATAGCTAGTCTATCTGTAGTTTCTCTTCGTAAATATCCTGGGAGGAACGTTCCATCCCAGTGAATGGTGTTAGGTAAACCAAAAAAAAATGATGGAGCAAGTTTTTTAATAGCCTCATATCGTTCTTTACGAAATTTTTTACGAGCCTCGTGAATAGATGTAGTATTTAATACTAAATTGCGCGTATCAATGCCAAATGCTTCCGCAGCGGCCATCAACAAATGTATCACGTCTCTTTTACTAATTTTACATTTATCAAATACTGTTGCCAATTTCGCAGTTATAATTGATTCAGTAGCTCGCCTTTTCAGAGGAGGTGTACTTTCAAAATATGGAGATTCAGATTCAGATCCAAGCAATTCATGTAATTGTTCTGTAAATAAAATTAAAGAAGATTTTAAATTAAAGGTTAATAAAATAAAATTATGATATTCATACATTTTTCTCCATTAGTAAAAACTGATATCAACTGGCTATTAAAAAGTGCAAACCTTTTGTCGCCATTTTAAGAGGATCGTCCTTTTGCAATTTTGATGAAGTATCGACTACCTTGTCCTGCTCGATGGTAGCCGAAATTTTTTTCTTTTCAATATTGAAACTTTCACAGACCACTTCCATTGGCGATGGCTTACTTGTGTCTGTACAAGTTGTTAAGGTACTGGAGCGAATAGTTTCAGTTCTTTGCACAGCTAAAAAATAAATTCAGTAACTTAAAGAAACAATATTTCATTATCTATAAAAGAGTTATAATTAAAGGTATGTACTGGTAGCCCGTAATTTTGAGATTTGCGTGCAATAAAATACTGTGAAACAGTTATGCGAGATAAAAAACCACTTCCTAAGCATCAATGTGATAATTAAGTATTCAAAAACCAAACAGAATTACTTCTCTGATCAAGTAAAAACTGTGTATCAGATTTGTCTTCCATCTTATTCAGTGCATCTGCGCCAGCAATGTCAAATAATTTGTTTAAACTTTATTCATATGCTTGTACATTTTTTTTTGAGTGTCTGATCTGCGTGAAGCATTTTTTTGTATTTTTCTCCATCTTTTATATTCAGCTTCTAGATTAATAACAAATTTTTTATCTTCTTGAGTAGGAATTCGAGCTTTTTCCAAATAATGAGACACTCTTCAATGGTTAAGTTTGCACTTTCACGTAAAGACTTTGAAACTCTTCGTAGGTTATAGAATAAAACAGCTAGTACTTGTTTTATCGTTGGTAGATTATTAGTTGCAACTATTTGATTAGTGCAATATCCAATCAGATTGACTCTTTCACGTAAATTATAAGCCATTATTGAAAAACTTAATAAAATTGTTGATGGACAGATATCTTGAAGATGAAAACTAGCATATTTTTACTAAATATTATCAAATTTTGCAGGTATGTCAGATATTACCAAATATAGAACTGATTAGATTTTTTAGCTAAATGGACAAAACTTATTGCTTCTTTTTAAAATTGTTTAATTTTTAAAGAACTTCAATAAACAACAAATTTTTAACATTTTTTTTATTTGTTATGAGTGTCAAAAAATGCATAAAGTCGTAAAGTCGATTTAATTTTATTTATTAGTGTATCTTATAATATCTTTAAATTTTATTTTTTTAAAGAATTTCTATTTTTACATTTTTTAATTTATGAATATTTAAAAAAATTATTTTTGTCATTTTAAACGTTTGATATATCAAAAAGATGCATAATGCGTATATATGTGTTAAGTTCATGTAATTTCCTTTTAAATTATAATTTTGAACTAGCCAAAATGCTTGCTCGATGACGCTCGCCCGTGCTAAGGAAATAATATATTTATATATATCGAATTGATATACCATTAAATCATAAAATCATTTCTCAAGTTAATACGTAGTGTATACACAACATCAATATATGAATGATAGTATTATGTTTACGATAAATACTGAGTTAAAATTATAATAATTATTTTAATTATACGCATTAAATTTAAATGAAATTACCGAATAAATAAATAATAAAATATTTTTGATTTTAGCAATACAATGAATACAAACAGTAGAAGATTTAAAAAAATATAGATTAAATTCAACTAGAAAAATATTAATTTTAATCTTAAATTAATAAGTAAAAATTATCTTTTGAATTTGTTAATCAATTTTTAATCTTAATTTAATAAATCAAAATTATCTTTTGCATTTCTTAATCAATTCATAATCTTGAATTAATATTTCTAAAACTTGATTCTTGGTAGTACGTTATAGCATGGTTATGGAAGTTTTATAGAACAGTAATTATTTTACGTTTATATGTTTAACGCAATAAATGTAATGAATTAGTAAGGCATAAGTTCACTTTAAATTCTAATTGGTCTGTTTCAATAAAAATTATTTAAGGTAATGAGGTAAATTCAATGTCATTTTCCTTCGATCCTAGTTTAATGAAGGTGGTGCTAGCTTATTCCATGGTAAAATCGTAGAATACAAGTAATTATTAAAATTTCTAGTGTTATATATACTTTATTTAAAATAAGTTTGAAAATTAAGATTCATTTAACGAGTATGAAGAAACCTATGATTGGATTATGATGAAAATTTTGAATTTCTCTTACAAAATTAAATTCAATTCCTAATCGGGAATGTGCTATTATTATAATTTATCTTCATTCTTGTTTCTAGCGCCGTAACATTATAACTTAGATGTTATAGTTTATGGGTTCATTACCATTCAGTCTTCAACATTTAGCAGTATAAGAATGTGGTAATAACGTTGATATTGATACATTTACAGCAGTATTAACTTCAATCATGTAATATTAGATTAAAATAAAATAATATATAGATTATTTACATTTGACTACGGCGCTAGAAACAAGAATGAAGATAAATTATAATAATAGCACATTCCCGATTAGGAATTGAATTTAATTTTTTAAGAGAAATTCAAAATTTTCATCATAATCCAATCATAGGTTTCTTCTTACTCGTTAAATGAATCTTAATTTTCAAACTTATTTTAAATAAAGTATATATAACACTAGAAATTTTAATAATTCTTAATTTATATAGACGTTGTAGCAGCAGTGAAAGATGTTGATGTAGTAATTATTATCGTGTCTGCGGAGGAATTTCTCATACAAAGAAATATGTAATACTATATGATCATACTGAAGAAACTGTAAGTTTAACATTGATTTTTACTTCTAATAAAATTTAAGTTGTACTTTTGAAAGACATTAATACGATTATAATTAATTTTGATTTAGTGTAATATCTGTATTTATTATTAATTTTTACATTAGAATTAAAATATGAAATTTAATTTTGATATAATTTTTTCTCTAATTTTATAAATTACAAATTCTTTATAATATTCCCTGGTAGAAAATTATCTAGTTTTATCGAGGGTCTTGATTATTTCAATGGAAAACTAGATAGATCTACATAGTTCTAGATTAATTTTTCTACCAGGGTTATTATACCTAATTATTAATGTAATTTTTTTAATTTAAGATTAAACTAACAATAATAGGAGATGAAGTTGAAACTTGTAATTTTCTGATATTAATACTCTATATGTTAATTGTATATATTTCATTTTTATTTTAAATTGCTAATTGCGTTGTGCACGACTCAAAATGCACAATTTCCCACCCTATCTACATAGATAAAAAAGGCCAAATTACATCTTTGTTAAAAAAATACGGTTTTGTAAAAATACGACAAATGACTTTTAAATTGGTTATTATATATATTATATATAACCATTAATCTGGTAGTTTGAAATCTTGCCTTTAGGAAAAGGTTATATGAGTATAATATTATTTACTATAATGTTATAACTTTATTCGTTACTAAATGATCCAATATTTTAAATCTATAATTGTATAGAAATTAAAAAATGTTCTAATTAGAATTATAATGTAATGTTATATAATGTTATGTTAATTTACTTTCTTAAAATATGTAGTATCATTGGTTCCGGTGCTTATTTACGCGAATGTGGGGGTACGGAATTTAAGATTTTTAATTTCAATTTTACAGATTTGCAGAGTGGTCTTGAATGAACTTGAACCCGAAAGTGTCGACCCGTCTCGGATCTTTGCGTATATTATTTCTACGAACTTTTATGAGTATTTTGCGACCAAACTGAAACTCATTCCGGAGAGGATAGAGATGGACTCTACTTTTTGCGTCCTAAGTGCAGTCGGCTATATAAAAGGTACGCTCCATGCCCTTTGTCTCGTCCCCACGAAAGCGGGGCACCTGCACATCAGGTAAAGGGTTGTTTCTTCTCTGTAGCCGTACTATCTGCACTTAAATTCCTCTTGGATCCCCATCTTCTGGAGATGACCTACCTTCCAATGATCTATCAGCCAGTCAATAGTGGACCTGAGCTTTCTTCTATCCAGGTCTCCGATGACTTTAATCCATTCCTCTGGTGGATTGTCCCCCAGCATTTCCATTGCTTGCCCTATGCCTTTTATGTTTCTCTACTTCTCCTGCAGTTTCTCCCTGAGTCAGGCCCCGCGGCCTTTTTCGCTTCGCAGGGTGGAACTGCCGTTTCGCAGTATTTTGCCCTTACCTGTTTAGAGCCTCTGCCAGCTAGCCTGTCCACTTTCTCATTTTCCTGGATGCCCGAGTGTCCTGGAACCCACAGCAACCTCACTAAGTTCCCAGCCAATAGGACGGTTAGAGCTTCTCTGTACCGTAGTACCTCCTTGGAGGTGATGCTAATTCCATCTAGTGCGAGTAGTGCCACCTTACTATTTAAGCAGATGGTTATTGTCCTCTGCACAGTGCTACCAGCCGTTAGCCATTCTGCACATTCCCTAATAGCCATAGATACTCTAAATAAATAATAGTCTTTTTATAAAATAAGTTCAAACGTTGATTATAAAAATCCCGCAAGCAAGATCTCATGAAGAAAATCGTCGACAAATTTGTTCACTCTGTTTCGGGGAACCGTAAGAAATGCGTCTTGTTCAAGGGTCCTTGAAGTCAAAGGTAGAAAAATACCTTGACTGCAATGCTTTTGACGATCGTTTACCCGTCGTCGTATGCTCAAGTTGCTCAAGAGATCAATCTCGTATTAAAGACAACCCACAACAAACTATTAGACTTCCCAACTTTTCTGATCTTTATACTGTGAGAAAAGTTACTAGATCAAGTACTGAATATATGTGCTCTTATCATATTTGTCAATTAGCTAGACAACCAAAAACTGGCAATTTCGCAAACGGAGACTTATTTCCGGAGCGAAGAAGTATACTAAAAGATATCTCTAATATAAATATATTAGGTATATATGTAAATATGTATATTGATTTGAATAAATTTATAACTGACAATCTTAATGTTTTAATCAAGTTTCAGTCAGTTTCTTATATTTTCGTTTTCATATACTGTATAAGTTTAAATTTGACAAACAATTTAGTTTATACACTATATTGATTATCTGATAATTTTATTATTAAGTTCTACAAATGTTTTTTTTTATATAATACAAAGTCGCCTAATACTGAAAACCGCTGTAGTTGCTGCTTTTCACTTATTGCAAGAGGATCATCACATAAATGCAACTTGAGTTCGCCGTTGAAAAATGTAACTGAGAGCATTGTGCAGTCAGGCTCAAAGTTTACCGAACAAGTAGTTTCATCTTTATTGAAAAGGAAAATAATCGATGTACAAGAAAGTGAAGAGAAAGAAGGCGAGTCTAATGTTATATCATTGGCTTATGATACCGGAGGTAAACCTCTTCAATTGAGCCAGAATGTGATTCTTGGAATCGATGCGTCTGCGTGTAGCTTCAAATAATTCTAAAGTTGTAGAGTCTAATTTCGAAAAAATGGAGGGTATGATATAATATATCGAAGAAAAACGAAAATTGGCTGATTTTCACTTAAAATTTGGAATTGACAAAGAAGGGGGATTTTTAAAAGTTTGCCCGTTAATTCAATTCACCACAGAATTCCAGGAATTATTTGATTGGCGACAAAACTATAAAGATGGGGTATCAGCTAAAAAATTCAAAGATTCGTGAGTTAAAAAATTATTTATTATAGCCATATAATAAAATTCTCAAGAAAATTATAAAAATGTGTTGCAATTATGGACAGCACACAATATTAATAATTTTGAAGGAACAATTGCTACTGACTTAAAACTAGCTAATATTTTCATAGGCATCATATCTCATAGCTGTATGAATCCTTGCACGTGGAACTATGCACTAAAAATGAGCTTCATGAGTGCGGAGAACATAGTACAATTGACAATACTTTACAAAATCATATGAAATAAGTTGAAGCTAGAGCTAATAAAGAAGATGCTAAAAAGTTCAAAAACTGTATACATTCCCCTATTTTTAATACTCAATAAGACAAAACGTTTCTGCAAATTATTCCTCCTTCTGAATTACATCTAATGCTTGGACAGGTCAATATACACATTTATTAAAGGAATGTGAACAAGAAGTGCTTCAATCGACTAAAGCATGCTATGTAACGCGTGACATACGACATGAACTCTCATGAGTACATGATTCAATTGAAATTCATGTAAAATCTTACTTGACACACTTGATTTACTACGCTCTAGATGTCAAAGTGTCTGCTCCTTGATATGTCAAAGATTTTAAGGAATTTAGAGCTATTGTGAAGGCCCGTTTTGGTGAATCTAAAAATTCATGCTGTTTTCCATGACGTACAAGAATTTTGCAAAGACATGGGCACTGGACTTGGATTCTTTAGCGAACAAGCAATGGAATCGGTATACTGCGATTTTATAAATGTTTGGAAAAAATATAATGTATTAAGTGAGCATCCTGAATATTCGCAGAGACTTCTTCGAATATAATGGTCTTCATGCAATTTAGATAAAAAAAATCATTCTTCTCCATGTGTTTTTTTTCTGAAATTGTAAAGTAAATAAATAAAAGGCATAACCGAAAAATTCTAGTCGTTTTAAAAAAATTTTCATGCAGTTATATGCATGATATCAATATAAGAGGTACGAATCTATTTAGAATTATTTTTACTACTAAAAAGTAGATCTTCAGCTGAAGAACTAATAGTTTAAAGATTTATTAACAAGAATATCATAAATAACCTCTGAAATCATATTTAGAAATCGAGTTCATCATGGATTCCTCCACGCGATGATTTTCATTTTGGTCGCAAAATACTTGTAAGTGTTCATAGAAATAATGTACGCGAAGATTCGATAAGAAGAGTGTGCATTAAATAATTTTTTCCATTTTATCCATTGATATTGGCAAGCTTTCAACTTTTAGATTAAATAATTTATATTTGATTAATAACATTCATTTATAAATTTTGAAAGTAATTAAGTAATCCTATGTCGAAATTGGAACGTTGTGAATAGCGAGTATTTAAATAAAAGAAGTGCTATATAGGGTTACGATCGCTGTATATTTCTGTAGGTAATAAATCGTTAATATAAGTTGCCTTAAAAATTGAAGTCATGGTAAAGGTCAAGATCACCAACTTATGGCCCTCTTCGACGCAAACAACTTTTAATTGGGTGATTTATGGAAAAACGACGAATTACCAGCTTTTATGCACAAAACAGGGATTTCACCTCTAAATGACCCCTAATTTGGATACGTACCTGAACATAGAATTTCGTTGTCTAAATAGATTTAATATTGAATTTTGTCTTTAATTATCATTGCTGCTTTCCGATTTTCGTAAAAACCCAGATAAACAAAATGATAAATTAACATAAAAAGCATATTAAAAACATAATATTATATGTTTACATAATATGTAACATAATATGTAATATGTTTAATATTAATTAGTTACATTTATTATTATCTGTATTATCTTGTTAGTATCTGTAGACTTGTTATTTTTATTTTCATATTTGAACAATTTATAAAGTTTGAGGAAACTAGGTAGCAATGAATTGGCAGTGGTTTTTTACGTTGTCAGAGTATTTTGTGTATCTGGAAATTGACGAAAATCGGATGGGTCTAACGTGAATTAATGGTATAAAATAAACATTGAATGTATTTTATTTCTTTTATTAAAGATTTAATAAAAGAAATAAAATACATTCAATGTTTATTTTATACCATTAATTCACGTTAGACCCATCCGATTTTCGTCAATTTCCAGATACACAAAATACTCTGACAACATAAAAAACCACTGCCAATTCATTGCTACCTAGTTTCCTCAAACTTTATAAATTGTTCAAATATGAAAATAAAAATAACAAGTCTATTGCTTTATAATAGTCGAGATATAAATGATTCAAATAATTCCAAGATGGCGGGCAGGGGATTGCCACCTAAGGCAATTCCACCCTTTATGTACTTTAAATGCCATCCTATACAAACAGTTGGCGTTATCGTTTGTATACTATCTGGTATTGCATTTCATAAAAGTAATATAAATAAAAAAAAATGGAAAATACATTGATAGTGTGTGATGCACATAGCAGTGATGTGAATATAACCTCAAACGATCCACGTGTACTTATATCGAAATTAAAGGAAGATGTAAATAAACAAAATGCAGTATGTAAAAAACTTGAAGACAAATATAAACAAGCAAAAACTAATTATAATTTTTTAAAATAGAGTTATGATGACTTAAAAGTTATGGCAAAAATAACAAGTACAAATGATCATGATACAGAATCTATAATAGAAGAGAAATCAAACGATGAAGTACGATAATTAAAGATTGAAAATGAACATCTAAAATTATTCAATAAAGAATTACAAGAAAAGAGTGAAGTATTAAAAGATTTGAATTTGGAACTAAAAGAGAGCAATAGATTGTTAAAGTAAAAAGTGTACATGTAATCGTTTTACGAGGTGCCAGAGCGAATATATTCTCAAGCCGTCGACACAGAAAATGTAAATAAAAGCAGAAAGATACCAAGTATAATAGTCGTACCAAACAAAAAAAAAGCTCATTGAAGGTAAAAAGACACTATCACAAAAAACAAATATTCCGATCAATAAAATGTTTTCAACGACAGACCAAATATTCATCAAATGTGAAAATCTTTATGATGTAAATAAAGTTGAAGAAGCTCTGGCAAATATAAACTCTATAAAATCCTAGAATTTGAATAATTGGAGTTGAAACATATTCGGAAAAGGAAAGCAATTAATAAATTAAAAGCGACATCAGTGAAAGTAATTCGCTGAATGAACACCAAGAGATAAATATAGTTTATAAATACATAAGCACTAAAACGGATACATTGACTCTAGTTGCAGAGGCAGCAGCTGATGCATATACGATAATTATGAAAGACAGAAAACTATACGTTGGAAGCAATAGATTCAAATTTTCGATGATTTTAATGTAAACTTATGTTATAAATGTAAAATGTATGGACATAATTCTAAAAATGTACGTCTACTGATGAAATCTGTAATTTTTACTCTGAAAAGAGGCCAGATAAGGATTGTACTAATAAATAAAATAAGAAATGCATAAACTGTTAGAAATATAACGAAAAACATAAGACCAATACAGAAATCGACCACATAGCAAACAACAGATTAGCCATACAACACAATAAAAAACAGTGTCATGTGAAGAAGTGTGGATTGAAGAATTACAAGAAAATATTGTATATCACAACAATAATAATGAAGAGAAATTCGTTAAAGAAATAATAATGGAAGAAACAGTTAGTTTCCATAGAATATAATAATAAACTTTCACTGAAAAATGTGTAATTTAATAAAAATGTTATAGAAAAAAAAAGATAAAGAAATGCATAAGAAATATAAATTTAGTATAGTATTATAGTAAAAGTAATATAATTGAAATGGAAAGATGGATAATAGACACTAAGGAAATATGATATGATTATATTATTTGACGTTTTATGATATATACGTCAGCATAAATGCTAAAGTAGCCTATAATTAAGTAGCTTAACCCATTAAAAACCAGGCAAAACCTGGCAGAGATATCGAGAAATGAACTGTGCCATCCTTTGCATAACCAAAAAAAAATACCCGTGTTTTTTCTTTTGTCGATTACAATTGTTTATAACAAATTATTTAAACAAATAACCCAAAATGTCGTAATTTTGCAAAACTGAATGCGGATATCGATTCTACGGGCAAAAACACGACAAAAACCTATGTAACGTTTTTTTGTCAGAGTTCAATTTGTTAGTCTAAAACAGGAACGAACTTTTCACATGTAAATCATCCTTCTCATCCGTCTTAGATGTTGACCTGCGGAATACCGTAGTGTTGCATGCTACAATTGGATGAGCTTATTTTTTTTCAAAACCTTCCGTGTTAGAGATCACGTTTGAGTGGCAGGCTATCGGTCGTACATCAATTGAAAAAAAAATTATCTTTCGAAACTAGACTTTACGAATAGAACTTTTCATAAAAATAGATCACATTATTCTGTGTCGATAACGCAATTGATAATGTCGAGACGGAGAGTTAGGGATCTACCTGATTTAGTTGAGGATTCTGACATTGGCGAAGATCAATATGTCGATATAGCATTTGTTCCTGCTGATCATGAAAGTTTAGATAGAGATTCGGATGTTGATCTAGAAGAAAATATAACATCTCATGATCTTCCTACAGGTTCTTACGAACATGTGAAAAGTACTTACACATTTACTCAAAAATTGTTGGAGCCGAATCATATTTACGATTGGGAAGATGATACTCTGGATAATATATCTCCTGATATCGAGGACAACTCCAATCTGTCAGCTATTCCTCAATTGTTTTTTAAAAATTCCTTGGAATTATTCGAGTTATTCTTCTCGGAATCGATGAAGAATCATGTTGTGGAAGCTACTGCTGAGAATCATTTCGATTTGTCTAAAAATGATCTAGAAAAATTTATTGTAATCATAATGATTACTATTTACAATTCTAGAAAACGTCTTTATGATTATTGGTCAACAAAACGAATCCTAGAGTGTCCAATCATTACCGAACTTTTGACGAGAACTGAATTTGTTACCATCAAGAAGAATATTCGATTTTACAAACATCAAGATGAAAATCCAACTGATAAAGTTTGGAAAGTAAGAACGGTGTATGACTTGTTCCGTGAGAATTGCATGCAATTCGGTTTCTTCGACTACAACCTATCGATAGATGAAGTACTGGTGAAATATTTCGGTAGACTTGGTATCAAGCAGTGTATAAGGAATAAGCCTATCAGGTTTGGAATAAAGATGTGGGCACTTTGTTCTTCTGATGGATACATCTATGACCTCGATATTTACACAGGTAAATCAGGGAATATCACACAAAAAGTTTTAGCTTCTGTTGGATTGGGTTCAAGTAGTAATACAATTACTTTCTACTTTGTTAGAAGGAACCGAAAAAGAAGATTTGAGTAAGTACCACGTGTACTTTGACAACTTTTTCTCTAATCCAGACCTAATGATACATTTGAAGAAGAATGGTTTATCATCAACAGGCACTGCCCGGCAGAATCGCGTGAAAGAGAAGGTCGAAATGCCAAAAAAAGCTGAAAGAGGAACCACTATTTCTAAGCATGAAGCAAATTCAGGGTTGAATTTCATTACGGTAATGGATTCCAAACCCGTATCGATTCTCTCAACTAAATATGGGGATGAACCGAAAGTGGCAATGCAAAGATGGCAGGAATCGTCGAAAAATTCCATTCTTTTCCCTCATTCTTTTTTCATGTACAATCAACACATGGGTGGTGTCGATCTCCACGGTCAACACTGTAATGCTCTGATGCCTTCGATAAAAGGTAAAAAATGGACATGGTGTCTTTTTATGCGACTTATTCAAGCATCTTTAGCGAACGCTACGATG
Organism: Gastracanthus pulcherrimus; assembly: GCA_949152435.1. Classification (NCBI taxonomy): domain Eukaryota; kingdom Metazoa; phylum Arthropoda; class Insecta; order Hymenoptera; family Pteromalidae; genus Gastracanthus; species Gastracanthus pulcherrimus. The sequence goes on along the minus strand of OX424572.1, from coordinate 60,137,302 downwards.
ATTTACAATAAACTCCATCCGGATGAAAAGAAAAGTTCCAAAGATATTGTTCAAGAAGTTTGTGAATAATACATTCAGAAGCTATCATCAGTACGTATTGCCAGGGAAAAGAGGAAGCCTGAAAATTCTTCAGAACACATCATGAAACAAGGAAGTATGAAAAAATGCGGGATAGGTACGTGTTCGACGAGAACAGAATGGTTCTGTACGAAATGTTGCAAACCTATTTGCAGAAAACACAAAGAAGATCACAGCAATGAGCCATAATTGGGTTCATAACTCGGAAACTTATTGAAACTTTTACTACTTTGCGCACGATTGTTTATCCTTATTTTACACTAACAAATTGAACTCTGACAAAAAAACGTTACATAGGTTTTTGTCGTGTTTTTGCCCGTAGAATCGATATCCGCATTCAGTTTTGCAAAATTACGACATTTTGGGTTATTTGTTTAAATAATTTGTTATAAACAATTGTAATCGATAAAAGAAAAAACACGGGTATTTTTTTTTTGGTTATGCAAAGGATGTCACAGTTCGTTTCTCGATATCTCTGCCATATTTTGCATGGTATTTGTCATGGTCAATGCCCCCTTCCCAGACTACGATTGTTTATCCTTATTTTACACTAACAAATTGAACTCTGACAAAAAAACGTTACATAGGTTTTTGTCGTGTTTTTGCCCGTAGAATCGATATCCGCATTCAGTTTTGCAAAATTACAACATTTTGGGTTATTTGTTTAAATAATTTGTTATAAACAATTGTAATCGACAAAAGAAAAAACACGGGTATTTTTTTTTGGTTATGCAAAGGATGGCACAGTTCGTTTCTTGATATCTCTGCCAGGTTTTCCCTGGTTTTTAATGGGTTAATGCTAAAGTAGCCTATAATTAAGTAGCATAAATTTATAGTAGCTTAATAAGTAGCTTATAATTGTTATTGTAAATTTCTTTTTTAATTTTGTAACCGGACTGCGTACATATACCTGTATATCTCTGCAGAGTAGAATCTTATTATGGCATTATGTAATTATATGATATTGTATTTTGTTACTAAATGTAACCTAGTGAATAAATAAATAAATATGTATATATTTAATTTTTGTAATTTAAACTTATGCAAAAGCATAGCATAGATTATGAAATAATATTGTTGATTAAAATACTTTTTAATGTGTATAATGCATACTATTTTTACGAATATATTTCAGATAAGATGATAGTATATAACTAAGAAAATCTATAAACTGTTCATTAAGTGTAATAATTCGAGTTAGTTATTCAAAATCATTTATTCAAAACTCTATTTAACTGTGAACTCACATTTTAACTCAATTAAATATTATTCCTTACAAATTGGATTTGAAACAAAAACATAAAAAATATATCGATTAGCTAAAAAATGTTCTACAATCTTCTCCGAATTTGAAACTATTAAATAAAACATTTTCTTTCAAGCTATTGGAGTAAACGCATATTTTTGTGTCAAAACCAGGGGTTTTAAAAAATGTTATTCACACAAACTTATTGGACAAAATCTATATCAAATAATTCAAGAAAATTTTTATCTATGAATGAGTGAAAGTTAATATTTTTGATTATGTTTAAACTCAATTTATGGTCTAAAATAAATAAAATTTCAACAATTTTCCATTATGCATTTCAGAGAAATCACTGTTTAACAATAAATGACATTTCCGCTTATAACAAAAAAAAAGAAAAGACCTTATTCAAAATTTTGGGTGGTGAAAGATAGGAAATTTTATGTTCTTTCAAATGCATTTTTACTGGGTCGGTGATATTGTTTGTAACGTAGAATAAACCCCAAAAACTAAAAAAAAATTCGAAAAGCGCCAAAAAACAAAAACTAATCCGAAAAACTAAAAAATTATTATTGTGCCTACATCGTGTAAATATAAGCAAACAAAATGGGCCCCGAAACATGAAATTTTACGGTGGATTACTCGAGATATCAATGAATACATACACATGCACACACAACACACACGCACACACACAAACACACACACACACACACACACATACACGCGCACACACACACGCTCACGCACACGCACACACATACACACACACACACACACACATACAGATACACACATAAATACACACACATACACACACACACTGATTATATTAAAAAAATATGTAACGGCAACTGATCCAAATTTTGCAGCCGGCAGTCGCGAAACAAATTTAGGAGATTTATTAGCATTTTTACAACAATGATATCAAATCGCGGGCGAACAGATTCCGGAACGCGCAGATGACGTAAATAAAATTTACGAATTTTTACAAGATAACATTGATATATCAAAAGTGCACGACACGTGTCAGAATTAATTAATGATAGACATACTTCTAGAGTTAATTCACAACAATATTAGTTGCAAAGAAATTATAGAAATTATTATAGATAATAAATCAATTAAGAAATATGATCGCACAATACACACACTTTTAAACAAAAACGTCAAAATGACGGAAACAACTGCATATCAATCTATTATTAACTCAACAAATACGACAAACCCACCCAAAACTGATCCTAAATTTCCACTATAAAATAATGACAACACTCAAAAAATTGATATTACAGAAACCTCTCCACTTTTTGCTACTCCAAATGTACACAGCACACCTTATCATACAAACTCAGCAAATAATTATCGAAGACAACCTTACAGCAATTTACAATCTTTTCAAAACAACATTCTCACTCCGGTTCACAATTTATCAATTAAATTAAAGATGCAGTCGAAATGATTCCAAAATTTAACGGCTACAACATTCCACTTAGAATTTTTTTAGACGGATGAAGAGAAGTGCGAAGCATGATACCGCCATGTAATGAGCCAGATTTATCGATTAATACAAATACTTTTGTCCGGACAGGTCTTAAAAAGTGCACAGCAAAGAAATTTTTCTTAATATGGAGGAATATATAATGTATTTTGATCGCACATACGGGTCCGCAAAACGTTTTCACGAATTACTGGGCGAACTAGCAGTAATGAAACAAAAATACGACGAAAACGTCATTTTATTTTCAAATAGATGAAAATCAGTGGCACAAGAAGCATACGAATTAGAAAAAGATAGTATAGCATATTTCATTCGCGGTTTATAATGGGTTATAAAAGGGCGAATGGGCAAATCCAAATCTCTAGGTGCCGCGATTGACCAAGCAACTAACATAGAGCGCGATTATGCATGCCAAAATACAGATGAACAAATGAGAATACCACAGCCTCCTACACAAACAAAAATTAACAAAAAAGAATCTGCACAAATTAACTTAGTCGATAGCAAAAGGGCAGAAGCATGTCAAATATGCCATAAACCGGGTCACACAGCACCTAATTGCTAGTACCGTACCAATGGCGCCGACACGCCGAAGTCGCCGGGCACTCCCCAAAAAATCACCTAGGCCACGCCCGACCGTAAAAAAACAATACCGACTAACTCACAGGGGTAGCCGCAACGTATCACGCAACCGTGGAAAACACCCAAAAATAAAAATAAATACTCCAACTATGTTCCCGCTGCCAATGAACCTCAGCCAAACCAAGCCCAAAATAGAGCCACTAAAGCATATAATCATTGCAAAAAGGACCGGTCATTGGAAAAGCGAATGTAGAAAACTTGCATATAATAACAAAACGCGAGAAAAGCATCAGGGAAACGAAAACGGGTTCCCGGAGAATGACGCAACAAGGGAAATCCCACAACCCCAGCGTCAAAATTATACGAGAAACAATCAGCAATACAATTAATAAAAAAGAGTGTTTTATTTAGCATTAATAATTGTTCACCAACTATTATGCTAAAAACAAATTGCTGCCCGCAATAGTTGTCGCTAATGCTAGACACCGGCGCTGGGCCAGCACTTTTGAAAATTAAAACAAAAACGCGTACTGTTCGAGTCGATGCTAACGAAATTTTACAACTAACCGGTATAACAAAAAGTAGCATAAACACTTATGGCAAAATTCCAATACAATTTTATGATTTAACATTTTATTTTTACTTAGTACAAGATGATTTTCCTATTGAGGAAGACGATCTGTTCGGCAGTGAAATCTTTATTAATTATGATGCAGACATTAATTATAAAGAACAATATTTTATAATTGATAATTATAAATAGCCTCTAAAATTGCCATGAATTAAAAATAAAAAAGTACATAAGTTTTTAACCGCTACTTTTACCGAAAACGCAGAACAGCACGTGCTATCAAAATCCGAACATTTGCCAAATTCAAGCTTAGAACATAAAGATTCGCAAAGTCAAAAATCATATACGCAAATCACTTCCGATTTGAAGTCCGATATTCGAAAAACGAAAATTTTACTTATAAAACCCAGATTCGAAACCCCGAAAATCGTGATCCGAAATTTGACAATAGTAAATTAAGCGGGCAAAATGGAAATCATAATAATTCAAAATTAGAAAATCAATCGAACTCCGAAATTTAAAAACCGAAATCGTGACAGATGCAGGAACCGGCCATTCCTAGCAAACTACAGCAAAAATCTACCAAAATTCGTTGTTACACCACATATTGTGGGTGTTACACAAACTTCCAGTCTGCCGATCGAGCTGCTCAGTGCAAGTCCGATGCTCGACCGAACTGGCCTATACAACACCTAATGGCACTCAACTCACCCATTACACTCACTAAACACACACACACACAGAGCAAGGGAGCTCTCCAGCAACCTGAAGCAGCTGAAGATGACGCACAGCGGCTATACAATAGAGGCCCGCATAGGCTGGAGCTGGCTGGTCTCGGCTGGGGTGCGCTGAGCGTGTCCTGGTGTCTCCTCTCCTTGTTCCCGTTCTTTCGAACCAACCTAAGAACACATACATAGGGATTAAAACTTAAGAAAATAAGAAAAATGGTATTAGAATAATACCCACCTGGTTTTATGCCTTGAAAGGCATGAATGGGTTCACCTTGGGCGGAGCGGCTGCTTCTCTAGGTACTCTGGAGGCCTGCCGCATACACCATAGAAAACATAAAGCTGAGTTAACCTACAGCAGATACGCACATCAGACTGGAACTCTCTTACCTGGTTTGGAGGGTTTGTAGAGGCAGTGTGGACTTTCAAATGCAGTAACGCAGCTCAGCTCATGGCCCGCTCCTCTATAACAGCGGCAGTAGTAGTCTCCGAAGCACTCGCCAGTCACCTAGAAGCAACCTAGCATTAGCAAGGGGAGTTTACAGTGGTATACAAAACACTAATCTCATCTGATAGCAGTGTCAGTTAAAGAATACAGTGTAGTAAGCTGCAGGTAAATATAACCTCTTCGAGGTTAACCGTGTCCACTACTCCTGCAGTAAGTACGCAGTCCTGGGCCTTGCAGCTCTCGTCTTCGTGCCCCTTCGTCGGCACCGTTGTCCAGATACACCTCCTGCTGCATCCCTCGTCGTACTTCCTCGTCCTGGTCACTCGTCCTTCCTCGTCCTCTCCAACACCGTCTGTAAACCATCGACTGCGTGCCATATAGCATGACGTCACCGTGAGCAGACGCTCCCCTTCTTAATTCACTTTCTTCCTCACCAGGCGCATGTGCTGCTCCCTCAACCGGGCTCGGTCCGCACTACCGAAATCCGAGTGTAGCGCCGCAGGGACGAAGCGACTATATATAGCCACTTCCTCACCGGATTTGAAAAGAGTAAGTTGCACAGAGTATTATTGTGCTTAAAAAGTATATATATATATTGTAAATCTAACGCCGTGTGCGTGTCGAGCATCGTGTCGCGCGTCGTCTTTCCACGTGTATTTCACCGCCGTATATTCTGTAGAATTCGCGTCTCTAAGTACTAACTTCTTCCCCTCTCTATTATATACCGTTTCCCACCGTACCGTCGTACTCACCGCAGTTAGTTCAGACTCGTAAATAATTCTATGTGACGATAGAACACTTGTAAAATCGTGCTGCGAATTCGCGCAGCTGGTGCTCAACACCTTGTACATAAATTGAATAAACCTAAAGTGTTCATACTTTTATCCTAAATTCCTGTGTGTAATTTATTTAAAGTCTCGCATAAATATAATGTTAAAACCTGCATGTGCGGCGCAATAATCTTGGCTAATATAGCTAAAAATATTGTCATAAAATTGACGCAGCAACGTGGGGCCGACAAAAATTCCGGTGAAATTTGAATTAAATTAAAATTAAAGTTAAAATTAACATTAAATTACAAAATTAAATTAAAATTTAATTAAAATCAATTCGTGATTAGAAATTTGTAGAACACGACAGTGCAGCTAAACTTAAACATAAAGTGATACCTGTAAGTTATAGTCGGAATTTTCGCGAGTGATATACACGAGGCCGCGGCGAGACGGTCGACAACGTCATGACAGCTTGTAGCTGATCATTTTTGCATGTGCGCCGCGAGGTAGTCTCGCAGGCAGCAATCTTTTCTTTTCTTTGGCGTCAGGCGGTAGGCCACGCTAGCATTATTTGGCATGAATGATTTATGCTGATTATTTTGCATTTTGCAAATTGACATAAATACAATAAAATATATCCCCAAATTTATACGTATGTCCTACATAATTAGGATTGTATAAATATAAATCTAGTGTAATAAACAGTGAGTGAGTGCGTGGTAAAGTTTAAAAAAATTTTTTTTCGAGTATTAATTTTGAAAATTATTTAAATGAAATGCATGATAACTATCAACAATTTCAATATCTTTTGTGTAATATCAAAACGATAATTTTAGAAGGTAGTTGAAAAATAATTTTTGGCAACACGTGTTCAGTAGATACAGTATAGACTCTATAATCTACTTCAACATTTTTTTTTTAAACAGTTTAATTAAAAATCTTTTTTGACTCAATTGTTATTCCATTTGTTTAACGATTTTAAATAATAGTATAACAAATAAAATTTTGTTTTGATTAAAAATATTTCCAGAAAGTAGTAAATGTGATTAGCAATGGTGCATAACTGGAGCAATTATATTCAGATTTAAATACATTTTTCTTATAAACACACGCAGTGGAAATTATTTTCAATTAAATAGACGTTGAATATGTACCTTTATTTTTATTTTTCTTTTAAACTAGAATATTCACAACATAAATATAGTAAATTAATATTAATAATAATATATTCCTATAATAATAGTATATTTATATAACAATAGTATATTCGTATAATAATAGTATCTCTAAAAAAAATTAACTTTAAAAAAAAGTGAAAGGTTAGGCGAGTTTGATGTATTCCGCAAAATTATCATGGAACAATACAATAATCTATTTGATAAGGTAAGCCATAGATTAAAACAGTAATGAGATCAACGGAAAATAGTCAAGTTTTAAATACATAAATAATTATAAATAATTTAGCAACGAACTTACAGATAAAAAAGAACTGAGATAAATCAAACAAAGTCAAGTTTATTATAGTTAATCATAATAAAGCAAAAATATTGTTGTGTTCAATCAAGGGCATACTTAACTTAAAGTTACGTTATATAATGATCAATTACAAACAACTCTCAAGATACTTACTACGTAACTTGCCATGTCCGTTTCAATTTGTTTATTGGTGAACAACTCAAATTTTCTTTTTATATGTTAGAACGTGATATATATCTAATTCATTAATATTTTAACTTTTTCGCACATTATATTGGTACTTACACATAGTTTTTGAATATACAAAAATAGATATAAATCTTTTAAAAATTAATTGTCTCTACATATTTACTTATTTTAAAATAAATAAAATTTTCATAACTTATGTGTAACTTCTATAATTTGTTTAGACATTAGGAAAATTATGTCATATTATACACTTTTTGTTAACGATATTTACAAATATGTGTTATATAATCATCATTGATAATACATATCATTATATCAAAAAAACATTTTTATAAGTTTACGTACGCAAATAAGTTTGAAGAAAGTTACTGATATATATATAGCATTTTTAGCACCTTTCGGCCATGGCTTTTTTGTAACATATATATCACTAACATGAAACCACTGATTGTGCTGTCGTAAGATATTAGTATAATGACCTTGAAGAATATTACCATGATGGAATATTCCACTAATAACTTTATACTTTTAACTATTGATATCAACTTTACATGTTGGTATTGCATTTATTTTCAAGTTAGTTATTTTGCTTATACCTTCATCAGTATGCTCGAATAACATTAATTGTAGAATGACGACGGTATTGCTGATTATTAAATCAACTTTTTTAACCTTTCTGAAACTACACCCATTGTCACATTTGGTATCAATTTCTTGCCAATTTCCAATATTATAATCTATAATTTCTTGTAACTTACAAATTCTAGTATTTTCTGGCAAGAAGAGATTGATTATACAATTACACGTGTCATTATGTTGTCGTTCATCGCATCCAGGACATCTAATTATTTCACTGACTTGGTTTTGGAGAGTATTTTGTAATATTAATTATTTATTACATAAACATAATAAAAATTCTCCCGCATCTTGCTGCACATGCGTTTTAAATTCTACTCCAGCGAACTCTCTTAATAAATGGATATCGACTTTTGTTTTATTAATATATTGTTGAAATACTGATTTGAGAACGTCTGTATGGTGATGTTGTAATAAAATTCTTCTAATAGTTGTGGAGTGAAATAAACTTTGTGCACAGGCATTGGCGTAGCAAGAAACTCCATCATTATTCGGTAAACCACAAATATTCCAAGTACTATCAGACATATGATTTAAATTACTTTCAGAGTCTGTAAATAATGCATTTTTAGGAATACACCATCGTGTATCATACACTTTAAAATTTGGATTTTTTTTGCGATCTAGTGGAATATCGAAGTTATTTAGATCTGGTCGATATTCTGTTCGTAATCTATTGTACTCAATGATGGCTGGCATGTCTACAGTACAGCATGAGGGGTCAAAGTTAATAAGGTGCAGACCTTCTAAGGTAGTCACTCTTGATGCTGCAACGTACGTTTGACCATTACTTAAAACATTATTTCCTGCTTCATTTGTCATTTTATACGTTGAATTTGCCAAAAATATATACATTTTCATAAAGTAGGCGTAATTTTCTTTTGATTGATATATCTAACAATAACTTTAGAATTACTCTTGTGAAATAATAACAAAATATTAGCTTAAAGTTTTTTAATACTTTAAATATGTAAAAAATATGTACATTTCTTTAAATATCTAACAATTAGTTTAAAGCTATTTTAGTGGAAGTAGGTATCACGACTTTGAATTTTAAATACACATTTTTCAAAAAGATTTTAATCTGGGTACTGCAAATATATAGAATATATTGTACAATTTGAAAGTATACATGATTTCTTTTAAATAGATATATTTGTTTATTATTTCGAATTAAAAATAAAGATACTTAATGAGGATAAACTATAATTATGTGCTCAAGACATGGCTTATATAACAAACTTCTTTAAGAGAAAACAAATTTCCTTCAATTTTAATTAAATAATAAATTCTTATACCATACATTAAGCACATTAAAAAGTTAATTTGAAGAATATAAGGAAAATTTTGTATAATTCGTGAGTTACTTAGACAACTGTTAATTAATCATTTTTAAATCAAGTAAATACCTATATTCTTCTTAAAATTATGAAAAAAAAATTATTTAATAACAAAAGGCAATATCAAAATTAAATATGATATAAAAATGAATTTTATTTATTTATTTATTTACTTATTTATTTATTTATTTATTATCTTAGATTTATCGAAACTGTAATACTAATTTATTATTACTTTCAGTTAATTTGTACCCAAGTCATTTAAATACATAAAAATTTATATATGCTTTTAAAATTATCAAATCTTAACTCTAAACATTTTTATTAATATCTTAATTGAAGCGCAAGAATAAAGTCCGCCCGTAAGCTCTAGAAAATTTAAAACCGGAACGGCGCGCAGGTGCGAGAGAGACAGCACCATAGGAAAATAACGGCTGGCGTCTTCTCGCGGAGACTATTCAACTGCCGATTTGAGAACCAACCGCTCCATAAGAATCGTTCTTCTATATAGGTCTATATTCGTTGGCAATACCCAGCCGTATGTGCGGCCAACTTAACGGTCCTTTCACTTATATATTTGTTGCGGCTAACTTCACGGTCCTTTTACTTTTCGGGCTGGAGAAAGAAAGTTGATATATTTTCAGCATTTGAGAATTACATACTCGTTTATTATGACATAAAATAACTTTTTGGCTAATATTTTTGTTGGAAATCATAGCTTAGCACGAAAACATGCTATTAAGTCGAAATAACTTGGTAATAATAGTAATAAGTACTTGTTATCGTATAAAGAAAAATCCGAACACCAATATAGAAGTAAATAGTACCGTGGGCGCTGCGGCTTCGTCTGCTTCTCAAACTCGCCTTCGTGGCGCTACCGCGCCACTTGATATTCGTATACTAATAGTATATTCGTATAATAATAGTATATTCGTAAATTGTCACGACTTTACGAAAATTTTTCTGGAACTTGAATAAAAGCATAAAGTTTAGAAACGGCACTCACTCGAAAATAAAAGATAACATTTTTATTACTGTTATATGTTCATAATTTTATATTTTACGCACATTTACCCTATATTTTATGTATGTTATGTACAATTTCGTAATATATATTATTTATTTTCTCCGCCTATCGCTACTATAAATTATCACCTTCCGATCAATAACATTTTACACCTATTCCCCATGACTCCTATAATCACTATAGTGATTTAATCGTTGCAAAGTGGATTTATCAACAATAAGTGAATAAAATTTTCTCCCAACTAGTGAATAGTTCTTCCCTTCGATAAATTTTGTTTGTTTCTTTTTACGAATAGATAACACCTAATCTACTTTCGGACACTTTGTATAAAATTTCGTATAAAACTTTTTTAATATTGAGTTCAAAAATCTTGGAAATTGAAACTTGTATAGTACTATTTATAGTAAATATTCGTATTAAAATTCGAAATAAATATTTTGCATATATATTTTCGTATAGTCGAATAAATATTTTGTGTAAAAGTTTTATTTACGATTTGGACCTGGTTAAAGGAATTGTAAAATTTTCTGCTTTCATGGTAATTATTTGTAAATTTAAATTAAAACTTTGATAATTTTGAATTTTTTTTTGTTATTACCTATAAAAAAATTTTATTATATTGTAATAAGTTAGCAACCCTTGATCACATTTGCAATATTCTTTAACTTTACAATACAATTTTATTTTTTTTGTAACCAAAGCTATCTTACAATAATCCACCTTCGTTAAAATAAGTTGTACCATATTATTTTGAATTAGTAATATTCCACCTATCGAACATACATCCCTCAGTCCATATCGAACTTAAACAATACCAGGAACCTATCGATCCCTACCCTACTACAAATTGCCAGTAGTTGAGTTTTACCTTGTGTATCTTTACCGCATGCATGCAGAAATACTTGTATGGAATTTCCGTTTAGTGACCTTGCTTTTGCTTGTTAATTATATTATATTTTTTTTGTTTGGTCGAATCTTCAATCTCACTTAACAAAATTTCCCAGTCTTCTTAAATAATGGTAATTTGAGAAGTTGTACGAACAAGATTATCATCGTGTTTGTTGTTAAATATCTTAAATTAATAAAGTTCGTCTGGATTTGTTTCTGTATATTTAAAGAAAAAACTCCTAGAAATATTTCTTGTTTTTATTTATGTCAAAATCATAAGAAAGTAAAAATTTTATTTTTCCCTCGTAAAAAAAATTTATTTAAGGAAAACAACTCGAATTTTCTTTCTTAGTATTAGCTTTAAAACCCTCCACCCAATATCGGTAGAAGCAACGGGGGGCGGCACTATGCAAGAACAGCAACTAGAGGGCAGAGATACATTAAAGGACACCCAAAGTCATCCGTTAGTTGGTAGGAATGTGGATCCGGCCTCGACAAACTACAACCTGCAGTATTCGCAGGCAAATCTAAATCATCCGATAGGCGGTAACAATGTGGATCCAGCTTCGACAAACTACAACTTGCAATATTCGCAGGCAAATCTAAATCTCGGGGGGACTCAATTCCCACATTTACAGGCAGCTGACATGCAAGAACATACCAGAGAGTTAATAGGAAACACTTCGTCGAATTCTCCGCCCATGGCTGCACCATTAAGCAACTCTACGCTTATACACCCATAACTCACCAATGAACCTAACACAAGATACATATCCTACCGTACAAACCCCTCAACTTTCACAAATAGTGAACAACCTTACCGTACAAACCCCTTAATATCGACAAATACTGACCTACCCTGCCTTTCAAACCTCCCGATATACACAAATAACGAATTACCCTGCTACTCACGTCCCTCAAACCCCACAAATACCGACCCACCCTACCGTAAAAACTCTCCAACCTCCACAAATACCGATCAACCCTATCGTCCACACCTCACAACCTACACAAATAACGAATGAATACCCTACCATCTAAAAATCTCAACACTCACAAATACCTACCTACCAAACCCCCCAACCCCTTCAAATACCATCATACCCTACCATCCAAACCTCCCAACCCTTACAAATACCTACCTACCACACCGCCCAAACCTCCCAACCCTCACAAATACCATCATATCCTACCACCCATGGGCCCCAACCTCCACAAATACCGACCTACCCGACCATCCAGATCCTCCAACACTCACAAAAAATGAACTACCCTACCGTCCAAACCCCCCAACCTACACAGATACCGAACAACCCTACCGTCCAAACCCCCCCACAAGTACCGATCTACTCTATCTATATCCCACTTTCCACATACATCAACCAGCACAAACAAATACTATCCCTACGTTACAAACATCCCAACTCACACCAACGTACCCACTCCATACCAATCAAACATCCCAACTCACACCAATGTACCCACCCCATACCAATCAAACGTCTGATCCTGTATACCAACAGACTTAGGCTGACGCCCAAATTTACCAACATTCGCATACACCCATGAACCAGTCAGCACAAAACTCGCAACCACAAACGGCAATGTACACAACCATTACAAACAGCACCACGCCCTACCGACCAATTTAACTATAACCAACAAGTAGTGAACCATATATCCACCTATCAAACCATACCACCAAATTTCTCGCAAATTCCATCGAATTTAAACTCGCAAAATTTTAATTTATCGCAACCAAGTACTGCGCCGCAGACACGGAACCCCTCATTTCCCTGCCAAAATGTCCACAATAACGGCTCAGACAGGTCCCAAACACTGCCAAGCAGTACAATATACCCCGATAATGCGTCGTACTTCACACAGTTTCCTCTTGGGCATGGAATTCCCCAAGGAGGATACCCTTACAATACATCGAACACCTTGCCATACGTTCAAGTGCTTCTTGACAATCTCGAAATTTTTATATCGAGTACATCCTCAGAACTGGAATAATGATTCCTCGTTCCAGCGCGAAACTAGAGTAGTCTCATAAAAATTATAATGTAAGCTTTAATGGAGAACCAAAAGCAGATATAGGGGAATTCCTCTCCCGAATAGAGGATTGCCGGAGTAGTTGTAACATGTCTGACCGGGACATCTTGAAAATGATCCCCATTATTTTGAAAGACCAAGCTCTGTATTGGGCACGTCAGTTGCCACAATATATAATAAGACAACAATATGGCAGACCGGATTTCCAATTACAATTAGAAGATGATATTAGATTTTTATAAAAAAAATAAAACTACGAGATGTCAATTTAGAAATCAACCAAGATAAGTCAGAGTTCTGCTACTCGGAAGTTAAATACCTGGGTTACGTCGTCAACAGAGAAGGACTCCATACACATCCAGACAAGATTGCCCCTATTCTAAACTATGCCCCACCTCGAAACCTAAAGCAACTTCGCCGATTCCTGGGTATGGTAGCATGGTATGCTCGCTTTATTAAAAACCTTGCTGAAATAAAAATCCCCTTACCGTACTGTTGAAGAAAAATGTCCCTTGGACGTGGGGACAAGATCAATAACAAGCCTCGAAAAACTGTTGATACTTCTGACCGAAGCTCCAGTCTTAACCCGACCAGATCCCACCTACCGTTCTGCCTTCAAACAGATAGCAGCAGCTACGCTTTAGGGGCAGTGCTCACCCAAATAATCCTGAGAGATGAGCACCCCATCGCCTACGCCAGTAGGACATTAGCAAAAGCGGAACATAACTATACAGTGAAAGAACAAGAATGTCTGGCTGTAATATGGGCAGTAGATAAATTTCAAGGATATCTTCTAGGCGAAAAATTTACTGTCATTACCGACCACAGTAGCCTCACTTGGCTGCAGAGAATAAAAATCCAGCTGGCAGGTTAGCCAGATGGGCCACGGCTCTTCGAGGTTACAATATGGAAATCATACATCGTCAGGGAGCATAAAAATACTCCATAAAGTACCTGATGCGCTATCTCGTTCGTATAATGAGGTTTGCTGCTTAGCAGAAACGGGACTGCTAGACGTAGATAACTGGTATACCAATCGCATAAAAATGGTAAATAATAATCCAAAAAAATATCCAGATTGGAAAATTGTAAACAATTGCCTATGCAAGCACCGTCCCAACCCCCTTATCGATCCAATCGTAGCCGACTTAGACATTTGAAAACTCGTAGTTTCGGAACTCGATAGAGAGAGCTATGTTCGAATGTCATAACACCCCCCAATCAGGTCATTTGGGAGTCGATAAAACTTATCATCGAATGCTGCAATCGTATTTCTGGCCGAGAATGAAAAGGGATGTTATTCGTTATATAAAAGAGTGCCCTGACTGCCAGATTTATAAAGTTCCACGACAGGCACCAATGGGACTTATGACCCAAAGGAAAATAGAAGGACCTTGGGAAATCGTAGCAGCAGACGTTATGGGCCTATTTCCAACTAGTAAAGGGCAATGTCGTTATGACGTAGTATTTCCAGACCTATTTACGAAATACGTCGAAATCAGACCTCTTAGGAAAGCTAACGCTAAGTGCATAGTAAAAGCTTTCGAGGAACTAATAGTATTTCGTTAGGGATGTCCTAAATGTCTTGTAACCAATAATGGAACGGAATTCTCGAACAAACTTATGACGTCAAAGTTGGATGAACTGGGTATTCTCCAAACGACGATAGTCACGCTCAAGCAAGTCCTGTCTAGCGTAGTAATCGTACAATTAAACAGATGATCTCTATCTTTGCAAAACAAGATCATCGTAACTGGGATATCTATTTAAATGAATTCGCATTCACCGTAAATACTTCAGTCCATGCGTCAACGTTGTTGACTCCAGCATTCCTGAACTTTGGGAGGAACCCATGCCAACCTAAAACCCTTAAACAATTCCTCGAAAATCTTGAAACTCCTAGTCCTCCAAATTCGATAGCATGGACAGAGAGAGTAAAACGCCTTGCAGCAATACACGACTTAGTTCGCAAACACTTGGACAAGGAAAGTGAAAGACAAGCTCGGTATTATAATAAAAATCGTAGAATCATCACTTTTAACATGGGAGACCTAATAATCCGATGACAGCCCCAACCTCAACGTTACCTACTGCACCGGCGCCCGCACCAACCCCAGCGACCATAGCATCGTGGGTTTATTCGCAAGCTTTCGTCTACGTGTAGATGTTAGAAACCACAGGGTTACAGAGCCATCACGACAACCCCATGCGACTTCCGTAAACCAATAACAATTTATAAATCCGAGAAATTGTGCATACGTAAAATAGAGTAGCATAAACTAACTAAGTTATTTAAGAAAGAAAAGACTGACTTGTATGATGCCAAAGACTAATTTCAACTACCTCGCTAAAGTATTTAAATCATATATTTGGGCGTGGGTTCGTTACGCGAACTCACGTAGCATATACTCATTGGTAAAATCACTTGTAGTAAAATCAGCATGTAACCTAGTGCCAGCAACATGCACAAATTACTGTATGCGTAGGATAAGTATTTAGCTAGCTAGAAAGCATTAAACACAAGCGATTAGCATAGACTAGGTTAGCATATAAGTTAGTTAGTTACACACCGAGTGAGCACGTCCCAAGTAAACCGCGAATTGCATAGCCGCGCTTTTGTTTAGTAGGGGGGAGTTTGTAACACCACATTCTGTGGGTGTTACACAAACTTCCAGTCTGTCGAACGAGCTGCTCAGTGCGAGTTTGATGCTCGACAGAACTGGCCTATACAACAACTAATGGCACACTACTCACCCATTAAACTCACTAAACACATACCCACACACACTATTCTACTCGACAACACAAAGCAAGCGCGCTCTCCAACACCCTGAAGCAGCTGAAGATGACGCACAGCTGCGATCCCATAGAGCCTCGCATAGGCTGGAGCAGGCTGGTATCGGCTGCGGTGAGCTGAGCGTATCCTGGTGTCTCCTCTCCTTGTTCCCGTTCTTTCGAACCAACCTAAGAACACATACATAGGGATTAAAACTTAAGAAAATAAGCAAAATGGTATTAGAATAATACCCACCTGGTTTTATGCCTTGAAAGGCATGAATGGGTTCATCTTGGGCGGAGCGGCTGCTTCTCTAGGTACTCTGGAGGCCTGCCGCATACACCCTAGAAAATATAAAGCTGAGTTAACCTACAGCAGATTCGCACATCATACTGCAACTCTCTTACCTGGTTTGGAGGGTTTGTAGAGGCAGTGTGGACTTTCAAATGCAATAACGCAGCTCAGCTGATGGCCCGCTCCTCTATAACCGCGGCAGTAGTAGTCTCCGAAGCACTCGCCAGTCACCTAGAAGCAACCTAGCATTAGCAAAGGGAGATTACAGTGGTATACAAAACACTAATCTCATCTGATAGCAGTGTCAGTTAAAGAATACAGTGTAGTAAGCTGCAGGTAAATATAACCTCTTCGAGGTTAACCGTGTCCACTACTCCTGCAGCAAGTACGCAGTCCTGGGCCTTGCAGCTCTCGTCTTCTTGCCCCTTCGTCGGCACCGTTGTCCAGATACAACTCCTGCTGCATCCCTCGTCGTACTTCCTCGTCCTGGCCACTCGTCCTTCCTCGTCCTCCCCAACACCGTCTGCGAACCGTCGACTGCATGCCATATAGCGTGACGTCACCGCGAGCAGACGCTCCCCTTCTTAATTCACTTTCTTCCTCACCAGGCGCATGTGCTGCTCCCTCAACCGGGCTCGGTCCGCACTACCGAAATCCGAGTGTAGCGCCGCAGGGACGAAGCGACTATATATAGCCACTTTCCGTACCGCGACACTATCGTTGATCTTGTATCGTATGTGCCGACCAACTTGTATCTTCGTAAAAGTCACACCGGATTTGAAAAGAGTAAGTTGTACAGAGTATTATTGTGCTTAAAAAGTATATATATATATTGTAAATCTAGCGCCGTGTGCGTGTCGAGCATCGTGTCGCGCGCCGTCTTTCCACGTATATTTCACCGCCGTATATCCTGTAGAATTCGCGTCTCTGAGTACTAACTTCTTCCCTTCTCTATTATATACCGTTTCCCACCGTACCGCCGCGCTCACCGCAGTTAGTTTAGACTCGGAAATAATTCTATATGACGATAGAACACTTGTAAAATCGTGCTGCGAATTCCCGCAGCTAGCGCTCAACACCTTGTAGATAAATTGAATAAACCTCAAGTGTTCATACTTTTATCCTAAATTCCTGTGTGTAATTTATTTAAAGTCTCGCGTAAATATAATGTTACAGCCTGCATATGCGACGCAATAATCTTGACTAATATAGCTAAAAATATTGTCATATCTTATTCCGAAATTAGAAAATAAAAAATCAAAAAATAATATTTTTATCTCTCGTTTCAGAAAAACAAAAACAACGCTGTTAGAATGAGAAATGAGAAATGAGAAATCACTTCTAAAAGCTGATACAAAATCGCTGTTAGAAGCAAATAAAAAATTGAATTTCGAAATTAATGACAACGTATTTTTGGAAGGAAGGAATTATTAGCGTGAATGATTTTAAGAATGAAGGAAGAATGAAAGTGTCTTTTATATTCGACGCGATAGATATATGTGCAATATAAATGTGTATGTGTATATATTACTTGTTATCTATTTATTTATATATTATTAAGTTGACGAAACGATATGTTATAGAACTGACTACATTATGTTATGTTACGCTGTAAATTCACGACCTGTCATAGTGATTCAAAACTTTTATATTACAATGACTGATAATGTGATAACTAATTTTAACTTAAATGTACATACAGCTGTAAATTTTGTCATAGTGACGAACAAAAATGGTCTCTCTCTCTCTCTCTCTCTCTCTCTCTCTCTCTCTCTCTCTCTCTCTCTCTCTCTCTCTCTCTTTCTTGACGAGCAGACATCCAAGCTGGCGGATCTGCAGAAAGATAGTCTATTGTTATTGCAAGAAAATACACTTTTAAAACAACAATTCCAACTAATGGAGACTAAAATTGATGGCATGGCCGATGGCATGAAGCTAATTTACAATTCAAATATCAATCAAAACCACAAGAAAAATGTGAATGACGACATCATCCGTGATGAACTTGACGCTAATGAGTCGCGTGTGTTCGTATCCCTTAAAAATTTTCAAGTTCACTCCGCAGACCACGCGACTCCGAAAGAACCTGCTTTTAGCAGAATTCGAAAGGGGAGTCATAAAACTAGTACGCCAGGCTCAAGTAATAAAATTGACTCCGCGTTGAGTTATGTCTCGGCACTTGCTCGTGAAGGAAAGGGCTCTATCCATGCAAACAGAGAAGACAGTAGTTCTAGGTTAGACGAGAAACTGGCCAAGAATCTCTGTCACACGAATATTTTCATTCACAAAGCTTTAAACAAAGACACCTACAATGATTTAAAAAATTTTAAATCATTACTCACATTTAGAGTACGAGTATTATTGAGCACGTGGTTGCTAGCGCGGGAAGAGTCAAGATGTCGGTTCCTCTCCTCAGGCGAGGTACGCGACGCGAGAGTTCTAGCGATAATGGACTTGACTCATCACGTGATCACGTAAGTCAAACAGTATTCTTTAGATTTTTTTGGAGCACCATATAACCATTGGCGGACCTTTATGAAGGATCCAGCACATTCGGAATCGGCTGATTTTATCAAATGGCGCGGTAGCGCCACAAAGGCGAGTTTGAGAAGCAGACGAAGCCGCAGCGCCCGCGCTACTATTTACTTCTATATTGGTATCAATATATAAGTGAAAGGACCGTTAAGTTGGCCGCACATACGGCTGGGTATTGCCAACGAATATAGACCTATATAGAAGAACGATTCTTATGGAGCGGTTGGTTCTCAAAAGCGGTAGTTGAATAGTCTCCGCGAGAAGACGCCAGCCGTTATTTTCCTATGGTGCTGTCTCTCTCGCACCTGCGCGCCGTTCCGGTTTTAAATTTTCTAGAGCTTACGGGCGGACTTTATTCTTGCGCTTCAATTAAGATATTAATAAAAATGTTTAGAGTTAAAATTTGATAATTTTAAAAGCATATATAAATTTTTATGTACTTAAATGACTTGGGTACAAATTAACTGAAAGTAATAATAAATTAGTATTACAGTTTCGATAAATCTAAGATAATAATAAATAAATAAATAAGTAAATAAATAAATAAATAAAATTCAGTTTTATATCATATTTAATTTTGATATTGCCTTTTGTTATTAAATAATTTTTTTTTCATAATTTTAAGAAGAATATAGGTATTTACTTGATTTAAAAATGATTAATTAACAGTTGTCTAAGTAACTCATGAATTATACAAAACTTTCCTTATATTCTACAAATTAACTTTTTCATGTGCTTAATGTATGGTATAAGAATTTATTATTTAATTAAAATTTAAGGAAATTTTTTTTTCTCTTAAAGAAGTTTGTTATATAAGCCATGTCTTGAGCACATAATTATAGGTTATCTACATTAAGTATCTTTATTTTTAATTCGAAATAATAAACAAATATATCTATTTAAAAGAAATCATGTATACTTTCAAATTGTACAATATATTCTATATATTTGCAGTGCCCAGATTAAAAGTTTTTTGAAAAATGTGTATTTAAAATTCAAAGTCGTGATACCTACTTCCACTAAAATAGCTTTAAACTAATTGTTAGATATTTAAAGAAATGCACATATTTTTTACATATTTAAAGTATTAAAAAACTTGAAGCTTATATTTTGTTATTATTTCACAAGAGTAATTCTAAAGTTATTGTTAGATATATTAATCAAAAGAAAATTACGCCTACTTTATGAAAATGTATATATTTTTGGCAAATTCTACGTATAAAATGACGATAACAATTGCGAAAATAAAGAACATCATGTAAAGTTGATATCAATAGTAAAAAGTATAAAGTTATTAGTGGAATATTCCATCATGGTAATATTCTTCAAGGTCATTATACTAATATCTTGCGACAGAACAATCAGTGGTTTCATGTTAGTGATATATATGTTACAAAAAAGCCATGGCCGAAAGGTGCTAAAAATGCTTATATTTTATTATTAGAACAAATATGAAACACTCGAAAAAATTTACTAAAAAGGACTGAAATCTCTCAAAAAAATTAAATTTAAAAAAAGTGAAAGGTTAGGCGAGTTTGATGTATTCCGCAAAATTATCATGGAGCAATACAATAATCTATTTGATAAGGTAAGCCATAGATTAAAAAAGTAATGAGATCAATGGAAAATAGTCAAGTTTTAAATACATAAATAATTATGAATAATTTAGCAACGAACTTACAGATAAAAAAGAACTGAGATCAATCAAACAAAGTCAAGTTTATTATATTTAATCATAATAAAGCAAAAATATTGTTGTGTTCAATCAAGGGCTTACTTAACTTAAAGTTACGTTATATAATGATCAATTACAAACAACTCTCAAGATACTTACTACGTAACTTGCCATGCCCGTTTCATTTTGTTTATTGGTGAACAACTCAAATTTTCTTTTTATATGTTAGAACGTGATATATCTCTAATTCATTATTATTTTAACTTTTTCTCACATTATATTGGTACTTATACATAGTTTTTGAATATACAAAAATAGATATAAATCTTTTAAAAATTAATTGTATCTACATATTTACTTATTTTAAAATGAATAAAATTTTCATAACTTATGTGTAACTTCTATAATTTGTTTAGACATTAGGAAAATTATGTCATATTATACACTTTTTGTTAACTATATTTACAAATATGTGTTATATAATCATTATTGATAATACATATCAATATATCAAAAAAACATTTTTATAAGTTTACGTACGCAAATAAGTTTGTAGAAAGTTACTGATGGACAACACCATAAACAAAATAAAACGGGCATGGCAAGTTACGTAGTAAGTATCTTGAGAGTTGTTTGTAATTGATCATTATATAACGTAACTTTAAGTTAAGTAAGCCCTTGATTGAACACAACAATATTTTTGCTTTATTATGATTAAATATAATAAACTTGACTTTGTTTGATTGATCTCAGTTCTTTTTTATCTGTAAGTTCGTTGCTAAATTATTCATAATTATTTATGTATTTAAAACTTGACTATTTTCCATTGATCTTATTACTTTTTTAAGGCCAGGTTACTCCAAAAAACGTGATTTTCTTCAATAAATTTTATTCATAGTACAAAACATGTTGAGTATTCAATTTCTTTTACATATGAAAGCACATATATTAAATTACTTGAAAAAAAATTTTTTTTTTGTTCAAAATGGCGGTTTTGAAAATGGCTGCTGAAACTCGTCTGATTAGTAGATAGATTACATCATTTCTTGGAAACGTATTATCTGAAAGCAAAAAACAAAACGGTTTCATGTTATGTATCGAATTGGCTATGGCCTCAAGCAGAATGAAACATTTTCAATGAAAAAAAACAAAATGGCGGACTTTTGAATTTTTTTACCCTTTTTTTTCACTTTTAATTGTTTATAACTTTTTTAAATAATAATGAATATTTCTGGTTCTGCTTGAGGATATAGCCAGACATCTAAAGAGTAAAATGCCGTTTGGTTCATGTCGATAAGTGCAATAGTTTTGAAATGAGCGTGTCATCCATGCGAAAAAACGTGGTTCGGAGAAAAATCAGTTTAAAGTTTTTATTCGTGCTACCGAAGGCGTTCGAGCGGCCGGATTTACCGCTTGGCGCGCACCGCTCCCCATTCTTTTATACCTGCTTCTCGGTCTTGCTGACCTTCGGGACTAACTAATAACAGATCGAGAATTAAATGTTTGCGTCAAGACAACGACTTTAGAACTAAAGAAGCTTCTAACAATACAAGAAGAATAAAGAGATTACGTCAAAACAACGGCTTTAAAACTAAAGAAGCTACTAACAATACAACAAGAATAAAGAAATTACGTCAAAACAACGACTTTAAAACTAAAGAAGCTACTAACAATATAACAAGAATAAAGAAATTACGTCAAAACAACGATTTTAAAACTAAAGAAGCTACTAATAATACAATAAGAATAAAGAAATTACGTCAAAACAACGTCTTTAAAGGAAAAGAAGTGACGTAAAACATAGAAAGAATTAAGAAATTACGTCAGCATGACGTCTACAAAAGAAAAGTGGTGGAACAGAACACAAAGAGAATAAAGAAATTACGTCAGAACAACATCTTCAAAGACAAAGAGGTCAAACAGAACACGAAAAGAATGAAGAAGTAACGCACGAACAACGACTATAAAAGAGAAGAGATTAAACAAAATGTAAATAGAATGAAAATATTGCGTCGCAATAACAAGTATAAAGAAAAATAACTTAAATCAAATCTAACTAATATTCAACAATTAAGTATGAGTAATGATTTCAGAGTAAATGAGGCTCAAAAAAACAAACAAAGAATTATTCGCTTGCGGAAAATAAAACAATACAAAGAAGAAGAATGTAAAAAAAATAATAAGAAAATAAGATTTCTACGTACTAATGAAATATTTTATCATAATGAACTTTATAACGAGAAAATTAGAAAAAAAAAGATTGAGGCAAGATGTTAATTATAGAAAACATGAAAACCTTAAAGAGAAACATCGTAAACAGAATTTAAGTTTACATGAATTGCTGAAATATAGAGAAAATTTTTATAATAATATATTGCAAAACATACAAATAAACATGGTCTTAAGTATAAATCATCTGTATTGTTGAAAAATTTTATTGATGATAGAAAATACGGACCAGATGAACTATGTCTGTGTTGTAATAATCTTTTTTATCGCAAATCAGTCATTATATTTAAGGAAGATAGAGTAAAATATCATTTAAGAACAGTTGATATTGATGTATCTGAATTTCTGAATAGTATAAAAAATGTAGATTCAAATTTAAAACATGCTATAAGCATGTGATGAAAGGAAATATTCCTAAAACGGCATCAACTGATGATCTACGTTTTTATGATATTTCTGATGAAGTTTCGTGATTAAGTGATGTAGAAGAGCGAATGGTGTCACCCTACATACCATTCATGCAAATTAAAGCTTTACAACCGTTTGCTTTAAATCCACAATTATCTTTGAATGGCAGTATTGTTAATATAGCTGTTGATATTAATGATATGCTCAAAATTTTACCAAGAAATTTATATCATATGTTAACAATTCTAATTCAGTTAAAACGTCATATTGAACATAAAACTAATTACATGTTTGAGACAATAAAACCTTTTAAAGTTATAGCAGCCTTAAATTATTTATTAAATAGTCCCTTGTATGTTAAACATAAAATACAAATAGATCCATCTGACTTGACAAAATATAATAAATATATTAACGAAGAAATTGATTTTATCGTTGATACTGAAGATACTAATTTATTAAATGAGAATGAAAAACTGTTAATAAAACAAAATTTTGAAATACATAAGAAAGAAAATCAAGATTTTAATGCAGATGAAGAAAATGATCAATTAGACAATTATGAAATAAATGAGGAAGTTTTGATATTAGACAGAAACGAAGAAATTTCAGAAGATATGCATATTATTATTGTTCCTGGGCAAGAAAAATCACCACTTTCATAGCATACATTAGATGATATAGATGAATTATGCTTTCCACGAATTTTTGGTGGAAAAAAATTTGACAAAAATAAAAATTTAACATACTTAGAAAGAGTTAAGTTTGAAAGTCGAAATCGCGATAGAAGATCTTGTATTCCAGCAAGAATATTATTTATGGCTAAAAAGAAATTAGAACTTTCAATATCTTCATCAATTAACACATGTTTGAGAAAAACGTTCAACTCAAATAATTTGACCGTAAAAGATGTGAAAAATTTCAATTTAATGAGTGATTTAATACGTCATGATGATGGATATAGATTTTTACAACAAATTCGTTCATCGCCATCATTTTGGGAAACGAAAAAGAAACATGGATATTCAATGGTACGGCAAATGGGAATACCGTCCATGTTTTTAAGTTTATCTGGTTCGGAAATTAAAAATCCATATTTAATTAAAATTTTGTATAATTTAAAATACGACAGTCAAATCAGTAATCATGATGCCATGCTTTTGGATATAAGTGAGAAAACGAAATTAATAAGAAACGATCCAGTTACATTTATGTATATGTATAATAGATTTGATAAAATTATGTTACTATTGCAAGATCGAAATGGACCACTCGGAGAATATTACGTTTCTGATTATTTTAGAAGAGATAAGTTCCAAACAAGAGGATCAGTACATATACATGCGATTCTATATTGTAATAATGCACCAATATATAATGAAAATGATACTTAATCAGTGAAAGATTGTATTAATTTCATTGCCACCTTTATAACATGTAAATATGATGACTTATCAAAGATATAAGCATATATCTACGTGTTATAAAGGAAGAGAAAACAAAAAATGTAGATTCAATATTCCTTATTATGTAATAAAAGAAACGATGATTTTAAAACCTTTGGAGAAAAACGAGATTTCAAATGAGTGTAAAACAAATTTACAAAGAATACAAGAACTAATGCAAAATTTCTTTGAACATAACAATGAAATGGAATTTAAAGATGTATTAGATTTATTGAAATTAACAGAATTGTAATACATTAATGCGATTAGAAGTTCTTTATTGCGTACAAAAGTATTTTTAAAAAGGAAAAGTAATGAAATAGCAATCAATTCTTATAATAAAATAATATTATCATTGTTACAATCAAACATGGATATACAATTTATATTAGATACATATAGTTGTATATCATACATGATTAATTACGTAACAAAAATAGATGCAGGTCTTTCAAAACTTTTAAAAGAAGCTGTACAAGATGTAGAATACGGAAATTTAGAATTGCGTAAAAAATTAAGGAAAATAGGAAATATATTTATAAATGGCAACGTTTTATCTGCTCAAGCAGCTGTTTATCACGTTCTATCATTACCATTGACCAAATCTACTAGACCATGTGTATATATCAATACTAGACCACTAAAAGAACGTGTTCGAATTCTTAAAACAAGTAAACAATAAAAAAAGCTTAATGATGAATCAAAAAATATTTACATTTTGAGTATCTTTAACAAATATGAGACGAGGCTTAAGAATTTAAGTAACATATGTCTAACTGGGTTTAACACTAAATTCATTAATACAGATATTGCTTGCGAAGAAAATGAAGAGAACAGCAACATTTCTACTGAAAAACTGAGAAATAAAAACAGAATATTAAGGTATCATCGGTACAAAATTCAACACGATCGTTTTAATTATTTTAGAGAACAGATCATGTTATTTTTACCTTGGAGAAGTGAAATTAAAGAAATAGAAAATGTAAACTGCAAACAAATTTATTATGATAACATTGATAAAATAAATATCAAAAGAAAAGAATTTTCGATAATCCATAATGAAGATATTGATTAGTACACAGAAAAAATTCAAATTGATAAGCAGAATAAGGATAATGAAGACATAGAAGAATTCATCAACATTAAAGTACCAAAAGAACAAGAAGTAGATGTATTTAATCAATTTGAAGATAAAGATTCTAAGAAAAAGTATTCGAACATAATTGTTATACCACCTATAATAACTAATGCAGAAATAATGAATATGATGGATGAATTAAACAGTAAACAAAGAAAAATTATAATGCATGTTTTGCATTCATTTAAAACTGAGAATACACCTATTAAAATTTTTATAAGTGGATCTGCAGGAGTTGGTAAAAACAAAGTAGTTAATACTATCTATCAACTATTATCGAAGCATTTTTGAGAAACACCTGGAACACAAAATTTAAAAAAAAATTTTTACTTTGTGCATATTCTGGTAAAGCTGTATTTCTTATTGGAGGTGTAATATTACATACCGCATTCGCTTTACCAGTTACAGAGTTCAAAGGACAAATGCCAGAATTATCGTCAGATATAGCTAATACTATTAGAGAAGATTTAAATGATTTAGAGTTATTGATAATAGATGAAATTTCGTTAGTAGGAAGTAACACTTTTTCGAGAATAGACACAAGATTACGGCAATTAAAAGGAGTTAATAAAAGTTTTGGAGGAATTTCAGTTATCATTGTTGGAGATCTTTATCAATTAGTATCAGTAAAAGATTCTGTAATATATTTACCTCCAAAAAACTCGGATTTGAGTATATTGGCAGAAAATGTGTTATAGGAAGAAAAGGAGACAAATTATTTATTGATGCATTAAATGATTTAGCAAAAGGTCAAATGACTGAAGAGCAAGTTTTTTTTTTTTTTTTAAATGGCATTTCGAACTCGAAAGTTCATCGCCTCATCTACGCAAGCCTTCCACGTTTCCCTATTTTGTGCCAACCCCATCCATTTCGCGCCTTCCCGCCCAATTTCAGTTACGTCTGATTTTACGTTATCCTCCCATCTGCGTCTAGGTCTACCAAGAGGTCGCGTTGCTTTCGGTTTTCCTTTCATTATGCGCGCTGCTGTACGATCATCGCCCATTCTTGCCACGTGCCCTGCCCATCTTAGTCTCCGTGATTTTATTATTCTGTTAATATTTGGTGACGCGTACAAATTATGTAGCTCGTCATTGTGCAGTTTCCTCCACTCCCCAGTTTCCTCATCTTTCTTTGGCCCGTATATTTTCCGCAGAACCTTATTTTCAAATACCCTAAAACGATTTTCTTCCGCTTTAGTGAGCGCCCAGGTTTCGCACCCATACAAGATTACCGGCATTATTATAGTCCTATATATCCTTATTTTGACATTTTTCGACAGTAGCTTTGACTTAAGTAATCTGTTCACAGCGTAGAAGCAGGCATTACCCGAATGAAGTCTCTTATTAATCTCGGCTTTAATTTCGTTTCGATCATTTATAGTTGTACCTAAATATCTGAATTCGCTAACCTTTTCAAAAGTGAAATTTCCGACTCTGAGATCCCCCTCTGCTTCGCGAATGCCCAGTTTCTCCATGATCATATATTTCGTTTTCGATTCGCTCACTTCTAACCCCGTGTTTTTAGCCGCATTTATAAGGATTTCCGCACTTCTCGCCACCGTTTCACCATTATCTCCCACTATATCCAAGTCATCCGCATAGCCTAAAATTTGCGTTGTTCCGTTGAGTGTTGCGCCTAGCTCGCTAGCCTGCATTTTTCTAACAACATGCTCTAGCGTCAGGTTAAAGAGTACCGTTGAAAGCCCGTCACCTTGCTTCAAACCGTCGCGTATCATGAACGATTCGGATACATTACCGCCTACTCGGACCTTTCCAGTGCTTCCGTTGAGACATATTTGAATTAATTTTACGAGTTTTTTTGGTACGCCAAGGAGCACTAGGATTTTATACATTTTGCTTCGTTTGACAGAGTCGTACGCTTTCTTAAAGTCCACAAATAGCTGGTGTATAGTTTCGCAATATTCCCACTTTTTCTCTAATAATTGTCTTATGGTAAACATTTGATCGCTCGTTGACCTGTTGCGCCGGAATCCACACTGATAATCTCCTATTATATCTTCCGCGAATGGTGTGAGTCTGGCCTGTATTACGTTTGACAGAACTTTGTAGCAGGTAGCTAAAAGTGAGATTCCCCGGTAGTTATTGCAGTCTGTTTTATCTCCCGTTTTAAAGATCGGTATGATGATGGATTCTTTCCAATTTTCTGGTATTGTTTCATTTCTCCAAATAGCACATACTAGATAAAAAATTTTAGATGTAAGCGCGGTGCCTCCATATTTAAGTAGTTCAGCTGGTATAGAATCGTTTCCTGCGACCTTATTGTTTTGTAGCTTTTTGATCGCGGCCTCTACTTCTTTGTAGGTCGTTTCGTCCATATGGAGTTCAGCAGTGTGGATTTCGTCTCCCATTTCCTCGGAGTTTTCATGCACGTTTAATAACTTATCGAAATAATCTTTCCATAATTTCAATAGTTCATTTTCGCTTGTCACGAGGTTCCCGTCCTTATCTTTCATTAACTGCGATCTACTCCTTAAACCCTTCCTAATAGCGTTTATTCCTTTGTACATCTCGCGCGGGTTATTTTCCCTACTATTAGTTTCTATTTTTCTAATTTCATTTTTCTGATACTCACGCTTCTTATTTCTGTAAATCACACGTACTTGCTTTCTTATTTCATGGTATTCTTCTACGGCCCTACCGCTTTCATTGTGTACACTATCTAATTTAGCCTTCTTGCGCCTTTCAAACCAGAGTTCGCACTCTTCGTCAAACCATGGTTTGCTCTTCGGCCTTTTTTTCTTACCCAGTACTTTGTTCGCGGCCCCTTTTATAGTTTTTTCGATAGCCCCCCACAACCTGTTCGGATCGTCATCTACTCCCGTCTGTTCCTCCGTTTCCTCGAGCGCCTGAAATCGGTTGCTAACTTCTACTTGGTACTTGATTCGCTCTATCCCGCTTCGTAGTTTTCCAATATCAAAGGTTTCTACTTCGTTCGCTCGCTTACTATTTTGACCGGCTACTAATCTGGCTCTTAATTTGGCCACTACTAGATAATGATCTGAGTCGCAATCCGCCCCCCTATAGGTCCTTACGTCGAGTACATTCGTGTGGCACCTCTTATCAATAAGAAAATGATCGATTTGATTGTGCGTGGCCCCATCCGGCGATGTCCACGTTGCCTTGTATATATCCTTGTGCTTGAAGCACGTGGTCTTGACTATAAGATCTTTTGCTTCTGCGAAATTTATGACCATAATACCGTTATCATTGCTGGTTTCGTGCAGACTTTCTTTGCCTATGGTGGGCCTAAACATTTCCTCTCTCCCTATTTTAGCATTGAAATCCCCCACTACTATTTTGGTGTCATAAGACGCGAATTGGTCGATTAATTGCTCTTAAGTTTCA
This sequence comes from Gastracanthus pulcherrimus, assembly GCA_949152435.1. Classification (NCBI taxonomy): domain Eukaryota; kingdom Metazoa; phylum Arthropoda; class Insecta; order Hymenoptera; family Pteromalidae; genus Gastracanthus; species Gastracanthus pulcherrimus. The sequence goes on along the minus strand of OX424572.1, from coordinate 60,107,899 downwards.
TAATAAAGATTTTTTACTTCTTCCTCTTTGTCCTCCGTGGGACAGTGGACGTTAATAACCACGTAATTATACCACGCTCCTTCGATGATGATATACGAGAGTCGGTCATTCACGAAATTGCAACTTTTAACGGAATGTATGATGCTTTTGTTAACAAGAAATCCGGTGCCTAGAGAATGCCCGCTCGCGCCCCCATATAAAAAGGTGAATTTACCGGATCCTAGCATCGCGTTATCTTTCCATCGGGTTTCTTGTATTGCTACCAAATCTAAATTGTACCTCTCAGTTTCAGTTATGATTTCCCGGAACGCGCCTGCTCTGTGTAGACTGCGTACATTCCAGGTTCCCACCCTTAAGTTTCTTTTCGTTTTGGTTTGGTTTTGTTTTCTTTGAGCCATGATAGTAAGTTAAACCCGCGCGTTTTGGATCCTGTTCCGATCGCAGGTGAGTCCATCCGTCTAGGGATGATAACCCTCATACCTCCCTAGAACTAAGTATGAGAGCTTTCTGACTTTGGCGAGGACATAGTCAACTCGTCGTCAGACACACTCGGTTTCATTCTCATATCCTAACGCCCCCCTGCAAGGCAGCGCGCCTTCGCTGGCTTCGTTGCCATGTAAGACCAGGTGGCGAATAATTCTACACATCCCCTCTCAGGACAGTTGTCATCGCTCCCGAATCCTCCACGACAGCAGGATTTTTGGCCCATTTTTTGTTTGAAATGTGTGGTAAAAGAGATAGATTACAGAGTAAGGTAGAAGAAGAAAGTAAGATAGGAGATTTTGTATAGTGTTTGTAGTTGTTGCGGTGCTTGCGTAGTGTTTCTAGATGAATGCGTTCGCCAGTATGGGCTCATCATACCCACGCCTGGGCCTATCGGCTGTCCGCGACTGCTTATTCGCTTTATTCGCAGCTAACCTCTTTCTCAGGGGTCATTCCTCTATCCGCAACCTGAGGACGCGCTGTGTACTGGTGATAGGCACCCACCCGTCCGCTCTGGACGACTACGCCCAGGACCCGCTTAGGGTAACGGCGTTGCAACAGGACTGAAGAGCAAGTAGCATTAATAAATTCAAGAAGCTCAAATGAAACGTGCGTGCCACAAAATGCGATTCGTTTGTACTATGAAAATAAATTAGTTGATTCATATAATGATCAAAGAATTATGCAATATCCCGGAAAATTGTATGAATGAGGAGCAAAAGATTACATTTTGGGAAATAAAAATGGAGAATAAGTTGAAAGTTTATTGAAATATGTTAAAACCAAACAATCTAAAGATTGCGGAGGTTTGCCATCTCAACTCAAATTGAAAATAGGAATCAAATATATGATAACATCAAATATTGATAATCAAGATGGTTTAGTAAATGGAGCCTGCGGAATTTAAAAAAAAATATCATTTTGCAATAGAACAAATAATCCAAATTATTTATGGCTTAATTTTAATAACGATAGAGTTGGAAAAATAATTCAATACAAATTTACAAAATTTATGAAGGATAATTATATACAAAAAGATTTAATACCAATTAAAAATATACAAACTCGTATAAATACTAAAAGCCAATACGAAATATTTAGAGAACAATTTCCAATTGTTCTAGCTGAAGCTATCATCATTCATAAAAGTCAATGACAAACCTACAAAAGTGTATGTATTGATCTGACAAAAAGTAGTCAACTACAAACGTCTTTACTTTATGTGGGTATTACCAGAGTACCAGAACTAAAAAATTTATCAAGGGGCGCGGTAGCGCCCGCATGCACGGAAAAGTACCCACGGTATGATACGAAGCTGAAGGGCGCACCGTCGCCTTTTATACGTCTTATTGTGCCTTTTTAACCTCTTCAAAATTTTTAAATATCAATATCTAAACACTGATTGACTTATGTGAAGTCTATTGACACTGTTTTTAGAGATAATAATTTAGTCTATCACGTAATAAAAGTTTCTGCTAAAAAAAATTCATCTAATTAAAAATATAAAGCATAATATATTTGCTCAAATTTTTTCTTTTCATTTTGTTCTCCGCATTTCCGTTTTCTCTAATCAGATGTATATTTGTGTATATATATATATATATATATATATATATATATATATATATATATATATATATATATATATATATATATATATATATATATATATATATATATATATATGTATATATATATATATATATATATATATATATATATATATATATATATATATATGTATATATATATATATATATATATATATATATATATATATGTGACTTCCGTTTTCTCTACTCATATGTATAATACACATATACACACATACAGACCATATATATATATATATATACACACATACAGACCATATATATATATATATATATATATATATATATATAGTGCCTGCAGACAGTGCAGACGACAACCAAAAAATCTAACCTATTATTTAAAGCAAATGTTGAAGGATGAAGGATGCGTTTGTGTCATTTGTATTATTAAAATAAACGGGTTGTTTTTATTACGTGACGAAATCTCTGTACGACGATTTCGAAAAATATCGTACGTCCGAAAAAGTGGCAAGACGGTCATCTGCAATAAAATTATTGCAATCCCAAGTGTAGTTGAAAATAGCTGCTGTTTTACATGGTAAGAGAGATAAAGAAAAAGACTAACAATGAATTCTGTCGAAAGAGATGAAGAACGCACAACATTCAGGAGTACTGGACAAGGTGTTACCATCGCTCCATTGCCTTTCTGTCGGAGGCTACACCAGAAGTTGTACCGAGACCACTTCTTTGACAGAATCTAAATCATCAAGGATACACAACGTCTTCTGTTGCAGCAAAAATCGTGGCAAAGTATGGATTTTAAGAGGGTCAGGAACTTGGAAAGAAAGGGCAGGGAATGTCTAGCAATGTAAGTAAAGAAGACTAGTAAAAGAAGAGGTAGAATAGTATAGTACACAAAAAGGAACAATTAAGGACGTCTTCTCTGCCTTTGAGTATTGTGCCCGCTTGAAACTCACAAGGAATAAACAAGATGAAACGAGCATTACTGAAATAATGAAGTCATCAAGTAAAGTTGTTTTGCTCAGAAATATGGTTGGAATTTCTTTGGTGCCACGCTTATAGGTAAAGTCATTGTTAAAATACATATACAGCAATTAGCTGTGATAATTGCATTCAACGAAGAATTATTAGATAAAACAATAAAGCAATTAGTTTTTATGTAGGTATATCGACAACGATTTCTTAGTTGTTCAATAAATTTGTTATACTTGTGGTGTGCTACTTCTTAGTAACAAGTATTTATGTGCTGGTGCGTAATCATCATCGGGGATATATAAAGTCATCTGCTGATTGACCATAAGCATACAGGACATAAGCCACTATGCACCAGAAAAATACCACACAATCATGGGGATGCAGTAACTGAATATCCGCTCTGATGTTGTCATGATGTAAATATAATACAAATCAAGTTCTCCAATCAAGTTGGTGCGTCGCAGAAGCATCTGTTAAATATTTAATACTCTAATAGATGTACTGTTTTTTAACCCAAATTTTTGTTATAGATGAGGGTCTTTGTGAATCTTTGTACTCGTGTAAGTGCTTCTTGTGTTTAAAGGATTATTTGAAAGTAACACATAATATACTCATGTTCTATCCAGATATAAAGTCAATGCTGGCTCAGAAGGGTCATGTTAATGAAATTACAAAACTATAATTAATCAAATGTTTGCAAGCTCAGGTTTATAATTACATTAAAAATACTCTTTTCACCCAGCGTTAACTTGATATCTGAATAAAACATGAGAATACTATAAGGTTCTTTCGAAGGAATTTTTTTAAAATTTATTTTAAGTGAATTTTCATAATCAAATAGGGCTACATAATGGTTTAGGTAAAATTGCAAAAGATTACTTCAAGTAGTTTAAAAGAAAATGGAGTCAATCAAACTTTCAAGTTACCTATACACAAATATTTATTTATTTGAAAGTAACGTATAATATACTCATGTTTTATCCAGATATAAAGTCAACGCTGGCTCAGAAGGGTCATTTTAATATAGTTATAAAACTATAATTAATACAATGTTTGCAAGCTCAGGTTTATAATTACATTAAAAAGACTCTTTTCACCCAGCGTTAACTTGATATCTGAATAAAACATGAGAATATTATTAGGTTCTATCGAAGAAATTTTTTTAAAATTTATTTTAAGTGAATTTTCATAATCAAATAGGGCTACATAATGGTTTAGGTAAAATTGCAAAAGATTACTTCAAGTAGTTTAAAAGAAAATGGAGTCAATGAATCTATCAAGTTACCCATACACAAACATTTATTTATTTGAAAGTAACACATAATATACTCATGTTCTATCCAGATGTAAAGTCAACGCTGGCTCAGAAGGGTCATTTTAATGAAATTATAAAACTATAATTAATCAAATGTTTGCAAGCTCAGGTTTATAATTACATTAAAAAGACTCTGGATTTTAATCATAAACTCAAATTAAAATAGTAAAATTAAACTAATATTATATTTAAAAAATAATATAGTTCAAAATATTTTCATTTTTTACTAATTCTTATAGTCTCAAATGAACGCTAAAGAAATCAATGAATTCGATTAATATATTGGCAAGTATTGTATTTTTATTTGTATATCAATTTCCTTCTTTTATTAATTAGTATGAAGTATACAAACTATTTAAAAAATATTATAGTTTAAAATATTTCTATTTTTTACTAATTCAGATAATCTGAAATAAACGCTAAAGAAATTAATTAAATCGATTAATAGTGCGTTTCTTACACATAAGAATTGTACACGTAATTATTGTGCACAATTTAACATTGGTCAAATATATCTATATATAATTTGACCAATGTTAAATTGTGTACAATAATTACGTGCATAATTCTTATGTGTAAGAAACGCGCTATGCCTAAATTGGCAAGTATTATATTTTTATTTGTAAATCAATGTCATTTTTTTATGAATTAGTATGAAGTATAAAAATTAATAATACCTTTCAAATTTAATATTGTAAGACATTAAATTTGACATAAATACATGTTGATAAGAAATAGGCCAAAAAGTCGAACCTCAAACACTGATCTATAATACTCTCGCTACATTACACTCGCGTTATATGTAGTGCTCATATGGCAATTCATGTCTATTATAGGTAAGCTAACTGATACTTTTTGAAAACAAGCCAATATAATATTACGGACAAACAGTTATACGGACATAGTTATATGTCGAAATTAAAGAGACCGTCAATGCACTATATTTTATATTGAACTACAGTTATACCTGGAACATTGCTCGAGTGTGCCGGAGTTACCTAAGGTTCGTAGCAATTAACGACGGCAGCTAGTCAGAGCCCTAGATAAGGTATAAACTGTTTGTCCGTAATATTATATTGGCAATATTAAATTTGAAAGGTATTATTAATTTTTATACTTCATACTAATTCATAAAAAAATGACATTGATTTACAAATAAAAATATAATACTTGCCAATTTAGGCATAGCGCGTTTCTTACACATAAGAATTATGCACGTAATTATTGTACACAATTTAACATTGGTCAAATTATATATAGATATATTTGACCAATGATAAATTCTGCACAATAATTACGTGTACAATTCTTATGTGTAAGAAACGCACTATTAATCGATTTAATTAATTTCTTTAGCGTTTATTTCAGATTATCTGAATTAGTAAAAAATAGAAATATTTTAAACTATAATATTTTTTAAATAGTTTGTATACTTCATACTAATTAATAAAAGAAGGAAATTGATATACAAATAAAAATACAATATTTGCCAATATATTAACCGAATTCATTAATTTCTTTAGCGTTCATTTGAGACTATAAGAATTAGTAAAAAATGGAAATATTTTGAACTATATTATTTTTTAAATATAATATTAGTTTAATTTTACTATTTTAATTTGAGTTTATGAATAAAATTCATAATTGAACGTCTTATTTTGGTAATAATATATTTCTTTTAATTTATATTGTGGGTAATAATGAAACTTATACTTGCCAAGATTTTACTTTTTAGAAAGGTATTTTTTATAGATATATTATAGGTCAATTTCAACCACCTAAAAAAAGTTATACAAGCAATTCAGCAAATAAAGAAATTGAAAGATTACGAGAACAAAAATCCTTGATACTTTCATACATACAGAATTTAAATAATAATGGATTCAAAATTGTTTATCATAATGTCCGTTCGTTAAGAAAAAATTTAACTCATATTTTAAAGGACGAGTGGTATCATCAGTTTGATTTATTAATATTCTCTGAGATACATACCTTACATTCAGATAGATTAGAAATAGAAAAATATGAATTAATTTTCAGATCAGACAAATACTTAATGTCACGATCTCAAAAACGGGTTATTTATTTCTCACAAAAACATAATAAACATCACATTATGAACCATTTTTGGATTGAGGATAGGGAAAAGAATTACCATGTCGATATACTACATTTAAAAATCAATGATACACATATTGTAACAGGTTACAAATCACCAAACACAATCAATAATATTTTTTTAAGTTATTTATTAGACATATTTAAAAATATTAATTGTGAAAAGGATCATTCTAATACTATTTTCATTGGAGATTTCAATTATGATATTTACAATAAAAATAGTTTCTTTGAGAAATTAATGAATCAAAATAATTTAAAAAATGCTCTAATGTCCGAAGAACCAACAAAAAATTTTAACACACAAATTTACATAATTTTTGTTAATAATGAAACTAATGATTATATTTCTGGTATTTATGAATCATTTTTCTCTGATCATAAACCTATTTTTATAGGTTTAAATAATAATGACGATGTCAATCAGAAATCGAATGATAAAAATAAATCTAATATTATAATTACAATTACTACAATGTTAAATGATTTTAACAAAGTTACATCGAAAGAACAATTAAATAAAGATAACATAAGAAATAAAAGTAATAATATTTGTAATAAAAGACGTCAAATAGATAAAAAATATATTAAATTTAAAAAAAAATGTTTTGGATAACAATGAATGTTTTAACAATGAATCAATAAATGCTATTTGTAGTGAAAGACATCAAATAGATAAAAAAAAATATTAAATTAAAAAAAAATGTTTTGCATAACAATGAATATCTTAACGATGAATCAATAAATGCTTTCATAAGAGTAGTTAATTCAAATTTTACAAATATTAATATGATTGATACAATACTCCTTACACAAGCATTACATTACGTTTCCGCAACAACAAACGAAGATATTCAAATAATTAATAGCAAAAAATTTGATCATTGGCGTTGTTTTTACTACAATTGTGAAATATTATCTATTTATGATAGTCTCTTTTCTCATTCTCATTCATATGAAGATCTTGATTTTAATGAAAAGATGTTTGTATCCGTAACATATCCAAAATTAAAACCAGAAAAAGTAATTTTCAAAAAAGTCCAACAACAACCGGATAGTACTTCACGTGAAATTATTTCTGCAGCAGATGCTGTAACTAAAATATTGAATAAAAATCCATCACATACAACTTATTCAAATAACATGTTTATTATGAGATCACATTTCATGAAATTAATAATAAAAAATCAAGTACTTGAATTTTCTGCAAATTAAATAATTATTTTAATAATAATAGTGATAACAAATAAAATGATAATGTTTATTTTTAGGGAGCGTTATTAAATAATAAAACTGTGTTTTTTCTCTTAAATAATAACATCATTTAACAATATATTCAAAAATGTATAATTATTTATAAAATATAACCAAATTTTTTCAGAACTAATGCAGTCAGATTTTAAGACCAACATATTTGAATTTGGAAAATTTGCTATTATAATTCAAAATATAAAATTAAAAAGGAAAAGTAAAGATTATTGTTCGCGCCGTTTAAAGTCGTTCGTTATATTCGAAATGAAAGAATAGCGCGCCTTCGTCTTATTGAGAGTCATAATACGTAAATTTCGCATAGTAACAAGGGCTGAAGAGAGTTTCGCACTTTCTCCCAACTTTCTCCCTCTACGCGCAGCTAAAGCCGGAAAAATCCAGATGAGATCAGCATTTTTCGGGGCTCGTGCTAGCTTGCGCGATCGCGTCGCTTCCTTCGCTATTCGGCCATGTAAGAAGACGGTCGTGTACGCGTACTGAAATTACAAATTACTAACTGCGCATTTAATCGCGTCGGCCGCATTTATTACACATATTCAAGGTAATTAAAATGATATACGAGTAGTATATAGATCAGGGCAGTATTCTGTTAATTGTTATACGTTGTTTTAAATACAGTGGAAATAAACAACGCTTATTTTCGTTATTGTTATTAACATCAAGTGTACTTTTATTACTGAAAATCCTTTCCACTCTATTGTCGCATCGTTCTCAACAATAAGTAATACATCTGAAAGTTTTACGTATGTATGGGGTATTTGGCTGATAGCTTTTTCTGAATATATTTTTACTGATTATGTAATTCTCAACTCTGAGAGAATTACACAAGCCCATACATAATTGTTGGTCCTTCTAGCCAGATTTATTGTGAGACAAAAAAGTGGGTAGGTAAATTTGATTTTTACTGTAAAAACAAAATAGCGGATAAAAAAAAAGAAGGTGCAGTTTGCGCAGTTTTTTGATTTTGTGCTCACAGACTCTGCCGAGAGAAAATCGTACTGAATTGGACAATTTTTTTTGTTTCGCGTAAGACATTCGTTTCCACGCGAAAAAATTAGGGACAAAAATTCTCAGTGAGTGATAAAGTGAGTGTGCGAGAGTGCTGACCGGGGATTATTTTGCAAAACATTGCGAAAATTGCCCTGTAACATCATTGGGAAAACCAGCATCATCGGTGAAATTTTCGGTTGGCGTAAATTTCAAAAGGGGCAACGGTCAAGCAGCGTGACGTCATATCGACGGAGACAAGGAAGGGAGCTGGAGAGAGAGAGGATTCGGAGCGCTGGCTGTTACTACTGCAGGCGTCCGCCCCCACTCTCCACCGCCGCCGGGACGTTCGCTCGACGCCTCTATCAGCCTCTCCGTGTTCACATGCTCATTCGCATCGACGCTGGCCTGATCAAGCTAACTGCCGCGTATTGTCGATCGAGGTGAAAGATTTACAGTCTGTCTCTTTCTCTTTTGCGCTCTCGCATCGCGTGCTCGCACCGCCAAAACAAAGGCCCGGTGCCACAGCAGCTTTTATTTGATTTTAGTTCTTGATGATTATTGTGATTGCTTTTATTTACTCGTACTTTGAGATATGGTAGCATATATTACTCCGAAGCTGCAATAGATTTTGGGATGTAAATTGGTTGAAAATTTGAGTTATTGTTATATTGAATTTGTCTTGTTATTAAAAAAAAAATAAAAAAAAAGGAATTCACGGTTGATGTTTCTACTGACACTTTGAATATTCTGTTTGTAAATATTCTTAGAATAAATCTAAGTTTGCTTCTGCTGCTGCGGGATCTCCGATGCTGTATCTACGATTGAGTGGCATTATATTGGCTAGTTGCTGATTGTTAAGTTTGGATTCTTTCGGGAGTTGAGTTGATTAGTTAGATTTTCTCCATTTTTATCAAGTCCTTTTGTTATTTTTTTTCTATTTGTCTTGGTGCTTGTAGAAGCTCTTTGTTTTTTTTAACATATCGAAAGAACTTGAGAGCTTGATGGGACGACAGAAAAGGACACACACTCTTATTTCAAATTCCATAATAAATACAAAGAAGATTAAACAACTCGAGGCGCTTACGGTAGCAGATTATGAGGCTAGGTTAGAGATACTGGCCGATTATTGGAGAGATTTTAAGGAGCGCGATTTATTGTTATCACCAAGCGCGGAGAGATTAAAAGAGCGAACGTATTTTAAAGAACTGCTTTACGACAAAACTGAAAATGCGTGTTCCGCTGATAAAGCTTGGTTGACTACTCAAATCGCTATATTAAAAGGCCCGCCTCTGTCAGTAACAGCGACGACGGCGTCCACATTGCAGCCAGTGCAACCAATTGTTTCTGTTCAGACTTCGTTAGAAAAGGTAAAACTGCCACGTTTTAATGGTAATCAGCGAGACTGGGAAGTTTTTAAAGAAAAATTTACATCGTTAGTTCTGAATAATGCGGCTATGTCGACGGTAATAAAGTTTCAGCATTTATTGAATTGTTTAAACGGAGAAGCAGCAGGTAAACTGAAAGAGATTAGCGTGGTTGGCATACATTTTCAGACAGCTTGGGATACTTTATGTCGGAGATACGATAACAAGTTTTTACGTTTTATAGTCCAAATGCAGACGCTCTCCTCATTGCCGTCAGCATCCAAGGAGTCGGTTTCTCGTATTAATTGCCTTTAATTAGTACAAATGAGAGTATAAATGCCTTTAAGGCGCTTGGTAGAAATGTAGATCACTGGGATGATATTTTAGTTTATTTTATTGAAAGTAAACTAGCTCCGCAGACACGCATCGATTGGGCCAAGGAGATTGAGAGGAAAAAGTCTGATAGTTTTACTTCTTACGAGGAGTTTAAGAAATTTTTAGAAGATCGTGTTCAAACACTCGATAGGGTCGACTCAGATTATAATCATAATATTTCACACACAGATTCTTCACAATATTCTCGAGAGGATAGTAGTTCTTCGTTTAGTTCTGGGTATCCAAAAAATCGTAATAAGAATTTTCGAAAATCTTGTCATATTGCAGCGCATTTTGTGACAAAAAAATCCACATCTCAGACAGCTCATTCAAAGTGTTCGTTCTGTGGGGGTGAACATTTTATTAGTTATTGTAACAGCTTTTCTTGTATTTCACAGTCTGAGAGGAAAAAACATGTCGACTCTGCACATTTATGCATCAACTGCCTGAGTTCCAGGCATACAGTGGAGAAATGCATTTCTCGAGGACGATGTTTCGTATGTGCCGAGAAACATCATACTAAGCTGCACCAAGACGGAGGATCAAGCAGTCGAATTTCGGCGCCGGCGGCAGGGGCTGGTGCTGGATCTAGCTTTAACGCGTATGCAGTCACGGATTCGATGCCTATTTTCACGTCTTTCGGTGGTAAAACTGTTCTGCTCACTACTGCTTGTGTGATCATGGAATCATCGGAAGGGCATGCTGTAACAGCCCGAACGCTGCTTGATTCTGGTGCAGAAGAATCATTTGTTTCTGAGTATCTCGCTCAAGTGCTGACAGCCTGCGAACGTAGTGGTCACTGGTGTAGAGACAGAAACTACGGCTGTTGCAAAAAGCTGAGTTACTCTAATATTAAAATCTGCTATAAATCCTGATTTTTATTTCGAATCTTCAGCTCTTGTATTGAACAAGCTTGCATCTGTACTCCCTCAGATTGAAGTGCGCAATCGAAATTGGTCACATATTGCGGAATTACAGCTGGCTGATCCGCATTTTGACGTTCCGGGCCGCATTGACTGTATTTTGAATGTGGAAGTGTATGCTGAAGTGCTGCAGCCTGGCCTTGTAAAGGGTCCCCCCGGCTCCCCTCTAGCCATTCAAACAGTTCTGGGCTGGGTGCTGATGGGAAAAGCCGCTGCAGACAGCAACGACAGGACGGATTCTGCGTCTTATCATTTATCAGTTGACCACGATTTGTCAGCGGCACTCGCACGATTCTGGGAAATAGAAGAAGCTCCGTCAGAAACGCTGTTATCTCTGCAGGATGAGGAATGTTTTACACATTTTAAAATTACACATTCGAGAGATAAATCGGGTCGTTTTATTGTACGACTGCCGTTTTCTAAAAATCCGTCTTTTTCAGATTCAAAGTCGATAGCAGCAGCGTATCTTACTCGCATGGAGCGGAGGTTGAGAAAATCGCCTCAACTTTCAGAGGCATATTCTACTTTTATGGAGGAGTATTTAGAGCTTGACCATATGGAACGTGTGCCCGAAAGCGGTGTAGACAGAACAAACTCTTTCTATTTGCCTCATTATGGGGTTTTTAAGAGGAATGATAATCGTAAGATTCGTGTAGTTTTCAATGCATCACAGGCAGATTCTAAGGGTATGTCGTTAAATGATTATTTACACATTGGTCCAAAACTGCAGGAGGATATCTTAAATATTTTAATTAGGTGGAGTTTTCAAAAATTTGTTTTTACTTGTGACGTTGTAAAGATGTTTCGTCAGTTTTTAGTTTATCGTGTCGATGTAGATTGGCAGCGCATTTTATGGCGTTCAAATCCGGATGCAGCAGTTTAAATTTTTAGGTTACTGACGGTCACGTATGATACGGCCTGTGCGCCTTTTATTGCTAATGCATGTATGCTACAATTGGCTGAGGACGAGCATCAGCAATTTCCCCTTGGCGCTGAAGTTCTTCGAAAGAGCCGATATGCCGACGACTCTTTTGCCGGAGGCGATAGCTTGGATGAAGCTTTGGCGGTTCGTAATCAACTTGTAGATATTTTAGCAACAGCAGGCATGTCGGTAGGAAACTGGGCAGCAAATAATCCTAAATTATTGGCAGATTTAGATTTACAGGATTCTCAAGTTGCAGAACATTTTCTGAACGTGGAAGATGCTGTTTCGACATTAGGATTACGTTGGATACCCGCGGATGATTGTTTTTGTTTTAAAATTTCGGTTTTGGAGTTAAAAACAAACGTTACAAAAAGATTAATGCTTTCAGAAATAGCAAAGCTTTTTGATCCCATTGGTTGGTTATCTCCGGTCATTATTCGAGCAAAATTGATGTTACAGGCTCTCTGTTTGCAGGGGACAGATTGGGACGCTTCGATTCCAGCGCTGTTAAAACAAGATTGGTTGAGTTATAGATCCGAACTCGTCGAACTCGAATCAGTTAAAATTCCAAGGTGGTTTGGCACATTTAAATCTTCAGTTTGGCAACTTTATTGTTTTTGTGATGCCTCAGAGCGAGCATATACTGCAGCACTTTATTTAGTTTCGAGATCGGAAAATGAAGTCGTTTCTAAACTCATTATGGCAAAATCAAAAGTTGCTCCGATTAAAGTAATTAGTCTACCAAAACTAGAATTATGTGGGGCTGAATTACTTGTTAAAATTGTTAATATAACCTTGAAAAACTTAGATTCTCAGCCGGAAAAAATATACTGTTGGTCCGATTCTAAGGTGGTTTTAGCTTGGTTAAAAGGGCACCCTTCGCGGTGGAAGTCGTTTATTGCTAATCGTGTAACGAAAGTAACATCCTCTTTACCTGCAGCAGTTTGGAACCACGTACGTTCTGCGGATAACCCTGCCGATTATGCCACGCACGGTTTTTCTCCTGCACAACTTCGTAAATCTGTTATTTGGTGGCATGGCCCGAGTTGGCTAAGGCAGGATTAGTCAGAATGGCCCAAAGCAGCTGTCAATTTTGAGACAAATTTAGAGGCAAGAAAATCAGCGGAAAGCTCTGTGTTTGTCATACAACAGGAAAAACAATTTTCTGAGTGGTGTGCAAAGTTTTCTTCATTCGATAAAATTGTTAGAATATTGGCCTACATTCATAGATGGCGTTTGAATGCAAAACTTGCTTTAAATGATCGAAGAAAAAGTTGGCTTTCAGCGCTAGAGCTTGCACAAGGTCGCCTCTCTCTGTTAAAAGCAATGCAAATGGAAGTTTTTGTAGAGGACATTACTTTCGTTGCTGAAAAGGGTGAGGTATCGCGTAATAGTTCGCTTCATCGATTATTGCCATTTCTTGATACGGACGGATTACTTAGAGTCGGAGGCAGGCTACAGAATTCGTATTTGCCGGAGGCAGAAAAGCATCCGATTATTTTGCCTAACAAACATGTACTTACTGGGTTGATCATTTCAAAGGCACATCTTATTACATTGCTCGCAGGCCGTCTGCTAGTGCAAAGTCATCTTTATCGACAATTCTGGATTATTAGAGGCCTAAATTTCATTCGCAGCATAGTGCACAAATGTGTAAAGTGCGCTCGACATAATGCAGTCACGCAAGTTCAGCAAATGGGCCCGCTACCGCGTGTTCACTCAAAATCAACTCGGCCGTTTACGTACGCAGGCGTTGATTATACAGGGCCTTTTTCTATCAAGGCATCGCCAGGTCGAGGACAAAAAGCATTTAAAGGATGTGTAGCTATTTTTGTTTGTATGGTCGTAAAAGCGGTGCACATTGAGATAGTTTCTGATTATACGTCCAAGGCCTTCCTGGCAGCTTTTCGGTGATTTGTTGCCCGACGAGGATTATGTAAGGTACTGTATAGCGACAGTGGGACTACGTTTTAGGGGGCAGAAACGGAATTACGGCATTTATTTGATGCTACTTCAGCAACGAGTCAGGAGATTGCCGCAATTATCGCCAAAGACGGTGTTCACTGGTCGCATATTTCACATCGTGCCCCGCATTTCGGCGGACTTTGGAAGGCCAGTGTAAAGTCCTTCAAAAGGCATCTTTACCGTGTCATAGGGAACGTAAAATTAACTTTTGAGGACTTTTCAACGGTCGCTTATGAGATTGAAGCTTGTTTAAATTCGCGCCCATTGAGTCCTTTAACTTCAAATGATGAAGATTTGTCGGCTTTAACACCAGGCCATTTTTTAATTGGGTCTGCACTCATAGCTCCTCCGGAGCCCTTTTTGGACATTAACGAAACACAGTCTGTATGTTCTAGATGGAAGCTTTTATCTTTAATGAGAAACCATTTTTGGCAGAGATTTGTCAGATTCTTTGGCAATAATTTCTCTCACAGATGCAGCAGCGATCAAAATGGCTACAGCCCAATCATAAGTTCAAGGTTGGAGATTTTGTACTTTTCAAGGACGAGCTCTTGCCACCTACAAGATGGCCCTTGGCGCGGGTCGCACGGCTGCAGCCTGGCACCGACGGACTGAGCCGAGTCGTTACTATTACAACATCGTCATCTGAGTACAAGCGACCAGTCAGCAAACTCATATTGCTACCCATCAATGAAAAGGCGTCAGCGTATCTAATACTTGTCCGAGAGTGCACGGCGGTCGGTCAAGAAGATTCCACTGCGAGCAACACGGAAGAGTTTCTACACTGAACATTATTGTACATATATAGCTTAGTTTAGGTTTTCTTTATATATTGAATGTTTTTCATTGTTATTTTTTATACTGCAATGGTTTTTGAAATTTTAATTTTCGCTTTGATCCCTGGATCATAGCGAGGCGGGCGGTATGTTCGCGCCGTTTAGAGTCGTTCGTTACATTCGAATTAAAAGAAAAGAGCGCCTTCGTCTTATTGAGAGTCATAATACGTAAATTTCGCATAGTAACAAGGGCTGAAGAGAGTTTCGCACTTTCTCCCAACTTTCTCCCTCTACGCGCAGCTAAAACCGGAAAAATCCAGATGAGATCAGCATTTTTCGGGGCTCGCGCTCGCTTGCGCGATCGCGTCGCTTCCTTCACTATTCAGACATGTAAGAAGCCGGTCGTGTACGCGTACTGAAATTACGAATTACTAACTGCGCATTTAATTGCGTCGGCCGCATTTATTACACATATTCGAGGCAATTAAAATGATATATTATATAGATCAGGGCAGTATTCTGTTAATTGTTATATGTTGTTTTAAATACAGTGGAAATAAACAACGCTTATATTCGTTATTGTTATTAACATCAAGTGTAATTTTATTACTGAAAATCCTTTCCACTCTACTGTCGCATCGTTCTCAACAATAAGTAATACATCTGAAAGTTTTACGTATGTATGGGGTATTTGGCTGATAGTTTTTTCTGAATATATTTTTACTGATTATGTAATTCTCAACTCTGAGAGAATTACACAAGTCCATACAATTATATATTTAGAAAAAAAAGAAAAAAAATAAATAAATTTGGAAAAGAGCGTGCGCATAAACAAATGAAAAAAGAAGAAAAAAAATTATAAGTGTAAAAAATCAATACTTTATAACATTACGCAAGATATGACCTAAACAATTAACAATATTTTTTAACTCTACAATCAACAATGTTTTTGGATAACAAAAAATTAAGAACAACATATGTCAAGATGCTTTCTCGGAGAAATAAAGAAGAAGAAAAATAAGAAGTAAAATAAACAATTCTTATTATCTAAAGACGAAATTAATTACTATAAGTGAAGAAGATTGTGGCAGAAAAAAGCACATTTTTATAAATATAATCCATCAGAGCACTGAAGTCGAGCATCTAACCTTTAGTGGAAAATTCACTGATATAATCTAGTTAATTGAAAGCATAGTACCTTCTTGTAAGCGGGTACCAATATACAATTTTTTTGTTTTATTTAACATCATTTAAATGCAAAAAAGGAATTTAATTTTTATTATTAATAAATATTGAATTTACTGAAGTCACTAGAAATCTGTCTTTGAATAGTATATTATGCACGGAATAAAGTGTCTCGTTTCACTCGGCCAACAACTTACACGCAGCACACAGCTCACTTTTTTCCTAGAGGGCAATATTAATACATTACGATACAAGTGTCGTAAGTGGCACATTCTGGCAAGGCGAGGTTAAGCACCCGAGCGTAGCGAGGGCGCTTACGCCGTGTCTGAAAGTGTCACTCAGGACACGCGTATCGTACCATATTTTATAGCACTGCTTGCTTAAAACCGCCAAGTCACGCCTATCCGTGGCGTAGGCAGTCCTTTCCGACAACGTGAGATTAGCGCCTGAGCGTAGAGAGGGTGAGAAGTACGGTGCCAGAAAGGACTACTTACGCCCCGGATAGGCGTGACTTAAATGCGGATTTAAGGAGGGTCTTTCGCTAGGATATAGGGCATAAAACAAAAAATCGTATGAGAGTTTATAAAGGTCCTATGATACAACTAATGATATCTACTTAATAATAGTCCAAAACTACATGAAAAAAAATTGTTCCAAAAAAAATCGTGACGTCACAAGTGTAAATATGGTCAATTTAAGAAATATTTAGTTACACCCCAATTTATATTTGTATTTTTTAACCAATTTTAACGTTTCGGGGCTTATTTTTTTCCTTGAACATTTCTCGACAAAGTTATCGAAGCACAATTTTAAAATAATATATCAGTGATTATAGAAAGCCAATTGTTTATAAAATTTTATTAGTTTCATCATAGAACCTTTATAAACTCTCATACGATTTTTTGTTTTATGCCCTATATCTAGCGAAAGACCCTCCTTAAGCCACTCAGTGCTATAAACAATTTGTTGACATACCCACGTAAAGTTCGTACTCGTTCACCGCCGAAAATGGAAAAAAGAGCTGCATATTTACTCCCTTACCTTAGTGTAGTATCAGGCGCCACGCGCATGCGGGCATGCGCGTGGCGCTCGGAGACTATGCTGGGGGCAGGGAGTACATGTAGCTTTTTTTTCCCGGCTCAGCGGGGAAAAATACGTACTTTAGCTAGAGTGTATTAAAAACGAGATTTCTTCAAGATTTTGGTAACAATTAACTTGATTATAACAATGGATTTTCTTTACATTTGAGAATAGTGTTATTTATATGTGTTCAAACTTCTTACAGTGCGTGAGCTATGACTATAAGAGAGATTTTAGATTTTTTAAATCAATCATGTATAATTTTAGAGGTGTTATTTTAATCGGCAAAAATTTGTATATAACACTTCTTGAAAAAGAATACTGACTTCTTTAAATAATCCTTATAGGAATATTTTCTCGGACTTACAGCTAGATTGACGGACTGTAAATATGCGGGGAACTTTTTGAAGTTAGAAAATAAGTTTTGAGAAAAACGCATTTGAATATACAGTTCTACATTAGAAGCAATGTAAATTATTTTCTTTGAATAGTTATAACCTTGTTGATTATGAAAATTTTTTATTCTTTCAGGTCCCAAATTTTCTTTACAAATGTAGAGCTTCAAAAGGTGTTATCAATTTCTTTTCGATTTTTTGTTCAAAAATCAGTGTAGACTCACCTTAAGCTAAATCAGCAACGACTTTTATATTGGTGTGAAAAAAGTATAAAAAATTACAATGGTTTATGAAAAAATTTAATGTACGTAGACTTAGGACACTCAATAGTTATGAAAGTGGTGTTTTATTTAAATATTTTTTAATCGGATATCTCAACAGGGTATACAAAATACGTACATGCGTGGTCTGCTCCTTAATTTTGTTGCATTACGAGTAGTATGGATACCGACGAGCCAAACTCGGGGGGTGGGGTACTGATGCCAGCGGTGGCGAGTATCAGACCCTCGAGTGTGACGGTGATTGTGGGGGAGGGGTTAGAGTATGTTTTTTGGTGTGCCCCCGGTGTATGCAGGTGTGAGGCGGGGAGAGGCAAGAGTGGACATGGTGGTGTACGGCCAGTGTTTGCATGTGTAAGTGTACCTGTGCAGAGTGGCATTGCAGTTACTGTGAAAGCGGCCCCGAGAGTTATGAAAGGGTAGCAGATACCGCTCCGCTATCCCTTTTAACTTTAGCAGCAAATTCGCGCGGCGTGCGCGATAACGTAAAGAAGGCTTCGGGAAGTGAGCGCGCAGCGTGCGCGGCTACGTAAAGGTGGCTTCGGAAAATGTGAATTACGAGGGTCGTATAAACGGACAAAAGCTTGCTCAATTTTCTGGCCAATATAGATTGGCTGTATAGAGTTAAGATAGGATAGTTGGAATTTCTACCGTGACTTGGTCATAACCACACCGCTGACCCTTCTTTTATATATAGAGTGGCCAGTGCAAGCATTTTCTTTCTTTTGAGTCGAAAGTGCATCTACAGTGCCGTCGGTGTATGCAGGCTTGAATATACATGTGTGAGTGGCATTGCAGGTACTGTGAATGCCGCACCGAGACTATAAGAGGGTAACAGGTAGCGCTCGGCTATCCCTTTTTCTCTTTAACAATAAGTTCGCGCAGCGTAAAAGTCGACAATTTTTTTCTTACAAATATTTTATGAAGTTTTAAAGAAATATCACATTTAAAGTTAAGAATATTTTTAAATTTTCTTTCAGTACCTCTTTTAACTTTATTATCTGTATTGACAATGCTTAAAGAATTTCAATTCTATTTCAACGATTTTTTAAAATAAAAAAACAATTTGCTTTCAAACTTATGTATTTCTATGAAAATATTTTTCCTCGTGATAAAAAAAGATTGCAGGAAATGATCGACAGCTTTTTTTTCTTACAGCTTTTCTTTCTCTCTCAGCAAAACTTTTAAAATATTTAAAAAAAAAATTTTTTAAACTTATAAATATTTTACGAAAATTTTCAAATTTTGTTTTCATGTTTTATATTAAAAAAAATACTTTATAATTTTTATTGGTGTGTGATACAAACGGAAAATGAAATTTGGCATTCATTTGATTTTAAATTCTTATTTTATCTATCGAAAATATTTTAAAATTTCAAATCGCAAGAGACCGATAATATTTTGAAATGTAGAATGGTTTTTCTAAATGTTACCTTTAGTAAATAAAATAAAATGTTTCATTTTTTTTCTATTTAAAATATTTTACCTCGAAATTTGCTTTGTACTACTAGTTCTAAAAGATCAATTATTTTTTATTTTTAATTTTTTATAAAAATTTCACGAAACTCAAATAATTCATCACGAACACTTTTAATAAATGTTTCTTGCCACATAAAACTTTTTCAACTTATAAATATTTAACAAAAACTTGCTATTTTTGTTGGTTTAATCGAGCCTGACCCCAAAGTTTTAAAGGTGTCAGTCCTAAAAAATATAGTAGTTTAAATACAACGTAAAAGGACTCAATCGGTGTGTATAAATAAATTATACTAATTCTAGATAATGAATGATATTTAATAATTGACATGAAAAAATTTGTTTTCTATATTTTAACTTATATAAATGTGAAATAGTGGAGTAAGTTAAGGGTAAACGAATAATAAGATAAGATACTCAATCTTTTTTTTTATTTTATAGACGAAAGTGGACGATTGTATATATATATATATATATATATATATATATATATATATATATATATATATATATATATATATATATATATATATATATATATATAATACTTAATATATAAGTATAGAATTTTAAAGTAATGTTTTATCTCTAAAAAAAATTAACTTTAAAAAAGTGAAAGGTTAGGCGAGTTTGATGTATTCTGCAAAATTATCATGGAGCAATACAATAATCTATTTGATAAGGTAAGCCATACATTAAAAAAGTAATGAGATCAATGGAAAATAGTCAAGTTTTAAATACATAAATAATTATGAATAATTTAGCAACGAACTTACAGATAAAAAAGAACTGAGATCAATCAAACAAAGTCAAGTTTATTATATTTAATCATAATAAAGCAAAAATATTGTTGTGTTCAATCAAGGGCTTACTTAACTTAAAGTTACGTTATATAATGATCAATTACAAACAACTCTCAAGATACTTACTACGTAACTTGCCATGCCCATTTTATTTTGTTTATGCTGTTGTCCATCAGTAACTTTCTACAAACTTATTTGCGTACGTAAACTTATAAAAATGTTTTTTTGATATAATGATATGTATTATCAATAATGATTATATAACACATATTTGTAAATATAGTTAACAAAAAGTGTATAATATGACATAATTTTCCTAATGTCTAAACAAATTATAGAAGTTACACATAAGTTATGAAAATTTTATTCATTTTAAAATAAGTAAATATGTAGAGACAATTAATTTTTAAAAGATTTATATCTATTTTTGTATATTCAAAAACTATGTATAAGTACCAATATAATGTGCGAAAAAGTTAAAATAATAATGAATTAGAGATATATCACGTTCTAACATATAAAAAGAAAATTTGAGTTGTTCACCAATAAACAAAATGAAACGGGCATGGCAAGTTACGTAGTAAGTATCTTGAGAGTTGTTTGTAATTGATCATTATATAACGTAACTTTAAGTTAAGTAAGCCCTTGATTGAACACAACAATATTTTTGCTTTATTATGATTAAATATAATAAACTTGACTTTGTTTGATTGATCTCAGTTCTTTTTTATCTGTAAGTTCGTTGCTAAATTATTTATAATTATTTATGTATTTAAAACTTGACTATTTTCCATTGATCTCATTACTTTTTTAATCTATGGCTTACCTTATCAAATAGATTATTGTATTGTTCCATGATAATTTTGCGGAATACATCAAACTAACCTTTCACTTTTTTTAAAGTTAATTTTTTTTTAGAGATTTCAGTCCTTTTTAGTAAATTTTTTCGAGTGTTTCATATTTGTTCTAATAATAAAATATAAGCATTTTTAGCACCTTTCGGCCATGGCTTTTTTGTAACATATATAATAACGTATCGTTTCGTTATACCCCAATTGAGTGCTCCATTATACCCCAATGATTTTGAACATCAAGATTTTTTATTTATTCGGATAGTAATTTTTAACTACTGTTATTACCTTGGCTTATATTACATTAATTTCAGCAGTATCGTAGGAAAATATTCTTTGCATAGCAATAAACTGAAAGAAATCTTTTCTTATTGAATTGCATCATGTTTACGTTATTTAGAGCACATTTCATTTTAGTGCACCGTAATACCTCAGTCTACCCTATATTTTTAGCAATAATAAAATAAATAAATAATGTAGAAATGTGTATTTATTGCAAATAATGCAATGATATTTACATACAAAAAACTTTCAGATTGACCTTTAATAAAGAATTTATGTGGGGTAATATTTTAAAGTCTTTATTTGTCAGTGAATTAAGGTAAAATTAGAATAAATTATGTTAAAAAAGGTTGAACGTTATTTAATTTATTATTTATTGCTATGTATAATTTTTGAGTATTTTATTTTAATTTTCGTAGTGATGGTTTTTTGCATGACGGTAATGTTTTCTAGGAAATATTTTTCAGAAATTTTTCTGTCTTAAAGAGAAAGCTTTGAAACGATGTAAATTTCTTAATCAGATATTTCAATAAATTTCGGAGTTCCTGAGTCAGAAAAATCGTGTTTTAAAAAATGTCTATATATATGTACGTGTATATATAGGGGAGACCGGGGCATTTCGTCCATGGAGCTGATTCGTCCATGGGGCTAATTCGTAATAGTAAATATTTTTAACTCAAATGCTTAAATTCTGAAATGCTCTTTAGAAATATTAATATGTATACAAAGAGAAGTTTTATACATAGGTTTGAACAGTATATCGTACTATTTTTATCAGATATTTAAAAGTTTTTTTCAAGTTTTTGAAATTTTTTTTATTTTTGTACTTTCTTTTACTTCTAATGACGTTTGCATATTAAGATGAAAATCCAGTGATTTAAAAAAAAGTTGACCTGTTAATCCATACACTAACATTTTGAGGACTAATTATTGGTCATAAAATAAACTAAAATGTTAATTTTGAGCCCTATTTATAAATACTATATCAATTTATAAAATAAATCTGAATAATTATTATTAATAGACAGGGTTTTTAAAAAAGTTCCTTGCGCAAACCAGTTTAACCAAACACGTTAAAACAATTTAAGAACATTTTTCAACTGTTATTGGAAAAAGTATTTTTGTTCGGCAGTATATATTCAATTCGTGATTAATAAAATTTAATAAAACATTTTTTAAACTTTCAAAATATATAAAACCAAGTAATTCAACACAAAAAATTGGCGAATAAAATATTTAATATCCGCGCATTTCAAAATAAAATATTACCCTCTTTTTTAAATACTTTAAGGTTTTTGTTGATCGGAAAATAGGACTTTAAGTCTGATTTCAATTAACCAAGGCCATTTTATTCCTTACAAAATTTCACCGCAAGGAAATTGTATAATCAGTCAGCACATCGTAAAATCTAATTGTTTATAAAAAATTACACAATTTCACGCGAATTTCGATAAACAATTAGACTTTACATTGTACTCATTGATTATACAACAATTTCCTTATGGCGACTCCACCCTGAAATTTTATAAGGAACAAAAGAAGCCTTAGTTCGTTGAAATTGAACGAAAAATAAAAAAGTTACACGTCTCGACTAAAATTGTTTTAATTCTCAAATTAAATTGTTAATATCTGCGCTGCCAATGTTTCTTTTTGTTTCCTACTTAGTACGAATAGAATACCACTTTTTCAGTTATACTTGAGTTGGGTGTATCAAATGGAAAGAACAATAAATAAAAATTCATTGCTAAAAGTTCTATTTTTAGGTCGACAACTACCTTAATTGATATTCTCTACAAGTTTTAAAAATATCCATTAACTTGAGTTGCACCAGAAACTTTTTGAAGTGAAAAAAATATGTTTCTAGAAATACGCGTTTAAAGTTTTTATTTCGATTTTTTGGCAAAAAATAACTGGAGTTCCATACAAAAAATTCCTTAAATAATTCAGTAAGAATCAAGACATATTTTTTCTTGATCAGATTTTTACGCTTGGTACACTTAAAAAAGTGTAAAATTGCTTAAGTTACAAATAAAGGAAGATTTCCGTTAACAGATCAGCCCCGAGCAACTGTAGTCTAACAACTATAGCAAATTTATAAATAAGTCTGAAAAACATTTATTAGTTAAAATTATAAAGTTTATATCTACGTTAAACAGGATTTAGATTTTGGAAAATTATTAGAATAGGCAATCGCAAAACATATCGATGAATTAGCCCCGGACTGCTCTATGTATGTGTACGCATGTATGGACCAAAATTTGTGTTCACTACAACATTTTAAGGGATACTACGCGCTCATTTTTGCAGACATATTACATATGTTTGAACTTATAACTGATTACATTTTGAAGCTGAATGGATAATACTAGACTAATTGTTTAATAAAAATAATAATTTAGTAAAATTTATAAAAATTGAAACAACTTTTGTTGTCATTTTATACGTTAAACTTGTCAATAATATGTGTCAACAATAACTATTAAGTGATTTTTGCAAAAAAATTTTCTTTATTTTTGCAATTGTTATCGTCATTTTATACGTTGAATTTGCCAAAAATATATACATTTTCATAAAGTAGGCGTAATTTTCTTTTCATTGATATATCTAACAATAACTTTAGAATTACTTTTGTAAAATAATAACAAAATATTAGCTTCAAGTTTTTTAATACTTTAAATATGTAAAAAATATGTGCATTTCTTTAAATATCTAACAATTAGTTACAGCTATTTTAGTGGAAGTAGGTATCACGACTTTGAATTTTAAATACACATTTTTCAAAAAAATTTTAATCTAGCAAATATATAGAATATATTGTACAATTTGAAAGTATACATGATTGCTTTTAAATAGATATATTTGTTTATTATTTCGAATTAAAAATAAAGATACTTAATGTAGATAACCTATAATTATGTGCTTAAGACATGGCTTATATAACAAACTTCTTTAAGAGAAAAAAAAATTTCCTTCAATTTTAAATAAATAATAAATTCTTATACCATACATTAAGCACATGAAAAAGTTACTTTGAAGAATATAAGGAAAATTTTGTATAATTCGTGAGTTACTTAGACAACTGTTAATTAATCATTTTTAAATCAAGTAAATACCTATATTCTTCTTAAAATTATGAAAAAAAAAAATTTTTAATAACAAAAGGCAATATCAAAATTAAATATGATATAAAAATGAATTTTATTTATTTATTTATTTACTTATTTATTTATTTATTATTATCTTAGATTTATCGAAACTGTAATACTAATTTAATATTACTTTCAGTTAATTTGTACCCAAGTCATTTAAATACATAAAAATTTATATATGCTTTTAAAATTATCAAATCTTAACTCTAAACATTTTTATTAATATCTTAATTGAAGCGCAAGAATAAAGTCCGCCCGTAAGCTCTAGAAAATTTAAAACCGGAACGGCGAGCAGGTGCGAGAGAGACAGCACCATAGGAAAATAACGGCTGGCACCTTCTCGCGGAGACTATTCAACTACCGCTTTTGAGAACCAACCGCTCCATAAGAATCGTTCTTCTATATAGGTCTATTCGTTGGCAATACCCAGCCGTATGTGCGGCCAACTTAACGGTCCTTTCACTTATATATTTGTTGCGGCTAACTTCACGGTCCTTTTACTTTTCGGGCTGGAGAAAGAAAGTTGATATACTTTCAGCATTTGAGAATTACATACTCGTTTATTATGACATAAAATAACTTTTTGGCTAATATTTTTGTTGGAAATCATAGTTTAGCACGAAAACATGCTATTAAGTCGAAATAACTTGGTAATAATAGTAATAAGTACTTGTTATCGTATAAAGAAAAATCCGAACACCAATATAGAAGTAAATAGTAGCGCGGGCGCTGCGGCTTCGTCTGCTTCTCAAACTCACCTTCGTGGCGCTACCGTGCCACTTGATTTATATTTATTTTCTTTTATAATCAAAAGAAAGCTTAAACAAAGTAAAAAACCGCTGCCAATTCATTGTCACTTAGCTTCCTCAAACCAAATTAATTGTCCTAATATAAAATTTTTGTTCTAATAAATTTATTTTAAATTGCTATACCTTTTTTATTATAATCTCAAATACTTGAAATGGTTAAAATTATTTTTATTTTCAATTTTTCATAAAAATATAAAATAAAAAAAATGTATATAAACTAAAATATCTTGAAAATTAAAGAACTTCAAGATTTAAAAACTGAAATCAGTTCAGCGATAGGTAACAAAACGTTTATACGTATCAATTGTATCCAGATTTATCAGAAATAAAACATAAAAAATATTAATATACATTATTTTATTAATCTTTAAATATCTTCTCAATCAATATTGCAAAATGTCAATGGAAAATTTATAGAAAAGAATACAAAAATCGTGAAGCGATAATAAAGCCCCTATTTTCTTGAAAAATCAAATATAAAAAAAAATTATAAAAATTAAGAAAATGCTACTTCAGCTTCCTCGCAGCCGACATCCAGAGCCTTCACCGTCTTCTCGTGCCTTGATCTTTTGTTCATTGTATTCAGAGCAGAGAGCGCAGAGTGTTCTATAATAATATAGTTAATATTTAATTAAAAACTCAGTGTGCTAATTATTTCTTCCCTGAACCACCTACAATTCCAGAGATTCTAACAGGTTGTGTGCCCAGCACGCGTAGGAGCCACGTCATCGGCGGGTCCAGAGGAGGATAAGTCCAGAGCTGTAGAGTCAGCCCCCCCCCCCCCCCGCACCCGTCAGAGTCTTCAAGAGTTCAGTAAGAGTAAGTTTTTTATTTATTTGATTAAAAAGTGCGGGTAGAACGGTCGCGAGAGTCGTCGCATGTCGATAGAACAGCGATATAGACTCGCCGTTGCTATTCCGAGAATCGGGAGAAAACGGGAAGAGACCGGTGGCCGGGCGAAAATTTTTGTTTAGCTCGTTGCCGCCGAGAGAGAGCAAGAGAGCAGGCACACGGGGGACATTTTGGCGCGAAAATGTCCATCTCGTGGATCGGCATTTTTTCTCTCTCGGTCGCCGAACACGGAATATATATATATATTATATATTCTCGCAATCCACAAAAGATCAAGGCACGAGAAGACGGTGAAGGCTCTGGAAGAGGTCGACTGCGAGGAAGCTGAAGTAGCACCAGGCGTCCTTACAGTAGAGAGAGCGAGCAAGGAGCTACGACCTGTGGCGCGTGCAGGAGTTAAGCAGAAAAAGGGCGAGGACGAGTTTTTAATTTTTACAATTTCTTTTATTTCTTAATTTTTATAATTTTTTTTATATTTGATTTTTGAAGAAAATAGGGGCTTTATTATCGCTTCACGATTTTTGTATTCTTTTCTATAAATTTTCCATTGACATTTTGCAATATTGATTGAGAAGATATTTAAAGATTAATAAAATAATGTATATTAATATTTTTTATGTTTTATTTCTGATAAATCTGGATACAATTGATACGTATAAACGTTTTGTTACCTATCGCTGAACTGATTTCAGTTTTTAAATCTTGAAGTTCTTTAATTTTCAAGATATTTTAGTTTATATACATTTTTTTTATTTTATATTTTTATGAAAAATTGAAAATAAAAATAATTTTAACCATTTCAAGTATTTGAGATTATAATAAAAAAGGTATAGCAATTTAAAATAAATTTATTAGAACAAAAATTTTATATTAGGACAATTAATTTGGTTTGAGGAAGCTAAGTGCCAATGAATTGGCAGCGGTTTTTTACTTTGTTTAAGCTTTCTTTTGATTATAAAAGAAAATAAATATAAATGTTAATTTAACCTCATTTTGGAACATTTTAGATATTTCGTGTATAAAATCTTTGTTAAGAAAATTTAACTTTAAAAGTCTCTGTTGATAGGTTTTAATACAAGAAAACAGTATATAAAAGTTATATTATAATTAAAAAAGCTTTCTCTTTGAGAAAGCAAAATTATGATAATTGCAATTCAATATTCAAGAAAGGTATAAATTTTGCCTTTATTATAAGTATCTTTTAGTCAAATAATATATTTATACGTATCAGAGCTTAAATTAAAGGTCTTTTTGCCTACTTTTTATTGTATTTTGAGTCATTTATCCGTAATAAAAACTTGTAGAGTTACGGTTAGAAGAAGAGGTATATTTTCTTATTAAAATAACGAATTATATATCAGTATCTTTAATACAGATGATCAAGAATATGGTTGTGGACAACGAAGACTTTTATACAGAGAAATATTAAAAAATTTCATTTGTATTTATTTACGGTATTTCGATTACAATCCCTGTAAAGATAAGTACTTATTAATTTAATTTTCTCAAATATTTTTTAATAATGCCTAAAGTTAATAATAAAAGCTTAAAATCAAAAAATGAGTATAAGAAAAATCAACAACGTTTATTACGAGCTTCTAAAGTAAATAAAAAGTTAAATAATAAGTCTGAAAAATGAAAAAAAAATAATTAGAGATGCAGTAATTGCGTCTAGTTAAAGAGTATGTTGAAAAAGAACGCAAATATAATTATAACAAAATTCATGTTTATATAAAAGATTTTAATTATAAACTGAACAAAAAAACTAATAATAGATCGAAAATTAAATGTTTGCGGCAAGACAACGACTTAAGAAATAAAGAAGCTTCTAACAATACAAGAAGAATAAAGAGATTACGTCAAAACAACGGCTTTAAAACTAAAGAAGCTACTAACAATACAACAAGAATAAAGAAATTATTCCCGTCTTGAACTTCGTTTTGGTGATAAACACTTAGCACCCACTTATTACGCACAATTTCAGAACAGGCGTCAACGTTTTGGTAAAGATTTCCCAACATTGGCTGCCGATATTGAGAGACTTTCTGCTTTGGTTTACCCGGAATGTCCATTTGCAGTCCAAGATAAAATCGCTTGTGCCCAATTTATAGTTGCTATTTTTGATTCATCGATCAGGGAGATCATTCGTTTAGAAAGGATAACTTATCTGAAAGTTGCTCTTGCTCGCGCTATGGAAGTGAAGGTTATTCGTGATTTAGATAAGAGACCTCAGACTTCAAGGAGAATAAATGACACATATAAGACTGGAATCAACTCTTCGAATTCACAGTCTAAAGGTCCTCAATCTTCGTACAAACAGAGATCTCAAGATTTCTTTAAGGATATTGAATGTTGGACGTGTGGTAAAAAAGGACATTTTAGATCAAATTGTCCAAATCAGATGAGCGGCCAGGGAAGCTAGGTTATGTTGAACTTTCTGGAGCGAGTTGAACAAAACTTGACAAGACTCCAACAAACACACACTCTTGTCTGATTGATTATAATTTTGGAAGAATTAATAGGAACTCAAATAAATTTTATTTTGATGGTTTAACTTATGACAAAACTTGTATTTTTAAAGTAGATTCTGGTTCTGATGTGACTATTATAAATCCGAAATTTGTAGAGTCAAAAGATAAAAGAAATCCTATTAATTTTAAAACTCTTACGTATCCGACTGGAGAAAAGGTACCAGTTGAATTTTTGATTTCAGCTTCGATAAAATTGGGTGACCCTTCAGCTACTTTAGATGTTTTTGTTGGAAATATTATTGATGATTGTATACTTGGTAGTGATTTCCGTGATACAACTGGTATTACAGATTCGATAACTAAAATTATTTTAAATACTCCAAGTTCAGTCATCAATAAACAGATTTCGAGAATAGTTGATACTAGTGAGGATGTACCAGAGACATTACAAGAAATTTTTGACAAGAACTCAGAGAACTTGGATCAAGATCAACAACGGAAGTTTGCGGATCTTCTTCATGAATTTGAAGAGATTTTTCAAGATGCTGACGTTACTGGAAAATGTAATTTGGTTGAACATAGAATTCAATTACTCCATAATCAACCAATTAAACAACCTATTCGAAGACCCCCTATTCATCAAGTTAAGGAATTGGATGAATGTATTGCTGAGATGCATTCTCAAGGAGTTATTGAAGACAGCTCGTATTGTTCACCTGTAGTTCCCAAGAAGAAGAAGGATGGAAAAATTCGTTTTTGTATTAATTTTCAAAAAATTAATGCAATTACAATTAAGGATTCGTACCCTTTACCAAGAATTGACGATACTCTTGATAAAATTGCAGGATATTCGTGGTTTTGTACTTTGGACTTGAAGAGTGGATACTGGCAAATCAAGATTCGAGAAGAGGATAGGAAAATCACGGCTTTCTCAATCGGAAAAGGACTTTGGCAATTTACAGTTATGCCATTTGGTTTATGCAACGCCCCTGCGACTTTTCAACGTTTAATGGAAAAATTAATCAGAGACTATCTTTCAAAATTCTGTTTAGTCTATTTGGATGATGAGCTCGAACGTTGCGCGATTCGAACACCGAGAATCGCGCATAGCAACCCCTAGCAACGAGATCAACGACGTCGCGGATGTTATTGTTTATGTTCAGTCTGATTCTGATAGCTGTTGAGAACAGTTGTGTTTACGTTCGAATAAAGAGTCCGAGTTCAAGTGTGCTTTTCTATAAATACGCGTTGTCATTCTCATTACCCGAACCCGATCATAACAATATATAAATATATATATATATATATATATATATATATATATATACACGGCGGCACGCGCCGCGTGAATGTAGCGTGCGCACGGAAAGATTTTTCTTTTTTCCTGAAAACCGCTAAGCGCTGTACGTCTAGCGGCAACATACAGGCCAGCACCGTGCGACGCATACATTCGAGTGTCTACCAGGACGTCGACGTCGGCGAGAGTGTTTTGTTTTCTTTTCAAGAGAGAGAGAAAGACAGAGAGAGAGAGAAGAAAACACGTGCACGTCAACGCCGGTGGGAGATTTCGCCGCGCGAAAAGAGTGAGACAGAGATAGAGAATTCGTGCATGTCAGCGCCGGCGGGGGAACTATCCGCGCGGAGCGACTCTAGAGAGAAAGAGAGAGATAGAAAACACGTGCGCGAGCGCAGTTCAGCCACTGAGGCACGCGATTCTCTATAATTTTTATTTCAGAGAAACAAGGGGACTCGCGCGTGTTGGGGCGCGTCAACGCATCTAGCGCGTGTCTATATATATATATATATATATATATATATATATATATATATATATATATATATATATATATATATATATATATATATATATATATATATATGTGTGTCCGTGTGCTTGAGCCTGTATTGCTTGTGCTGGACGTTTTTTTTTGACAACCGCAAAGCGCCGTGCGTCTAGCGGCGTCTGGGAAGCGCGTTCCCGTGCGGTATATAGGGCCGCGTACACATACGACACACGGCCATGGGAGCATATATGTTTATGCTTATATGTGTATAAATACAGTTACAGATTTATATAATCTGTAAATACATATAATCTTTTTTTTCTATTCTAATCTTAAAAGGAGATATGTGGGGCTGAACTTTATTCGTGTGTGCGATCGTCCCCACCCATAAAGTAACGACAAAACCGCCGTGCGGCTAGTCGGTTTGGGAGGGAGCACATGAGTTCAGGCCATACCTATAATAGATCTGAATATCAATTAGCTGTGCTGATTAAATATTCTAGTACGTAACAATAAGAGTAAAGAGTAAAAATGTTTGGCAGGTTAAAAATTACATCCAGAGGTCATGGAAGACAAAACTGAGAAAGTGGGTACCCTAACAGAAGAGACTACAGAGAAAACTCACAATACAGAGACACCTCCAGGTAAAAATTAATTGATTCAAAATTAAATAAAAAAATAAAAATAAATACACACTATTGTTTTATTAAACAACGTTAAAATAAAGAATAGAATAAATACAGAATATCAGATTATGGATTCATTAGTATGTGATTGTACATCCCTATATGTATAACATGTACGACTAAGCGTAAGCCCAAATATTGAAATAATAAAACAATATTTTACAGAGGTTAGAGCAACAGCAACCCCAGACACTACAGACATGACCGTATTAATAAGAGCAGACAGAGGTCACCAAAAACATCGTCCTGATGTCTCAGAAGACAAATGAAGGGATAGAGAAGCTGGAAAATCTCTTCCAGGGGGAGAAGGAGAAAGAAAAGGAGAAAATGAAAATCTGCAAGACTACTCTTGCAGAAATAAAAACTCTCTCAGAGTTTTTGAAAGAGGCCTTCAGAGATCCAGAAGTAAATAATGTTTTACACTCTACCGAAATTCACACAAATCAAATAAACACATCACAGCCAAACACAGAACAAACAAGTAAACAGAACATACCAGAGTCAAACACAGAACAAATAAGAGAACAAAATATACTACAATCAAACACAAACCAAACTGAAAATAGTGTAAATTTAAAATCACTAGATGAAATGTATAAAACTTTTTCTAAATTAAACAAAACTCTAGAGTCCAACATGCAAAATAAAATACAGATTAAAAGAGACTACAAACTATCAAGTAAAGGCAATCTGGATGTTTGGTTCGATTCATTAAACTCAGAGTCAGTGGCGAATGATTTATTGAAAGTGTTAACTGATCCAGAGAAACATGAAAATATTAATTCAGAAAGAAATGTAAAACTTAAGAATTTGGTAAGAGAGATTATAATAAATCACCTCGACGCTAACTACCACAAACATATATTGCATACTAAAGAGCCGAAGGAAATTTTAAAGAAAATAAGAGAGATTAGACGAATCGAATCAAACATGACGCAGGCCACAGTCAGACAAAAATTATACACTATTAAGAAATCAAACAAAGAAAAAGTTATAGATTTTTGGGAGAGGTTTGAAAATATTATATGAGAATATGAGAGCTGTAACACAACAGTGCCACTAACAGATGAAGAGAAAAGGTCAGCCTGCTATCACGCAGTGAATGAATAAAGCCACGAGCTGAGATCAGCCTGCTTGATAAAAGGCCAGACCGGCTCCGAGATGACACTAGAGGAAATGAAAAACTGTTTGTTACAGATAGAGGCACAACAACCCAGAGGCTCAGAGTCAAGAGCAAATGTAGCCCAGAGATCAAGACAGAAGCAAGCAGAGCAGAAAGAGACAGTGCTACAGATGCAACAAACTGGGACACTGGGCGGCCGAGTGTCCCCTGAGGCAGTATAACACCTGGTTCTGTTACTATTATAATGAAATCAGGGGACACAAGGGCGACCAGTGCCCCAATGCTGTAGAAAGGTATGATAAAAATAATCAACATAACCCTAACACACACCACACTAACACAAAAGATAGAAGTAAAGGTAAATTCAGAGGCAGAGTTTTTAAAAATCAACATAGGCAACAACCCTATAATAAAGATAAGAGACCAGCCAACAAGACCTACAACGCCAAAGCAAACTTGGCAGGTAAGCAAATGATCACACATTTAAACAATAAAGAGATTAGCTTTATAGCAGATTCGGGAGCAACCGAACATATTATTAGTAAAGGTTTTGTACTAAAAAATTACACAAAGAGTAGAGGGCTAGAAATTAAGAGTACAAACAAAAATAAGAGTGCTAATATAAAGATTGATGGAAAAGGGAATTTGTATTTAAAATCAAACACTAAAGATGAGACAATTATTTTATCAAATGTTATATCAGCACCCAATATAGCGGATAATCTGCTATCATTAAGAAAATTTGCAGATGCTGGATATGGAATATATCTAGATAACATTGAATTAAGAATATTTGATAAAACAACAAAAGAAAATTACATAACCGGAAATTATGAAAAACCAAACTGGTTAATAGATTTCAACGTCCAGAGTATTATAAATACAGAGGATGAATACGACACATACACTGTAACGGCAAACCTAGTGTCGTTAGAAGATTTCCTGACACAATCTCAAACGGATGTAGATTAGTTTACGAGTAGTAACGAGAAACCGTCGAAGATTGGGAGGGAGAAAGAACAGGAAATCTCTGGAGAACACGCAGAAAATGAAGAGAATAATAGAACAGAGTATGGTATTAATCAAGAGGAATTAAATAGAAAAATTTTAGATATAAATAAAATACCACAAGAATCTGAAATAGAAAAACTTTAAGAGAACAATCAGAAAAATAGTTTAGAGACAAGAGTGCACAAACCAAGTAAAGGGATGTTGTGGCATATAAGACTAGGGCACACATCTCTAGAATACTTGAAACAGATGCAAAAATAAGAAGAGAAACTTAAAAATGTCAAATTCGACAAAGATATTCTCGATTATGAAATCTGTATCTTAGCAAAAATGGAAAATCTCCCATTTAAAAATACAAGAGGCAGGTCAGACAGACCATTACACACAATACACAGAGATAGAATGGGAAAGATTTCACCAGCATCTTTTCCAGGAGAAAACAGATTTATAATCGCATTTGTGGATGATCACTCAAGATATGCCAGAGCTTACAGCGTAAAAGATAAGAGTGAATCAGGAGAATGTCTACAGAGATACTTAACACGCACAAGAAATATAATAGGCAAACAAGAAAAAGTATGTTATATCAAAGCAGATAACGGTATAGAGTTCACAGGAGGATAATTTGCTGAAATCATGAAAAGAGAAGATATCAGTAGTGATTTTGCTCCACCGCACACGCCATAATTAAATGGCACAGCAGAGAGATTCAACAAAACAATTCAGAATAAAATCAGAATGCTGATGTTCGATTCTGGTTTGCCACTGACCATGTGGGTACTGGAAACAGAAGCAGCCATACGCATATACAATCGAACACCTCATAAGGGAATTGATTTCAAAACACCTTTATCAGTGATTAATCCAGGGAAAAATAATCACTTAGAGGAACTAAAGAGATTTGGATGTGTATCCTATGTAAAAATACCAATGCCAGAAAACAATTTTTCAAAAAGAGCAATAAAAGCTATTCTCGTGGGATATATACCCACAGGCTACTTGCTGTGGCATCCACTAACATTGAAGTTCCTAAATTCAAGACATGTAAAATGTAATAAAAAATTAACATACAAGAACATTTGCCCAGACTCAGAATTAAAACAGATACAATTAGAAGAAACTGAAGAAAAACAGGACAATACAAATACAGAGATCAACAAAATTGAAGAGTCGGAAAAACCCAAGCCCAAAAGAGACAGACTGACTAAGAGAAAGAGCACAGAAGAGGAAGTAACAGACCAAAAGTTAGAAAAATACCAGAAAGAAAATCGATAACAGATCCCAAGAAAGATCCCAACTTTATATACAAAGTAAATAAAATTAATGAAGAGAAAAGGGATGATAAAGAGGAACATGAAGAAATTTGTGCAGTATTGGCAGTCATAAATAATGATCCGACGAATTACAAAGAAGCAATAAATTTATCCGACAAAGACAAATGGAAAGAGGCAATAAATGAAGAGTTACAATCCTTCACAGAGAATAATGTCTGAGAAATAATAGATAGACCGGACAGAGTGGTAGAAAATTAAATGTTATCGACTCCAGATGGATTTTTAACAGAAAAATAGATGAAAATGGACCAGAGAAATTCGAAGCTAGGTTAGTCATCCGAGGTTTCAAAGACAAAAATAGCTGTGAACTCAGAGAAACATATGCTCCTGTGTCGAGACTTCCAGTTATAAGATCAGCCTTGACCATAATTAATAAATACGACCTAGAGGCAATTCAACTGGATGTCAAGACTGCCTTTTTTAATGGATAACTAGAAGAGGATATACACATGGTATAGACTCAAGTGAAAATAAAATATGCAAATTAAAGAAGACACTGTATGGACTGAAAATTAGTCCTAAAAAGTGGAATGAGAAATTTACAGAGGAAGCCAATAAACTAAGCTTGGAAAGAGATATAAGCCATCCTTACTTGATCACATGGAGAAAAGAAGGGGAGATGGCACTGCTCGTAGTATATGTAGATGACATGATACTAGCCAGCAATAGTCCAACAAAGCTACAGACTATTCAGTCAAGTCTGTGCAAAGTCTTTAAGATGAAAAATTTAGGAGAACCCAGAGTATACCTTGGAATTAAAATTTCAAGAGTCAGAGAAAACAAAATATTGACATGAGATTAATCTAATTATACAGAGAAAATACTGGAAAGATTCAAAATGGAAGAGAGCAAAGCGCAGACTACACCTATGATTAGCAGACAGGTGAAAAATAAAGAGTTAAGCAATACATAGAAACAAGAAGAAGGGCAAACCCCGTACAAATGCGCCCTACAGAGAAGCCATAGGAAGCTCACTTTACTTGGCAGGGGCTACAAGACCAGTTATAGCCTTTGCTCTAAATTAGTTATCCAGAAGGCAAGTATTACCCACAGAGAATGACTGGAAAGAAGTAAAGAGAATTTTTCGCTATTTAAGAGGAACGACACTAATGGGTCTAAAATACAAAGCAGAGGGAAATGAGCTGGAAGCATTCACTGATGCAAGTTTCAGAGACTGTGAAGATTCTTCATCCACAGTAGGATACATAGTAAAACTATATGGAGATACAGTGGCCTGGAGAAGCCACAAACAATCATATGTAACCTTGTCCACATGTCATGCAGAGTACTTGGCTATGAGCGAAGCTTGCCAAGAACTCATATCTCTTGACAAAGCAATAAGAAACATCACAGGAAAATCACTCTACCCAGTAACAGTTTAGTGTGATAACAAATCATCTGGCAATTGTACACAGATGGATGGGTCACACAAATCGAAAAATTTGACGATGATGTAACTGAAATTCAGAAAAAATTAACAGAGGGAGAATCCAGAGGAAACAAAAGTCACATAGCTGACACACACGGAGACTATATTAAGAACTGTGTGTTACAAAATAAAGTACTAGTTAGATGGATAGCTACTAAAGAGAATGAAGCTGATATTAATAAGCCTCTACATACACACAACCATCAATACCTCAGAGATAAAATATTATACAAAACATAAATCAATTATTTATTTCAGAACACTAATTTTTGTTCTCAGTGTTACAGACTCCCAGACGAGGAAATAGAAGCCACGAAGGGAGGGAGTGTCGGCGAAGCGCCAGACTTCGTCTCAATCGCGTGTAAGCGCGAAGGGAAAATAACATCTTCCCCGCCTTCCCCCTCTCGCCCTTCTTCTGCTTAACTCCTGCGCGCGTGCTGCTGCACGCGCCACAGGTCCTCACTCCGTGCTCGCTCTCTCTACTGTAAGGACGAATGGAGCTACTTCAGCTTCCTCGTAGCCGACATCCAGAGCCTTCACCGTCTTAGGGCAAGCAACAGAGCATTTTATCTTGACAAAATTAATAGCAGGATCAGACCAATGTCATTATGTCTGGAAATAGTTGCTGATAGTGGGTGCATAGTTTGATACTCCAATTTTCAATTAGATTTTTTGTAATTAGCGATTATTTATGAAAAAAAGCCATTTTTCGCGTTTTTTGCATATAACTTCGAAACTATTTATCAGATCGTAATACCGTCTACAGATGATTTGTAGAGAATAAAAAGACGAATAAAATGCGACCTCGAACGTCCCGATGTAGCTGTATTATGGTCAGCATTATCATAAACGAATTGCAAATAAGTTTCGAAAATGTAATTGAAATTTTCAGGTTCATGAACAATTGAATTTTCAAATCGAACTGACTCTGAATATGAAGCCCAAAGTTCTATGTTGGACAAGCAATCGATGAGTCCTCTCGCAGAAAATTTAGTATGCATCGTGCATGATAACCCCAATAACACTGGAGATAAAAATGATCTCGGTCTAACTGATGTCATTAAAATATGAGATGCTGTTGTTGCTCGATTATCCCACTTAGACCAGGAACGATTTTTTGGAACATTTTTATGTGATTTAATCAAAATATCCAGAAAAGTTTTCAAAGTCTTTGGAATATCATCTGTAGCGCTACGCAAAAAGTCTGTCGGTGAATTATAATTATTCTTTTCAAATATCTGTGATCTAATATCCTGTAACACGATATGAGCAACTAACTCGACGATTCGCAATTTTTCTTCGGTTTCATTAGTTTTCCTATTATTATACCAACTATCTTCGATCGTTTTCCCCAAAGTTCGTTTGAAACAAACAAATCTATCGTTTGTGGTATGTATAATTTCAATTTCATCTTGAAAGTGGTCTTTTAGATACTTCTCTAATCTATCGAACCGTGGCAAATCCGTTTCTCCGTGAATTTCTACATAATGCTGTACAATATCTTTTAAAGAGAATTGACATTCTTCACAATTTTCTACTATGTAATCTATGATGAACGACACAATATTTGACATGCCTTCAGTTATTGGTTTTCCTGTAACGTTAGTTGATTTGTAATTATAAAATTTTGCCAAACAAGATGAATGATATTTAACAATATTTTGTGAATAATACTCATCAGTATTACTTTTTAATTCATTAACTCGCGATAATATAATTCGATTGATTTCACTAGGCGGATCATATTCTATTGGTGCTCTGATATTATCTATTAAGCTCTGTTCCGTTACGCTTCTGATATGTTGCCTAGAAAAAGTGAATAAACCAGAACAGATAAAACAGTTACTTTCAAAATTGAAGGCACGAGCTTCCTGAGAGCGCCGACGATCTGCTGCCCATTTATCTGCCTTTGACTTCAGCGCCGTTTTTATATTTGATTCTCTGACGTACATAAGTTTACAGGTTGTGTGCACGGTGATTTCGGTCAAATTATGTAGAATGTTATCCTTATGGTATTTATGTTTGACACTGGCATGTATGAAACTCTCGATGCCTCGTTCTTTTACAACACAGGTTTTCGAATCTCCAAAGATTTTGTCGCAAAGAATACAGATATCATCAGTGTATCCATGTGCTAAATCACCAGATGCAGTTGCACCTTCTCTGTAAAATAGAGAAATTTCACTATTTAATACACAATGTATATAATATGTACTATTATTGGTACTGTTTGAATGAAGTACTCGTAACGACGAATTTTTTAATCCAAAGTGATGTATAAAATCATTGGTATTTTTATATCATAAAATATTGAATTACAAAAATGTACATTTGTTTATTGAACAATATTATAACTTCAACGGTATAAATATTAGATTCGAAAATATATTATCATGTAAGATGATGCATCATAATTTACCTTTCATTTCCATGAGACGTAGATGCTTCATTAATATCAGGATCCATGTTGAATATAACTTTTCACGAAGATGCACTGATACTTCAACGATAATATTGTAACTTGTATACTGAGACGATGAGCTAAGACACATGTACTCGCTGCGAAGTACGCAAATTCACTGACAAAATTTCAAACTAAAACGACCGTTAGGATGTTGAAACTCAGGTCAGATTTTCGGAGCATCTGTACCTGCTCCATGGAAGGAAAAAAGTGAGAGGGGGAAGGTCTGGCATCTGCTCCACGATGAATAGAGACGGAGTTTCAGTTGTGTATACATGTATGTACGTGTATATTCCTATATATACCTGCCATAAAGTGAAACGTAGCTCTGGATATTATTTTATTATACTTCAGGTTCGAAGAAGTAACCTTTTGAACTGCATTGTAAAATGTTGACCATTTGCTTATTACACTTTAAACATGTATTATAATTCTAGTGGGCCGGGAAAATACTTTCGGAAGAACATGAATAACTTCGCAAATGTAAAATCATGAAAGAAAGCAATTTTCCCGTATAACAAACCATGGTAACTGTGAAAAGTTAACAACTATTGAGAAAAGTTGATAATTTCTAGCTGTTACATTAATTTTTTGTAAAATCGGATGACAAAAATGGATTCTCCAGACAAAATTACCCCGGAATATGGAAAAAAAAACATCCAGATAGCTTAATTCATAACCGAGATAAACGAGTGAAAAGATTAGCAGCGCGCGCCAGGCGCGCTACTATATCTAAAGATATCGTTTCCCCTCTTCCCCCACTACTCGACTACTCACTCACGGACAGCGCGTTCAGCAAGTTCGCATCGATTTTTCGACCGTTAGCAATCATCTTTTTAAAAAAAGCGAGATGAGGTGTTTAAGTATTTTATCTATATTTTCCAAATTTTCAAAGAACGGGAGAATCGGATAAAATACACGAGCATACAGCCCTCCGCAAAAAAAAGGGTTAATAATTTCAAATCGCTATAACTCCGAAAGTATTCGTCGGACATAGTCCAGGTTTTGCACTATCAAAGAACATGTTAATACCCACTTAAATCCAGAAGAACAGCGCTACATATTAAAAATGAACAAAGTTATGAATTTTTGAAAAATCGACATTTTTTATAGTTTTTTTGGATTTTCTCGGAATCTATTTATCCGATCGGAACGTTCGAGGTCGCATTTTATTCATCTTTTTATTCTCTACAAATCGTCTGTAGACAGTATTACGATCTGATAAATATTTTCGAAGTTATATGCAAAATCGCGAAAAATGGCTTTTTTTCATAAATAATCGCTAATTACAAAAAAACGAATTGAAAATTGGAGTATCAAACTATGCACCCACTATCAGCAACTATTTCCAGACATAATGACATTGGTCCGATCCTGCTATTAATTTTGTCATGAAACATGTACTTTCTGATCTCTGTTGCTTGGCCTATCTTCTTGTGCCTTGATCTTTTGCTTATTGTATTCAGAGCAGAGAGCGCAGAGTGTTCTATAATAATATAGTTTATATTTAATTAAACTCAATGTGCAAATTATTTCTTCCCTAGACTACCTACAATTCCAACAACTCTAACACATCCCTTTGACACAAAATTATTTCTTCCTCATGATCAGTTGGCTGAGGTCTTTCTTTTCCCTTGGTACGGTATGCTGATTTACTGAAAGAAAATATCATAAAGTAATACATTAAAAAATTATATTAGCTACAGATAAAATAATATGACTTATCTGATTGAATAAATGTATTGCAGTAATCCATTTTTAATATTTTTTATGATCTTGTAAATACTTGGAAATACACACAAGAATATACGATTAGGTTGCGCCTTTTCAACGCAGGACGGCGCTACGATCTGTACAACTACCAAAAAATGCTCAAATTTCGAAAGAGATAGTAATTTAATAATAATCACTTCAAGCCTGTAAAGTTTTTGTATGGCTATATTCATAACTAGAACTTTATTTTTAAGTTATGTATAGCTTGTAAATCAAAAATAAATTATATAAAAGAATTCGTTTTTTTTCATGATTTATAGATATACTACCCCCTTAATAACTTTTTTAATAACAAATTATTTCATCCGAAAACTGCTGCTCATTGCTTTAGCAGAATGTCAAAGAATCTCAAAGAAAAGTCCTAAATCACTAAGTCAAAAAAACTTTTAATTTAAATTAACAATGAATAAATGTATGGTAATAGTAACTCACTACATATGCAAGCGTTAAGTTATACACACACACACACACACACACACACACACACACACTCACACACACACATACACACACATACATACACACGCAAACGCACAAATCTACACACATATACACACACACATACACACGAACGCACGCACGCACACGCACACCCACACACACTTTCTTGAAAACATTTTTTTTTGCTTCCTCAAAGAGGAAGCTTTGTACAAACTAGTTTTCAAAAAACATGTTAGAAACATATTTATTTAAGTTATTTTTTGGAGACCTAATTGATTTTTTAAAATATTTATATTTTTTCTATAAATGTTGGGTCTCCGAAATGAAATAATAACAAATATTTTAACGAAAAAGTGTGTCGCTCTTTTTACAATACATGTCAAAAGGAATCGTGCAATGGTGTGAGGAACACAGCAACTTTAATAAATATGGTATTGAAAATAATTATTTATTGTGACCTGTAAAATCAAGATTTTGAGATTTTACAACGGTAACATTTAAGATTACTAAGTATTTACAGCCAAAAAAATTTTAAAATAATTCTTTTAAAAATAAAAAATTCCCTGGTCTAGTAAAAAAAAATTCTTTTTTTGGGTTTAACTCAGACCTGCCCCCTTAAACGCTTGTGTTTAATAAGTTAATTTTACCATTATTTAATTTAAAACGAATTTCTATTTGAAAATTCTTAAAGTCGATTTTTCAGAACCTCCCTTTGTGAAAGGATTCTGCTCAGGTAGTTAGCAGCGGCTTTTTGTGTATTGTTTCTTCATGTTTATGATACTTATGAAACTTAAGTTCCAATGAATTGGGAGTAACAAAGCAAAGCAATTCAAAAACAATTATAGAGATATCACCCCCTTAACTTAACTTTTAATGTACTAAAATGTATAACAACACTGTTAGAAATAGATGCATTAAATTTAATCTACTTGTAATGGAAGCAAATTTCAAGCAGGTACATTAATTCCTTTTCAATGATGTAACTTAAATTTAATGTACAAACTTAAATTCAATGTACAAACTTATATTTAATGTACAAACTTAAATTTAATGTACAAACTTAAAGTTAACGTACAATGTTAAATTTAATGTACATACATTAAATTTAATGTCAATACAATAAATTCAATGTACATGATTTTCGATTAAACTTGAAAAATTTTACGTTACATTTACATTAAATTTAAGTGAGATGTATATAAAAAAAAATTGAATGTACCTACTGGAAATGTGCTTCCAGTGCATTCACAGGAAATTCATTGCATGCACATGAAATTTAATGCACGGATTTGAAATTAATCATTATTATCTTTTTACATTCGCTAATTATTTTATAGCACACTAACCTCAAAATGCCAACTTTATTGTCGATTTTGAGGTTGTTGTGCTATAAAATATCGTATGAGACTGTTGTGGGGGGTGTTTTTCTACCTTGCTCGATTTTCTCACTCGCTTCGCTCGTGCGAAAACCCTCGAGCAAGGTAGAAAACCATCTCCCACAACAGTGTCATAATATACTATTACATATTATTTACATTTCTAATTTTTTCGCATATTCTTCAATGATAAATATTTTATGTGAAAAAAACGATCTTGTGGGGAATCCAACCCGGGAACTTTCGCACCAGAAGCGGACAGTCTACCGACTGTGCCACCGCGACTTGTTACGAGTAGTTATTCGAATCGTCCATATAAGCTACATGCAGTAATATTTTCTTAGAATTATAATTTTAAGTACTATTTTCGTAGTAACAAAATTTTATTTAACATATATTATATATATATAATATATATATATATATATATATATATATATATATATATATATATATATATATATATATATATATATATATATATATATATATATATATATATAATATATGTTAAATAAAATTTTGTTACTACGAAAATAGTACTTCAAATTATAATTCTAAGAAAATATTACTGCATGTAGCTTATATGGACAATTTTATATATATATATATATATATATATATATATATATATATATATATATATATATATATATATATATATATATATATATATATATATATATATATATATATATATATATATAATATGTTAAATAAAATTTTGTTACTACGAAAATAGTACTTAAAATTATAATTCTAAGAAAATATTACTGCATGTAGCTTATATGGACGATTCGAATAACTACTCGTAACAAGTCGCGGTGGCACAGTCGGTAGACTGTCCGCTTCTGGTGCGAAAGTTCCCGAAAGTTCACAATTTAATAAATCGATCGAGCATTAAAATAACAAAAGTAAAAATATTTAAATAAGTAATTGCTTTTAATATTAAGAATTAAATCATTTAGGTACAATTAAATACAATCTCTTAAAATATTTAGAAAAACATTTCCTATATGTTTAAATAACCAATTATTACGGCTTTTTATATATTTTTTCCCATAACGGTCCGCCATTTTTACTGCTTTCAGCTCCCCCATTTGCATTCGTAAATGCATTTATAGGGATTATAAAGGGTTATCTTTTTGATCCCGGATCATCAAAAACGTGAAACTAAGATTTAAATCAATTTTTGACGTTGAATTAAAAATATTTAAAAAAAAGTAATATATTAAATATTTAACTTACATAAAACGTGATTTTTAGAGGATACATTTTTTTATTGTAGATTTCGAAAGGGAATGGGAAAGAGAAATAAAGATTCCCACGTTACCGACTGAAATTTATTTATTTTCAATATACCATGAAAATATATTTATGGAAAATTGGATACAATAGCCCCTTCCATTACGAATAAACAACAGTTTAAAAAAATTTCATGTGATTTAATTGTTCTTACTACATAGTTTGAGTTTCCCTTATAAACAACACGTATAAAACTCGTAGTCATAAGATCTATAAAATCGTTAGAATATTTATCTAATTATTATTTAATGATAGTGGAAAGGCTTAATTAATCGTTTTTTAAAGAAAACTATTTTAAAAATAAAAAACATTTAACAGGTAACGTAAGGATCTTCCCTTCCATTTCTTTTTATGTGTTTATATAAATGTATCTTAAACAGTAATCATTCTAACTCTTTTCTACTGTACATATTTGCTAATACCTCTAATTTAAACC
Source organism: Gastracanthus pulcherrimus (assembly GCA_949152435.1). NCBI lineage: Eukaryota > Metazoa > Arthropoda > Insecta > Hymenoptera > Pteromalidae > Gastracanthus > Gastracanthus pulcherrimus. The sequence continues at coordinate 60,064,057 of OX424572.1, read as the reverse complement.
GTGTATAATTTCAACGTCTTAATCCTACGCGTCATGATTTATTGCCATTGTCAATACATTAGTGATTGGAGGAACTTTGCGACGCTCATGATTGTAGATGACTCAACGAAATTTTTTGATCTGGGTGTTATATAACTCCTTTTAACATTTACTTGAATCGAAATGGGTAACTTTTTTGTTACACATATTCTTCTTTTTATATATATATTTGTTAATTATCTGTTTAATTTTTATGTAATAATAAATTTCATGTTAGGACGATTCTAAAGTTCACTTTTAAATGTTACAATGATAACATTCTAATCGACACACGGACAAATACTTACTCATTAATAATTAAAATGAACTACTTTTCCTATTATTAACCGCAACAATTATTAAGAGTTTATAAATAAATGTAAGGAAAATCTTAAAGGAATATTTAAGATATCTTTTAAAATAATTATTAACTATCGTTTCGGCTCCGATCAATAATTTAAAAAAATATCCTTAATTTTCGGATTTAGGGTTTACGGTTACAGGACTAAATTTTTATTACGAAATTTTTCTCTTTACATATTGCTTGGCTAGGGGTGAAGGGGTAGTTGGATTTAGGGTTTTATTGTTAACTATTTATTAATTGCAAAATGTACTACTTGAGATGATTGGGTTTAGGGTTTAGGGATTAAATTTGTATTGCTTAAATTTTTTTTATTGCAAATTTCTTTGCTTGGGGTAGTTGGTTTTAGGGCTTAGGGATAGTATAGTTTACTGTTATTGATTATAATAGTTTTAAATATTTTTAATTTGGAAATTAAATATTTAATGTTGTATTGTATTAAATTTCATGTAAATGAACATTAATATACATTTACGTTCATTAAATTTAATGTAGAACCACATTGAATGTCATGCACATATACAGAAATCTCATTTTGTTACAAGAACATTAAATTTCATGTAGAATCACATTAAATTTCATGCACTTATCCAGAGATCTCCTGTTTGCTACAAGTACATTACATTTAATGTTTACACGTACATTAAAAATGCATTAAATTTAATGTTATTTTTAACAGTGAAGATATAAAACGAAGGAAGTTGTACAGTTTGTAAATTTTTCATGGTCTTAATCTGTTTATCCTACTCAATATTTTCTAAAAATAAAAATTTATTGCTAACATTTTAGGAGAATAATTATTGCAGCTAATACTTTACAGTAAATAACATTATAATAAAACTCACCTTCATAGTATGCAGTGCGATTGAAAATTGGCATAATAAAATCTATTTGTTCATATAAAATTAAGCACTAATTTATTAATTCATAAAAATAACTTCTAGAAATGAGAGTAAATTAAAATTAATTTTATTTTTATTTTTGGGATAGCTATATTCATTAGTACATTAAGTAGGACTATTTATTAATTTTCGTAACAATAAATATTGAGAGTTATAATTAATGAAAGATATATTTTTCTATACACGACAAAAAGAACTCTATATACTTCTTACGACAGTTGATTACGACTTGTTTCTTATAACAAGCATGCGCGGGACAGCAGGGGTTATTGCAGCAGAATTTTATTCTATTTCGATCCTGGAGGCTTACAAATCGTATTTCATTTAAATCCAACTTTGCTTATATTCGCAAAAAAGATAATTAAGATGGTGGCTAAAGCGTATGTACGTTGGGAAAAAATTTAATTTTTCTTCGTTTATGTATTATTTTATAAAACCGGTGATAAATCTAATTGAAAAAATGACCTGAAGTAATGACATCAGTCCCCGGTCACTTGAAGAAACTTTATACTTAATAGGGTATATAATTAAAGTAGATTTACAATGTCGCAAGGCAATTACATATATTGTATATTGGAGACACTGGGGTATTACAGACAGTGGGGTATAACGAAGCAGTTGCAATGACTAGCTTTAAACGGGATACCACTTATTCGCTCCGTTTACTGCACACTATCGACAAACGGCCTATGTGGAAATAAATGCGACCAGAATTGGAAGTAGTCTATTGATGGTAAGCATCATTAAAGAGATAGGGGCATTCCGTTATTTGAATAAAATTAAATATATAATGACATAAATAAATATTTCGCTAAAAAACAATTTTACTTTTATGATCTTTTATAGTATTATAAAAGAATTGCTCTAAAGCTACCGGTTGGCAGATAAATCAAGAAAAAGTATGATCTCTTTTATCTTCCCAATGCATTAACCACCAATAGACTACTTTCAATTCTAGCCATATCATTTATTTTTACATGGACCTTGTGGAGCTAATGTCAGTTAACAAGGCGAATTGAGGTGCGTCTTAGATTACTCGTAGTTAGTTGGTTTGATTTCAGCAAGCGTCACCCTACAGAACAAAGTTTAAAAACAATATAAAATTATAGATCAAAAAAGTGAAATTAGTAAAATTAGCTTGTTCTCAAATAGCCTGCTGATTGTATTACAATTATTACAACTATCGAAATAGTCTACTTTTGTAGGTTATTTTTTCAATTTTGTCTTACTTATTAGCCTTTAATAAGCCCTTAAAAATTATTATAATGACCTATATAATTTATTTTAAACATAGTTATGTACTATCCTATCATACTCCACTGATATGCTCCATTATACCCCAGTGGTTTCCGACATCGTGATTTTCAAAGTGTTTGGATAATGTATTTTTAATATCATTTCTATTGTGTTAATTTTAGCAGTAACGTAGATATACATTCTTTGGCATAATCAAGACCTACAAGAAATGTTTTGATTATTTTATAAAGACTAACGATTAAAAAATAAATTGCATTTTAAACAGTAAAATGTATATATTTTTCTGAACTAAATATCCGATTCTTTAATAGTTGACCACGCAACTCATCTCTTAGTTACTTTATTTAGAAAATTTACAAAAAAAAGTAAACTTTCATATATCCGACTAAAACTTACCTTTCACAAATGTAAAAGCTGGATATATAGGAGCTCTTATATCACCTCATTACTTAATGGATTATATATAAAGAAGATTAATTAATCTCTGCTAACTGATTTATCAGATTCCTTTCTAAGAGAACTTTAATCAATAAACTTAAATTATTAAAAATCTTATTTCATTCTCCAAAATTAATTTATCATTATGTTAAAATAGCTATACTTATTAAAAATATTTAGAATCGCACTTTTTAGGAAAAATTGCTTGAAAATAATGGTTACCAAATAACCAGCTTGCTGTAGAAAAATCGCAATAATACTTGCTATGCTCTACTTTGCTATCAATTTGCTGTAAAGTTGTGATCAAACTGCTGTTTGTTTCAGACCGATGTTAAGACTTAACGTAAAATTGCTGGTAAATTCGTAGCAATGTGCTTGTTACAAATTTGTTGTCAAATGAGGACTTAGATTCACTGCAATTTATTATATATTATATGTTACACGATATGACGACAATTAGATAATTTTTTGTTATGCCATTACACTTACGTTAAATATATTAATTTTCAACAAATTGATAATAAAACAAAAACAATTGTTTATGTTAATGGCAGACGTATCCATAGCATAAATTACTAATCAATATTGACACATTTTTTCCGGAATTTTTCTACTTGGCTCATTTTAAGAGTCCTCTTTCAAACAGTGATTTCTGTTTTAATCTCAGTAAGAGCTCTCCCATAGAGAGCAATTCTCTTGGCTCTCAGTAGGCAATCACTCTTTAAAAGAATCATTCTTTGAAAGAGTGATATTCATAACTCCCTCCGTCATATCGTTCTTTCCAAGTATTATCCTCTCAAGAGTTTTTCTCAATCACTCTTCGCAAGAACGCTCCCATAGAGAGTGATTATCTCGGCTATCAGTAGACAATCGTTCTTTATAAGAATCATTCCAAATTTTTTAATTAAGTACATTTTATCAATAAAAATACCTACGCGGAATTGTAGAACGATTCATGGGTTTTTAAAAAAGTTATGCTAAGTTTTATTTAACATGTATTCTTATGGAGATTCGTACATTTCACACTCTACGGCACATTGCAGTTAAAAATACGTATAGAAATAACATTAAGAAATACTTATAATTTTTTACAAGTATCAATACAGATCTTAGAAATAAATGTAGACCAAAATGAAGACTGTAGGTGGGTTATTGTGAAAAATATTAATAAGAAAGTTAATAAGAATACTGTTTTTAGTCTTTCGAGCGCGTAGGCAGTTAAACGTAGCAACGTCGGATAGCCAATATATAGATATACACGTATGATTCACATCGTGACCATATCAAAGCTTTCAACGAATCTGAATATTAATTATAATAATTGCATCATATGATATAAAATAGTTTTTTTACTAAGTGTTCAATGATTTTTCAGATTAGAAATACTTTTATTTTAAATATAAAGTTATTCTAACCTTAAAAAATACGATTTCAATTCATACTAACGATGAGTTGATAAGACAATTAGAAAGGGAACAAATAAAGTAATAACGTAAAAAACTTTTTTATAAATAAATACGTTTATTTAAATAATAATATAAATTATATGTATAGAAGACGGGTTGAAATTGGAGCTCATACTTTCAGGTCTATTAAAAATAAACAAGAAATAATAGATAATATCTTGTAATTATTTTGAAGATTTTATTTAAAAAAAATACAATTATTCGAAACTATGACTTATATAGAAATAAAATGAGTAAAAAAATCTATTGAGACGGGTCGTCGCATTTGTTAGCCTACGCATGCGCGCGCCGAAACGACACGACGGTTGCCGAGGAGAATATGTTCGCGGCATCCAGAGCGCCGAAGCCTCACGCGACGAGGTTGTGCGTCAGTCCTAAGCGAAACGTTAGTCACGCATATACGAGAATAAAGAATAAATCATTTATTGTATTTCCACGAGAGTTCTTTTATTCAAGCCAGTTTTCCTGCTCCGTTCCACAGTCGCAATTTTATTCGAAGCTCTGATGCCTCAACAGGTTATGGGCCCAGCTACCGTAGTCTGCGGGGAATAAATTGTGAGGAAGGAGAGAGAAAGGCAGGAAAAGAGTCGCGAGTTCGCGAAGCGTGGAAGCGTGGTGGACAGGTGGTCACGGCGGCCAGTACGGCGTGCGAGCAAGGCACGGGGAAATCGGAGCAGGTGTCAACAGGTCGTTGAGAGTAATCCGAGCGTATCGCGGGCATCGCGGAGACGAGAGCGGGGTTCCCAGTATATCGGCGAGGCAATAGTTTTTTTGTTTTTCGAGTGTTGAGGACACGTGGACACGAGATCGGAAGTAAAAATGCCGGACGACGGGTTAGTGCGGTCGGTGAAGCGATTTGACGGGAAAAATTATCAGTCGTGGAAATTTCAAATAACAGCGGTTTTAACGGTCACTGAGATCTTCGACGTGGTCGACGGGTCGAGAACGAAGCCGCCGGATACGGATGGAGTCAACGAGGGTCGCACGAAAACATGGATCAAAGACAACGCGAAGGCAACGGCGATTATCGCGTCGGCGATGGAAGATGAGCAGGTGGTTAGTGTATTGGTGTGCGCGACCGCGGAACAGATGTGGGAGAAGTTGGCCACCATGCACGAACAGAAGTCCGCGAACGTCATACGTACAAAATGAGTTCGTCGGACACGGTTATTCAACATGTGAGCACAGTCCAAAATATGGCGCGACAGTTAAAGGACCTTGGCGAGACGGTATCGGATGCAGCGATCATCGCGAAGGTGTTGTCGAGTTTAACGGCGAAGTTTGGAGTGTTCAAGACAGCGTGGGACAGCGTGGATCCGGAAAGACAGACAATTGAGAATTTATTGGAGCGACTGATTCGCGAGGATCAGAATCTCGACGGAGACGAGAGTTCGGCGAGTGCATTTGCGGTGATGAAAAAGGGTGCTCCGAAAAGTGACGCGGGCTCGAGAGACAAGGTCAAGAAGAAAAAGAAATCAAAAGAGCATATCGAGTGTTTTCGGTGCCACGAGAAGGGACACTATTCGTCGCAGTGTGACAAGCCGAAGAAATCGAGGGGAAACGAAGACGGATCGAGAGGTCAGTCGAGCGGGAATTGCGCGTTCGTAGTCGACTCGCACGAGAGAGACAGAGCATCGTCGAGGAGAGAGAGCGGGCTGGAGCTACCGTCAGCCGGACAGTTTCGAGAGTTGAGCGAGGCGGGAAAGCAGGAAGTCTGGATTACCGACAGTGGGGCGTCTGAGCACATTACGTCGCGTCGGGACTGGATGGAGAACCTGCGGTCGGTAACTGGAGAAACCGTGTTACTGGGCGACGACGGCGAGTGCGAGGTCACTGGCATTGGAAATATTCGCATCGAAAAGTTTGTCAACGGCAAATGGGAGAGCGGCATGATAGAAAATGTTCTGCTTGTCCCGCGAGTTGCCAGGAATCTATTCTCGGTAGGAGTGTGCACGAAGAAAGGGTTTCGAGTCAGCTTCGACGACACCGTCCTCGTATCGCGAGGAGGCGTCGTCGAGGCGACGGGAGCGAGGCAAGACAACGGTTTGTACCGAATGTTTTTCCGGAGGCCGGGAACGAAACGAGAAGCTAACATGTCGGCGCTGGATTTCAAACTCTGGCACGAGAGGTTAGGTCATCTGCACAAGCGAGCGATCACTGAGCTGGTGAGTCGAGGATTGGCTGACGGGATTTCTTCAAGAATTCGAGCGATTTTTTCTGCGAGGCGTGCCAGTTCGGTAAGCTGCACAAGCTGCCGTTCCAGAAGAACTGCAATCGAGCGTCGGAGATTCCGGGAAAATTCATACACAGTGATGTATGTGGACCGGTGCCGACAGAGTCGACGGGCGGAGCTCGGTACTACGTACATTTCAAGGACGACGCCACGAGTTTTCGGTATGTTTACTTTTTGAGACACAAGTCTGATGTGTTTGAACGTTTCATGGAGTTCGAGAGGCTCGTTTTCAACAAATTTGGGCGAACAATGAAAACGTTGCGCACGGATAATGGTACGGAGTACTGTAACTCGAGGATGAGGAACTATATGAAGCAGCGGGGAATTACGCTGGAGACGACAGCGCCGTATACGCCGGAGCAGAACGGGAGATCGGAGCGAGACAATAGGACGATTGTCGAGGCAGCATGGACGATGCTGAAGGCGCGAGATTTACAGGCTCATTTATGGGCGGAAGCAACGGCAGTGGCTGTATATACAATCAACAGGACCGGACAGTCGCGAGTCGGCGGAAGCCGTACTCCGTTCGAGCAGTGAACGGGGAAGCGACCGGATCTTCATCACATGCGAGTCTTCGGCTCGAATGCGTATGCGCATGTGCCGAAGCAGAAGCTGACGAAATTCGACGCGTGTGCGAAGAAATTCGTTCTCGTCGGCTATGACAGCGAGTCGTCGAATTATCTAGACATACTTCGTGATAGGATCGTAATCCTATCACGAAGTATGTCTCTGTTTCTAGGCACGTGATTTTCGATGAGAGGATGCATGGAGAGGGTCCAGGAACGTCCGAGTCAGAGGTTGAGGTCACTCTGCCATCGTCGAGCAATGACGATGAGGGAGGAGAGGAGGAAGCTGTTATTCACGGTAACGGAGCTGTCGCCGGTAACTCAGGCGCCGGCGATGCGGCCGCCGTAAACGCGAGAATCGATCGAGCGGGTCAACGCGGTGCGGAGCACGAAGAAGACGACATCGCAGAAGAGGAGGGAGACGAGCAGCAGCGGCAGCAGCAGCAACGGGTCGAGACGCCAAGGTCGTTGCGTAATCGAGACTCGTTGCGCCCTCCGGCGAGATACGCTCTGTATTTTGCGGAGCATAACGTACCAGAGACGCATCAGGAAGCGATTTCCGGTCCGCAGGCAGCGGAATGGGCAGAAGGCATCGAAGAGGAGCTCGAAGCGCATCGGAAAAACGGGACGTGGGAAGTTGTTCCGCGCATTTCCGTAGAGAAGGTCATAGATTCGAAATGGGTCTTTAAGAAACTACGCAGCGCAGACGGAAGCGCGTCGAGATTCAAGGCGCGTCTCTGCGCCCGAGGATTCAAGCAGCGAGAGGGCATCGACTACTCGGAAACTTTTTCTCCAGTCGTAAGGTACGACTCGCTCCGAGTAATCCTTGCAGTCATCACACATGCCGATCTGGAAGCCATGCAGTTCGACGTACGAACGGCATTCCTTCACGGCGTGCTCGACGAGGAGATTCGGATGGAACTTCCGACGGGACTCGAGGTCAGCGGAGAAGCCGGGGGTCGAAGCGGTGTGGTGTGTTTGCTAAAGAAATCGCTATACGGGCTGAAGCAAGCACCGCGCTGTTGGAATTTAAAATTCACGGGATTCTTAGAACAGTTTAATTTGAAGGGAACAGACGCGGATAAATGTATTTTCTACGGAATTTACGAAGGACACGAAGTTTATCTTGCGCTTTTTGTAGACGATGGGATTGTCGCGTCGAAATCTCTCAAGGTAATTGAAAGTATAATTAAAAGTTTGAGCGAGGCTTTCGAGATAACGCTTGGCGACTGCAGTAACTTTATCGGGGTGCAGATATATCGAGATCGGGCGTCGAAGACGATGTTCATAAATCAATCAGTGTACACGCAGAAAATAATCGAGCGATTCTGCATGAGTCAGGCGAAGAAAGTGTCGGTGCCGGCAGATCCGCACACGATACTTTATCCGGTCGAGTCAGAGGCAGAGGAGAAGCACGATGTGCCGTATCGCGAAGCAGTGGGGTCACTGATGTTTTTGGCCGTCGTAACGCGATCAGATCTCGCGTTTTCGGTGAACGCAGTCAGTAAATTCATCAACAATCATAATCGGAGCCACTGGCAATCGGTCAAGCGCATCATAGCGTATCTAGTCGGAACGGTAGAAGTTGGCGTCGAATATCGCGCGGACGAGTCGGAAATAGAATTGTCGGGTTTTTCGGACGCAGATTTCGCGGGAGATATCGAGACGCGTAAGTCGACGACGGGGTACGCGTTTTGTCTTGCTGGTGGAATCATCACGTTGTCGTCGCAACGGCAAAAGCTCGTTTCGTTGAGCACGACGGAGGCTGAGTATGTCGCGGCAGCGACAGCGGCGAGAGAAGCCGTGTGGCTTCGCGCGCTATTAAACGGGGTAGGCTGTAAGTGCGGAAAGCCGACGACGAAACATATAGATATCAAATATCATTATATTCGCGAGAAAGTGGGAAACAACGAGATTGACGTCGTCTTCATACCGACCAAGGCTCAGTTAGCTGACATTTTCACAAAGGCGCTCCCGAGGAATCAGTTTGTTGAATTATGCACGAGTCTCGGGATTGTAAACAAACGCTCGAACGGCAGAAGTATTGAGACGGGTCGTCGCATTTGTTAGCCTGCGCATGCGCGCGCCGAAAAGGCACGACGGTTGCCGAGGAGAATATGTTCGCGGCATCCAGAGCGCCGAAGCCTCACGCGACGAGGTTGTGCGTCAGTCCTAAGCGAAACGCTAGTCACGCATATACGAGAATAAAGAATAAATCATTTATTGTATTTCCACGAGAGTTCTTTTATTCAAGCCAGTTTTCCTGCTCCGTTCCACAGTCGCAATTTTATTCAAAGCTCTGATGCCTCAACAAAATCAAATATTATTATGTTCCATGAATTGTTTAAGATTCATTCAAACATACATTAAAATCAATTTTTACATAAATATGTAATAAAAATATAAATACACATTAAAATCAATTTTTTACATAAATTTTAATTCCTTTCAAGAGTAGATTTAGACATGTTTGTATTTATTTTATTTATATACTTTATTCTTTTTATTAATTTCAGGAAAACTTAATAAATTTATATTTTACTGGTAAGATTAAAATTCAAAAACATTTCAGACAGTGCTCAGTACATACTCGCAATAAGCTCTCTCATGAATCAATATGGGTTCGTAGTCAGTTCTGTGACTCTGAAAGATTCTAATAAGTTCTCCGCACAGCTAATATGAGTATGTACACTGTTTAGACTATTTCAAATTCAAAAGAAAATAAACCACTTTGAATCTTGAATTTATTATTCTACCTAAAGGACAGTATAAACAGTGTACAAACTCATATTAAGTGTTCGTATTTGAAAAAAAACTATCAATTAAAAGTCACTGTGTTGATGATTATTTTGGTACTAAAAACTTTGACTTTGTTCACGTCAAGGCTGATAAAGTTTCATCTGCAGCCGAAAGAGTCGCTTACTGCACAAATCTTGATGGTTTAATAGAACACATTAAAGAAAAACGCTCATAGTCTGAATTTCACTTGAAGTTTGGTATTGACGGGGGAGGGGGTTTTCTGAAGATATGTTTATCCATTCAATCTACTTCAGAAAATGAAAAGCTAAATAGACACCGACAAAAGTTCGAAGATGGTATTTCTGCTAAACGGTTTAAAGATTCAGGTGTTAACAAATTATTGATACTAGCATTAGCAAACAGTTCTCAAGAAAATTATGAAAATGTATCGCAGCTGTGGTCTGCAATAAAAATAAACAACTTTCAGGGAACTATTGCGACAGATTTAAAACTTGCTAATATTATGGTTTGCATCATGTCGCATAGCAGCTTTTACCCCTGCACTTGGTGTTTCGCATAGAAAAATGATTTAAGTAGCTGCGGAATACCGAGGACAATAAATAATACGTTTCAAAATTATATAAACTGGCATCAAGCCGGATCTGTCAAAAAAGATGCGAAGAATCATAAAAATTGTATTCATCCGCCTCTTTTATCAACTGATGTAGACAAAACATTTCTTCAGATAATACCTCCACCTGAACTTCGTTTGATGCTAGGTGTAGTAAATACATTGTATAGACACTTATTGGCTGAATTCGAGAAAGACGCTCTTCTATGGGCTCAATCATGCCATGTCACTCGTGATATACGTCAGGGTAATACAAGTTTTAATGGCAATTCGTGCAAGATATTATTAGACAAACTTGATTTCCTGCGTTCACGAAATCACAATTTGGGATGTTTGAAATATGTAAATACTTTTGAGCACTTCAAAAATGTTGTACATGCCTGCTTTGGAAAAAATCTTGACCCATCTTTCAAAGATAAGATTAATGCCTTCAAGCAAAGTTATTTACATTTGAACGTACCAATAACGCCCAAAATTCATGCAGTATTTTTTCATGTACCTGACTTTTGCGAAGAAGTTCAGAGGGGACTTGGATTTTATAGTGAACAGGCTATGGAATCTGTCCATGCTGATTTCAAATCTGTGTGGGAGAAATATAAAGTTTTTAAGCACCATCCAGAATATGCAGAGAGGTTGCAACGTGCTTTATGTGAATATAATAGTTTACATTCATTTTAATTATTGTACATAATAAAGATATTTTTTTAATGTAATAAAATGATCGCAAAGTTTGAAAATTCGAATACGGATTGAAAATTTTTATGAATTTAAAATTTTTAATATCTATTGAGCATTTATAAACTTATTTCTGATGTTGAAATATATTTTTAAAACCTAAGAAATCTAAATACGAGATGCAATATAGAAAATAGTCACGATAACCTACGAAAATGATCAAATATCGAGTTTATTTGAAAATCCCTCTAGGGATTATTTTCATTTTAAGCTTAAAATCATCGGAAGATATCCCAGGAATGATTTATAAAAAAACTCGCGAGGTGCAAGATCTTTTTATTTAAACTTGATCGGAGCGCGCCGTGATTCATTTTACTCTTTCATGGCTTAAAGTGTTTTCTCTGCTTTAATTACATTTTCAATCATCACATAGCATAATGTGATTAAAAATTTGATTTACAATTCTTTTTCATATCTCTTAAATGTTTTAAAATCTATCTCTGGAATGTTTAGACATGCTAAAAGCTTATTGAGATTTGCAAAGCGAATACCACTGTGCATCAAACCTGAAAAATAAATATTAAAATTATACTTATTTTAAAATAGCAATTATTTATACATATAAATATTCTGCTCACTTACCCAAGTAGGTATACAATGACAGTTCTGGACCCCCTCCCCCTGTGCAGGTGAGAAGCTCTGTTATTGGTCGAGACAGATAGGAGAGAATAAGCCCTATCCCCACTGTCTCACCTGTGCGCGATGACTTCATGCTCTACAATATTCTCGAATGTTCTAGAAGCATGTCGACTAATCTCGAAAAAGGGATGCGTGCTATTGCGTAATCATCGCTATATTAAACACTGCAGTATGCAATCGGATGACGTCGTCAATTGATCTAGCAGCATATATTTTGATGTTAATATTATTTTATACGATGTGAAATATGTGATATCCGGATCGGGGCATATCCGCATATTAAGGAAATCTATTTTACCGACTAAGACTTACGTTAGATATTTACATTTCAATTGTAAAGAGTATACTTACAAATTGTCAATATAATCGAATTAGACAACGAAATTCCAAGAATTTTTTAGCTAATAATTCAAATCAAAAAATCTCTAATATTAAAATTTTCAAAAAATGAATGCCCTTATGTGATAGATGAACCTCTAAAGTGGACCTTAACTTTTGCTCATTTAAATCTAGCTCTTGTTACACTATAATGTGTAATCAAGTAGTGCGCATTTATATAGTATGTACTATATGTACGAGTGAGCAGCAGCAGCTTCGAAATCAGCGAATCTGATATCCTACGTGTATATCTATATAGCGTCTTAACCGAGCGTACAATATACGCTCTATATATCTGTATACACTTAGCATATTATCTCTGCAAGCTTTGGCCATGGTAAACAACGTTTTGTAGGATCTGAAAGAGACTTTAATAAGGAGAACAATCATTCTCCCATATCATTTCGATCTTTGAATCATTATTTTTCAAATTTAGTAGAATAAATCTTTGAAATGTAGAGATTGAGATTAATTTTTGACAAATTTTTAGATTGATTTTATACAAGGTACTCTTCATTTAATACATTTAATTTTCAATTTGAATACAAATTAGTCATACATATACATGTGTATGGTATATATCTACGCCTTTATTCAGAATATTTTATCACTTCAAGATAACTGTATACAAAATTACATGTATTATTTTATGCTAATTGAATATTATTAATATAAGAGCATATGTAGAGTAATGAAAAAGATCTCGTTCTTTCTATCATCTAGAAATTTCGATAATCGAATATGCTTTTTGCTGAAGTGATACATTCAACAATAGGATATCAAATGACACTTTCCCTATAATTTAGGTATACCGGAATGAACTTGAAATGTAAGACAAGATGCATTTGATAATGATATGTTAGATTATATTCATTTCATTATAAATTCCTGCGTAAAAATCATATAGTAATGGTATCAAATAACATGAATTTTTCTCGACTTATCTCATTAATTTCTATAGTTGTAAACAGTTTCGAAAATTGATGCGCATTCCGACCCTATAAAAAGCGAGCAGGATGCGGCTCCTGATTCAGTGAATAATGACCTTCAGAGGTAACAATGTCTGCATACGATTGTACACGTCTTGTAAATAATGTGCTACAAGCCTATAGGCTTTTAGCAGGAGGGCGTATTAATCTGGAAAAATTATCAGAGTGGATTAAACTTGGAAGCAAGAATTTAAGATATTTAAGGGTACTCCTACGTAATGCATCAAATGCTCCGGAGAAATTAAAGTTTATTTCCACAATCGGTCGGCTTAAGAGAGTGCAAGATAAGTTGAAGTATTTTCTGGAAAGGGGACATGGTGTCGCACGCAATGAAAGACGTAGCGATTGAGTTAGTTGGCAAGACGTCGACTGTGCATTAAATAATCGAATAAGATCTGGTGTGATTACAAACTTCAAGAATTTAGATGTGATATCTTTCATGAGAGATACTGAGGCTCTGTTTAAAACTCAAATCAAGAATACTCGCAAACAGCATAACGTTTTAAAAGTATATACAATGCTGGCTGCAGAATACGTCATTACGAAAAATGATGAAGAAGTGGTGGACATTAAATATTTCAATACCTAGACTGAGTCTCTTTTACAAACGACTAATTTGAAAGAATGGTTTAAAGTGAATATGCATTAACCTATTCAAAGAGAAATGGAGGAATTTGTGGAGAGAAATTTCTGTTGGACCTTGAAATCTATACATAACTTGAGTATTCATATCAACAAATATAATCCCATGCGAGGCAGTTCGTATGTCGAACTTCCTGATTGTATAAATAACAAAAAAGCATGTGTTAATGTGAAAAATTTCGATGTCTATATATATACATATATATATATAAAATGGTGTACTGTATGGATTCAGTGAGCAGCAGCTTCGATATCAGCAGCAAATCTGCGTGTATATCTATATATAGTGTAATTAAATAAAGAAGATATTTTATTAGATTAAACTATTAAAGTAAGTATAAAGCTTTAAATAAATATTTTATAATATGTGGTAGATATAAGGGAAGTGAGGAATAGTGGATTGTATAAAGTAATAACCTATAAATTTAAATGTTTCTTTTCCTTTTATTCAAAAATTCAAGTCTGTTTACAAATATAGGAGTAATAATTATACCAATTTTTTCAATTCTTAATCTAAAACGCTCTCTATCGCGTGCCATTTATTCCCATAAACCACAACGTGCCCTTTGATATGCAAAAGTCCATGTACACATCAAATGCGCAGTAGGGTTTTCTTGGAAACGAACACGCTTCTTAACTGTAGAGTCACATTTATTTTCCATACTGAGATTGCTTCATACAATTTGATTTAGAATATTATACTGTCTTACTTAATCTTTGTAATATATTTTTATAACTAATCATTGTCCTTACCGTAAATCAAACACACGCAAAGTTATATTGCTATATTGTTGTACAATAAGTCATACTACTATAATAACTGTACTACAACTATAGACTATAGTATATAAATCAGATAAAATTTGGATACAATTGGTAAAGTATACCTAATTTTTTTGATTTTTGTGAAGATACAAAAAACTCTTTCTCTATATATAATAGTAAAATTGTCTTTGTACATTATCTTAAGCTTCTTCCAATATTGATAACTCATGAGTACATTTTGTTAACATCAATATTTTATTTTATTTTATTTATTATCAAACGGAAAATCTACTTAGAATATGTTAAAAATATATTAAAAACATTAAAGTTTATACAAAAATTTCACTATACAGTTAAATTTTATAATTTTTTTCTCTTTTATCTTATTAAAAGTAAAAAGTATGGATTGGCGAGCGGAGCGAGCAGGGGGGACCCCCCCTAATATATATACATACGTGTTTTCCAACTATTTCTGTGAAATACATTTTTTACAACAGTTCCCGCGAGATGCATCTGTTTCAATTCTCTATAAGAACAATATCTTTAAGGATGTATTGGCTATACAGTCTCTGTCAAAAGTGTAGTAAATTCAAAGTATTACAATTTACACACATTTTAGGCAGTGAAACTAAAAGAAATCACTATATTTGTAAAACAATATACTAAAATTAACAATCTAGAAAGGTTCAATAATCACATTTATCTTTTTTACATTATTATTCGCATAATTTTATTCTGTTGTCTTAAACTTTTGGATGTGAATTCTGCAGGCTTTGCATCTAAGATAATAAAAATCATGAATTTGGTAGCGTTGTTTATATCGAAAACGGTAACTAATTTATTTTTTTAAATATAAATAAAGCTATTTTAAAAGTAGAAAGTTCATATATATGATTGTTTTAATACATTATTTAACAAATACATCTTCTAAGAAAAGCAGGATAAACATGGCAACGTCGCTTTCAAATGTTCAAATGTTGGTAGTACAGTTGCTCTCAGCTGTTACGAACGGCGTCCTTTCAGTCGTCTCTTCCATATAGTTTCCCCTCTACAGCGTGCACTACACTATACAGTCTCAGACCGTTACTTGACGGGTTATGATTTTTTGTTGTTGCGTTAAGTTATAAAAAGTGCGGTTAACATGCCGAGATCCAAAAGATTTTATTGGAAAGGCACATTAGTAAGTGAGGCTGTTTATAATAAACGCTTAAAACAAAGCCAAAATGGTAAAAACTTCTGTGCAAAATCGATTGAAATAAAGTAACCAAGAAGCTACTGAAAATGAAGAGAAAAACAGCGACGAGAAACCAAAGCCTGCAGAAGGACGAAGAATAGTCGAATTGTTACTACTTGGCGATAAAATGTGGTGATCTTCATGCAAGGAGTGCCTTTCATTATAAAATATAGTATATATATATATACAATTGTTCAGCTTCTATATTTTATAATGAAAGGCACTCCTTGCATGAAGATCACCACATTTTATCGCCAAGTAGTAACAATTCGACTATTAGCACAACCATAAGCACATATAAGCACAACCTCGTACTGTTGATGTGCTGTGCTGTGCTGTGTTGTGTGGTCCGATTTTAGAACAAATCTATCTCTGTCTACATCTGTCTCTATGGTCTTTGAATTATTATTTTAAAAGTATTATTTAGATCCTTTAAGGAGTAACCCCAGTCTAAAATTTAAAAAAAAACGATTTTTTTTTCGGCTTAAACGATATATTGGACCCTTAAAAATCATATCCAATTGGTTTTATACAGAAATAAAATTTGTAAGAGGTCCAATTCTCGATTTTGCCGTAGCGCCTCGGAGCGCGCCATGGCGGCTGAATCAGCCACCACGGCGCGCTCTGATTTATCGACTATGTAGTGCTCCTACCTGTCCAAATTCAATTGCTTATGGTCATTGTGGTTCTTCAGAAGTCCACCAGGTTGTACTAACACTGAATAGAAGTGTGTGTGTGTGTGTGTGTGTGTGTGTGTGTGTGTGTGTGTGTGTGTGTGTGTGTGTGTGTGTGTGTGTGTGTGTGTGTGTGTGTGTGTGTGTGTGTGTGTGTGTGTGTGTGTGTGTGTGTGTGTGTGTGTGTGTGTGTGTGTGTGTGTGTGTGTGTGTGTGTGTGTGTGTGTGTGTGTGTGTGTGTGTGTGTGTGTGTGTGTGTGTGTGTGTGTGTGTGTGTGTGTGTGTGTGTGTGTGTGTGTGTGTGTGTGTGTGTGTGTGTGTGTGTGTGTGTGTGTGTGTGTGTGTGTGTGTGTGTGTGTGTGTGTGTGTGTGTGTGTGTGTGTGTGTGTGTGTGTGTGTGTGTGTGTGTGTGTGTGTGTGTGTGTGTGTGTGTGTGTGTGTGTGTGTGTGTGTGTGTGTGTGTGTGTGTGTGTGTGTGTGTGTGTGTGTGTGTGTGTGTGTGTGTGTGTGTGTGTGTGTGTGTGTGTGTGTGTGTGTGTGTGTGTGTGTGTGTGTGTGTGTGTGTGTGTGTGTGTGTGTGTGTGTGTGTGTGTGTGTGTGTGTGTGTGTGTGTGTGTGTGTGTGTGTGTGTGTGTGTGTGTGTGTGTGTGTGTGTGTGTGTGTGTGTGTGTGTGTGTGTGAACTAGTACAGCTGCTAAGCGACGCCGTGCAGACGCTTTATTTTCTTTCCGTACATTTTCGTTCAAATATTAATAACGTGTTTTGTTATTGTAAAAGTTTTCGAATAAACAATATGAGTTCGAGAAAAGTCCGAGAATATCAAACCGACGGCCGCAAAACCGCTGGAGAACGTTAGTACATCGGCTAAAAAATTATCAGATGTAAACTTCGATGATTTTGAAGTAAATGAAGGTTTCGGTTACCGAATTCTGAATTTTGTCGCAGTGTTCTCCGCGATATCGCAAGCTCTTGTATGTAAAAAATGCAAAACTGTGATCAGATTACTATTCCTAGTTCTCCATTTATTGAGAAAGGATATGATATTAATCGCAGAATTGTTCTTGCCATGCGATTACTAGGAATAGGATTAAATGGCATTATAAAGTTTTGCGCCTTCATGGATCTCCCGCGGCCAATTTTTCAATGATTTTACGATACAGTTGTTAAGAAAATTGTCATTGAAGCAGAAGCTGTTTGTAAGCTCAGTATGAAAACTGCAGCTAAAAAAGAACGAGAAAAAACTGAAGATCCAAATGGCATTACTGTATCTGGTGATGGTTCATGAAGGAAGCGTGGTTTTTCATCTCTTTACGGGTTTGTTTCACTTATCGGCTGGTATACTGGCAAAGTAGTCGATGTTTCGGTGAAATCTAAATATTGCAAAGCTTGCGAATTTTGGGAAACCAAAATTGACACCTCGAGTTCAAGGAGTGGAGCCAAACTCACAAAAATGAATGCCAAACGAACCACGTCGGCTCCGCAGGAAGATGGAAGTGGACGCCGTCATCGAAATGTTCCAGCGCTCAGAATCTTTGCACAATTTGAAGTACGCTAATTACGTGGGCGATGGAGATTCAAAAACCTTCAAAGGAATCATAGATTCTGAGCCCTACGGAAAATTCACCGTAATAAAAAAAAGAAGGCAGCTTCACACAAAATAGCAACGAAAGTTTCAATGCGACTCTCTGGTCTATGGCTCCAAAATCTTTCTCTAGTGGCAAACACGTGCTCGATACCGCAGTATATTGCTGCAGGTATCTACAATGATGGCCTTTCAAGTGTCATGAAGCTGACACTTGGGCTTGACAATCGGACCGAACTGTTATCATTACTGCGTGGAGGCGGACGCGCGTCGCATCATGTTTTCCGAGAGATCCCTAACAGACGATGCCAGAGAGGCCCGGATGTCCTTAAAATCAGCCAGGAGGAAGAAGAGGAGTCAGACATTAATAGAGATGGACAAATGTACGGTGCAGGCATCGCAAATTAGAGGTATACAAAAATTTCAAGGTTTTAAATGCTCCGAAAACTTTAAACGCGTTTTTCTCGAAACGGGCTTTTTCAAACTGGGCGCACTCATAGCTTCATCACCATTGCATGGATCGACTTGCAATTTTTACAGTAGCTTCACAAATATATTCTCCATCGAAGGACGTAGCCGTTTTTTGATATTTTGAAAATTACTTGTTTTATTAACAATTTACTACTCGTTTTTTAGTCGAAAATGCATACGTTTTGTTCAGAAGTGCACAATTTCTACAAAAATTCGAATAAAAAAAAATCCTACGTACTTCGATAGCTATTAATATGTTGCTTCAAAACATTTTTGGTTTTTTGTTCCAGCTCTCACGGTTTTCGAGGAATTGGTGCTTTCGCGGAAAAAAATCTTTTTCCGCAGATCTGTTGTAGCGCCGCCATTTTGTACAAAAATCATAATAAATAAAATTTTTTTCATACATCAATATGTGTTAAATGAACCATCTAAATATGAATACTATTCCTTTTCCCATAATCCCAGAATAAATTGTCAAAATTAGGCCTTTTTTCGGCCTCTAGAGTGGTGTTATCCCTTAATAAATTAAAAATTTTAATAAAATAATAAAACAAAAACGTTATAAAGTAAGGTAATGAAAAGATTCAAGTTTATAATACTATTATGTAGAATAATACGTATAATTTATGTTGAATGTTTATATGTTTTGTTCTCTTTACTTTTGTATGTACATGTATATGTATACATGAGAAAGATCTATATACTATATATAAATAGTGGCATAAATCGCAAGAATTAATTTTATTTAAATATTATTTTATTAGAAATCTCAATTAATCAATCTATAATTATTTCATTACAAAAAGAATTATTATTCATATGTAATCCAGCTATCGGTCTATATAACCCAATATTTTCTGTATATTTTTTGTCGAATTTTCACACTGTAATGAGTGTTGAAAAATGTTTTGACAAGGCAGAAAACGATTTTATTCACTAAAACTTTTGCCATAACAATAAATTAATCACAAGATCAAAGTTTCGATTCCATAGGTATTTTTATCAGAAAACCATTGTTTTCACATGGTCAGTTATACGTATTTTTATCTAGATGTAAAAATCCTAATCATTTTTATATTCAGAATATATAAGAGGATACCCCAAAGATTGATAAAACTGTTTGTAATGAGATTTTCCACGTTTAAGAGGTCAAACTGAGTTGAAGTCTGTAAAGAATCAGTGTATCTTTTATACATGGCAAAAATATTTTGACACAATCTAAGTTAATGCAAGTTTTTATATTTCAAATTTGTAAATTATACGTGATTTTTCCACGAATTAGACCCCTGTAAGTAGTCTTTAAGGTCCGTTGAAAATTCACTAATATACATTATTGAATTTAAGCCTTTTTAACCACTTATTACGTGTTTTTGAATCAAGTGGTACGTTTTTCATGGTCACCGAGGATTTAAAGAATTTTTTAAAAATGTCTCATGGACTTAAGCAGCTACATTTTTTACAAAGGTTATTTTCAATTATTAGACTTACATGTATCATAAAAGTAGTATTTTCAAATATTTTCATAGTATTATTATTGATTTACGTGTCTCTAACAACCCTGAACATGTAGTATCATCCGAATGGTACCTCATGTGTAGGAGGTCCTAAATACTTTCAGCGCGTATTTAAAAAATCAGGCAACTAGAGTGTTTAGGCCCCCCTAAACAAGTGGTACCATCCGGATATATCTGATTTTTAAAATTACGCCCAAAGCTGCTGAGGTCCCTCTAAACATGGGATACCATCCAAATGATACCACATCTTTATGGCTCCTAAACAATATAGTATCAATATTTTTAATATTACGTCCTACAAGTGCTTAGGAGAGCCTAAACCGGGGATGGTAACATACTCTGCACTATTTTCTATAAACCTTACCTAGTAAGCGGTGCTCAGCAGACATACCTATTATACCTTTAATATACGTATAATGTACGTGTACTACATCCCATGCAGAGTGTGTTAACATTCCTGGCCTAATCACTTTTAGAGCGTGTTTTAATTAGGCTACTCGAGTGCTGAATACCCCTGAATATGTGGTATCATCCGAATGGTACCCCATGTTTATTTTTAATAACCATACTACTAGATTATTTAGATCTCATTAAACATAGTAACACTACTGTGTTATTTTCTCCGCTATTTTGTTTTTAAAAATTCTGACATTTGATTTGAAATCAGTGACCGCAAAAACTTCGGTATACCAAATTTTATCAAGTTTTATCAAATTATCCATATAACTGAGCAAATACTGCAGTGATACTTGCTCCGCCATTTGGATTTTGAAATTCTGATATTTGATTCGTAATCAGTGACCCAAACACAAACACCCCTATATACCAATTTTTATCAATCGCTCCGAACAATAGAGATATTCGTCAGTGCAAGAGAATAGTGATGGACACGATTCTCTGCTATCGAAGAATAGTTTCGCTCTTAGTCGAAGTGATATTCGATCGACCCTCAAATAAATAGTGACCGGTACGATTTTCTTTCCCGAAAAATAGCTCTTACTCCGAGCTCTTGCTGCAATACATAACAAGGGTAGTTCGATAAGTAACTTGGTTCGCGTATTAAAAGGTGGCGACAGCGACATCTGTATATGTCATTTTGAAGCTTGCTCTCTTAATATAAAATCTCTATAGTCACAAGTAATTCTAATTTCGCGAGGATTATGTCGAAATATAAAACAAATTAAACATCTTAGTTTTTTTTATTTAATATCGAACCAAGTTACTTATCAAACCATCCTCGTATATCTCATACACGAATTTTGAAGCCTCTGTAATTTAGTTTCAAGCTCTCCCCACACGTCAAATAACCATATATGATTATATATGACTATATATAGATGAATAATAATTGCAAATAAAATTCCGTATATAAATATATAGCTATAATGCTTGCCATATATGCTAATATACGATCTTATATACCCACATATATCCACATAGACGCAAAATTGATTTATGGCCATCTATGTATATATGTGTCAGAGTCGCTGGAATTGTAGGTGGTCCAGGGAAGAAATAATTTGCACACTGAGTTTATTTAAGTAAAGACTGTATTATAAAAAATACTCTGCGCTCTCTGCTCTGGATACAAGAAAAACGATAAGGCACAAGAAGAACAGTGAAGCCTCTCTGGATGTCGGCTGCAAGGAAAATAGAATTAGCACCAGGCGTCCTTACAGTAGAGAAAGCGAGAAGAGAAGGCGGGGAAGATGTTATTTTCCCTTCGCGCTTACGAGCGATTGACACGAAGTCTGGCGCTTCGTCGACACTCCCTCCCTTCGTGACTTCTATTTACTCGTTTGGGAGTCTGTAACAGAGAGAACAAAAATTAGTGCTCTAAAATAAACAATTGATTTATGTTTTGCATAATATTTTATCTCTGAGGTATTGATGGTTTTGTGTAGGTAGAGGCTTAGTCATCATATCGGCTTCATTCTCTTTAGTAGCTATCCATCTAACTAGTACTTTATTTTGTAACACACAGCTCTTAATATAGTCTCCGTGTGTGTCAGCTATGTGACTTTTGCTTCCTCTGGATTCTCTCTCTGTTAATTTTCTCAGAATCACAGTTACATCATTGTCAAAATTTTTCAATTTGTGTGACTCATCCATCTGTGTACAATTGCCAGATGATTTGTTATCACACCAAACTGTTACCGGGTAGAGTGTTTTTCCTGTGATGTCTCTTATTGTTTTGTCAAGAGATATGAGTTCTTGGCAAGCTTCGCTCATAGCCAAGTACTCTGCTTGACATGTGGACAAGGTTACATATGATTGTTTGTGGCTTCTCGAGGCTACTGTATCTCCATATAGTTTTACTATATATCTTCCTGTGGATGAGGAATCTTGACAGTCTCTGAAACTTGCATCAGTGAATGCTTCCAGTTCATTTCCCTCTGCTCTTTACTTATTTCCAGTCATTCTCTGTGGGTGATACTTGCCTTCTGGATAAATAATTTACAGCAAAGGCTATATCTGGTCTTGTAGCCCCTGCCAAGTACAGTAAACTTCCTATGGCTTCTCTGTAGGGCGCTTTGCATGGGGTTTGCCCTTCTTCATGTTTCTCTGTACTGCTTGACTTTTTATTTTTCACCTGTCTGCTGACCATAGGTGTAGCCTGAGCTTTGCTCTCTTCCATTTTGAATCTTTCCAGTATTTTCTCTGTATAATTAGATTGATGTAATGTCAATATTTTGTTTTCTCTGTCTCTTGAAATTTTTATTCCAAGGTATACCCTGGGTTCTCCTAAATTTTTCATCTTAAAGACTATGCACAGACTTGACTGAATAGTCTGTAGCTTTGTTGGACTATTGCTGGCTAGTATTATGTCATCTACATATAATACCAGAAGTGCCATCTCTCCTTTTATTCTCCATGTGAACAAGCAAGGATCGCTTATAACTCTTTCCAAGCCTAGTTTATTGACTTCCTCTGTAAATTTCTCGTTCCACTTTTTAAGACTAATTTTTAGTCCGTACAGTGTCTTCTTTAATTTTCATATTTTATTTTCACTTGAGTCTATACTTTCTTTTACTCCCTCCGGTATTTCCATGCATATATCCTCATCTAGTTCTCCATTTAAAAAGGCTGTCTTGACATCCAGTTGAATTGCCTCTAGGTTGTATTTATTAATTATGGCCAAGGCTGATCTTATCACTGGAAGTCTCGACACAGGAGCATATGTTTCTCTGAGTTCATAGCTGTTTTTGTCTTTGAAGCCTCGGATGACTAACCTAGCTTTGAATTTCTCTTGTCCTTTTACATCTATTTTTATCTTAAAAATCCATCTGGATTCGATAACAGACATTATTCTATGTTAAGGATTGTAACTATACATTTATTGCCTCTTTCCATTTGTTTGGTCGGATGAATTTACTGCTTCTTTGTAATTCGTCGGATCATTATTTATGATGCCAATACTGCACAAATTTCTTCATCGTCCTCTTTATCATCCCTTTTCTCTTCATTAATTTTATTTACTCTGTATATAAAGTTGGGATCATTCTTGGGATCTGTTATCGCTTTTCTTTCTGGTATTTTTCTAACTTCTGCTTCTGTTACTTCCTCTTCTATGCTCTTTCTCTTAGTCAGTCTGCCTCTTTTGGGCTAGGGTTTTTCCGACTCTTCAATTTTGTTGATCTCTGTATTTGTATTATCCTGCTTTTCTTCAGTTTCTTCGAATTGTATCTGTTTTAATTCTGAATCTGCGTAAATGTCCTTGTATGTTAATTTTTCATTACATTTTACATGTCTTGAATTTAGGAACTTCAATGTTTGTGGATGCCACAGCCAGTAGCCTGTGGGTGTATATCCCACGAAAATAGCATTTATTGCTCTTTCCTAAAATTTGTTTTCTGACATTGGTATTTTTACATAGGATACACATCCAAATCTCTTTAGTTCCTCTAAGTGATTATTTTTCTCTGGATTAATCACTGATAAAGGTGTTTTGAAATCAATTCCCTTATGAGGTGTTCGATTGTATATGTGTATGGCTGCTTCGGTTGCCAGTACCCACATGGTCGGTGGCAAACCGAAATCGAACATCAGCGTTCTGATTTTATTCTGAATTGTTTTGTTGAATCTCTTTGCTGTGCCATTTAATTGTGGCGTGTGAGGTGGAGCAAAATCACTACTAATATCTTCTCTTTTCATGATTTCAGCAAATTCTCCTCCTGTGAACTCTGTACCGATATCTGCTCTGATATAACACACTTTTTCTTGTTTGCCTATTATATTTCTCGTGTGTGTTAAGTATATCTGTAGGCATTCTCCTGATTAATTCTTATGTTTTACGCTATAAGCTCTGGCATATCTGAAGTGGTCATCCACAAATGCGATTATACATCTGTTTTCTCGTGGAAAAGATGCTGGTGAAATCTTTCCCATTGTATCTCTATGTATTGTGTGTAATATTTTGTCTGACCTGCCTCTTGCATTTTTAAATGGGAGATTTTCCATTTTTGCTAAGATACAGATTTCATAATCGAGAATGTCTTTGTCTAATTTGACATTTTTAAGTTTCTCTTCTTATTTTTGCATCTGTTTCAAGTATTCTAGAGATGTGTGCCCTAGTTTTATATGCCACAACATCCCTTCAGTTGGTTTATGCACTCTTATATATATATATATATATATATATATATATATATATATATATATATATATATATATATATATATATATATATATATATATATATATATATATATATATATATATATATATACATGGCGGTATAAGCCGGTCGTTCCGCGTGTTCGGCGCCCGAGAGAAAAAAAAGCCGACCCACGGGACGGACTTCTTCGCGCCAAAATGTCCCCCGTGCGCCCGCTCTGTTACTCTCTCTCTCGACGACAACGCGCTAAAAAAAATTTCGCGCTGCCGGGTGGGCTCTTCACGTTTTCTCACGATTCTCGGAAGAGCAACGGCGATTCTATGTCGCTGTTTTATTGACATGCGACGACCCTCACGACCGTGCTACCCGCACTTTTTAATCAATTATAAAAAAAACTTACTCTTGCTGAACTCTTGAAGACTCTGGAGGGGGGGGGGGACTCTGCAGCTCTGTATTTATCCTCCTCTGGACCCGCCGATAACCTGGCTCATACGCGTGCTGAGCACACAACCTGTTAGAGTCGCTGGAATTGTAGGTGGTCCAGGGAAGAAATAATTTGCACACTGAGTTTATTTAAGTAAAGACTGTATTATAAAAAATACTCTGCGCTCTCTGCTCTGGATACAAGGAAAACGATAAAGCACAAGAAGAACAGTGAAGCCTCTCTGGATGTCGGCTGCGAGGAAAACAGAATTAGCACCAGGCGTCCTTACAGTAGAGAGAGAGCAAGCACGGAGTGAGGACCTGTGGCGCGTGCAGCGGCACGCGCGCAGGAGTTAAGCAGAAGAAGGGCGAGAGGGGGAAGGCGGGGAAGATGTTATTTTCCCTTCGCTCTTACGCGCGATCGACACGAAGTCTGGCGCTTCGCCGACAATATGACCATATATGCCCATGTCTGTTTTCCATATATGCCCATATATGACCATATATTTTCCCGGGACAATACTTGTGTATTCAAAATCATTTTTTTAGATTTTAAATTATTGCTAAATGTAGTCGCAATTATTGTTTTATCAATTTTATGCATTGTATTTTTAAGTAGTTGTCTTGGAACCTGAAAAAATCATTAAATTACTAATTAGTCGATTGGCTGACGATACTTAAACATACATTGCAAGGTCTCCTGGAACATTTCGTATTTTAGTTTCATTTTTATATATAGATTGAAAATATCTTTGTGTCCCACCTAATATATAGCGATATTATTTTAACAACTATCTAAGTGACAAAATTTCCTTAAAAATCATAGTTTTTTATACTACCTTAATAACTATTAATATAGGGGAAAATATGCTAATAACTTTATAGATAAAATAATTCTCTACAAAATACAATTAGCTACTATGTATTTTCCACATTTTTTCTGTGTACTTAAAAATAATCAAACAGCGCGTGGTTTATACTGATTTCTCTCGCGCTCCACTCGCTGTTGCTGTAGCTTGTAAACTATGAATTTCTTTACAAAATATAATTACCAACTAAACTGTTTAGCTACAAATAGTGACGGAAAATAATGTATAAACTCACAGGCCGACGCGACGCCTGTACCGATTAAATGTACGTACGTTATTTGGACTCAAGCCGAACTAAACATTTTTGTAGTCGGATCCTTAAAATGAAGAATCAAATTAAATTTTTCTACAAACTATTTAATCTTACGTATTTTTGTAAGCATTTTTACAAGTGTATGTTATTTGACATGTACAAAAACTGCAACATGGTAATCCTGATACAAGACAAATACATGACTTTCGAGCACACATTTTACATTGACAACTTGGTATTAATTCATTTTCCGAAGGAAATAGATCTATTACTTTTTGTGCAACTAAGTAGTCTCCATCTTCTTGAAATCCAAAGGATGTAGGATTTTATTTAATATTATGTTCTAAAATATTAATTTGATTGTAAGGAACAAAGAAGGCACGTAGAATATGTAAGTGTATTAAAGCGCTAGTAAGAGGTAATTCCGAAAATTAATGTTATTTTCCATGATGATAGATTCAATATTGGAAGTCTTAAAATGTCTTGCATGTATGATTCAACCATATATGTATATACAACCATTTTTTGTTTTACATGAATAAGAAATATTTTTGCAGAATTGATAGATTCCTCAATTTCTTCTATAGAGAAATCTGCAAAATTAATGTATTGCTTTAACGTTTAATTTCATTTTAAGTTTATGAACATTTTTTATTGAACTCAAAAACATGGTTATATTATACAAAAAATATAATTTTTTACATAATAATATAATTCCGACTTATTGCACTATTTTTAGTTCCAAATTTGCTAGTGTCATCTGCGCCAGGCAAATGATAAAGCGCTGGAAGGACAGTACAATATTTTTCTCTCAATTTTGAAGTTAAGATAAGAGCAGGTGAATTTCTTTTTGATTTACATGTGTCTATTTTAACCCATAGTTCCTTAAAACATACAATTTAGACAATTTTTAGACAACATACAATTATTTTTATAATATTATTTTTTGAGTGTCAAATAATTATGCCTACGTACCTGTAAATTTATTTAAGTTTATTCCAATAATATTGATATGCCGTATGACGTATCTTTTGACTGTACACGTAAGAAATAAACAAATTCGAGTCACACCGCAGCAGCAAAGAGTGTACTTGCGAAATACCTACGGATCAGTTATTAATCGAATGAATAAAAAATGCTAGCAAAAGCATTTTGTAAGATTTTGTAACTGACACAATTACGTTAAGTGCGTTCAAAAAAGTTATATTTATGAAGATTTGGTAAATATTATAAAATTTATGAAATTCGGCAAGCGTATATATTCAGACTGCACTCTCAAGAATCACTTCGAATATACTATCTATTAGCATGGGTAGTTCGTTCGTAGGGCCCACAGTAACCCGCCTCACGGCTCAAGCAAAAAGAAAATATAAATCGAACGTATAAATCTAAAAAATATCCATTAAAATTTATATCTATGTTTTATCCATATTTCTATTAAAATGCAGCCAATCTATTTTTCAAACAAACTTTTATTAGCAAGTATATCACAAGTCATTACAGTACGTTTCCATTTTTACAAGTTATAATAAATTGTGTAAATTAATAAATAAATAAAAGTTTTATTTGTGAATACAAGAACATATAAAGGTCAATTATTCAATCAACCTTCAGTTTGACTATCCACCAGGAAGCCGTACATCGATCTAGCGGTAAATGAAAGTAAGAAACATTTTTAAAAAAATATATAAAAACATAAGCAGGTACCTGGTTGTGGGAAAACCAGATTACACGGTTGAGCCTGCCACTAGATTCATTCCTACATGTTCTGTATTCTTATATTTTGAAAATAATTTTAGAATATAACAATAAGACTACCACATCTATATCTACAGATAAAGTCAATCATTTTTTAAATCCATATTACAGTTCATGAGATAAATGAAGTATAATTCGGGAATCGGCTTCTTCGATGTCGTCTCTTTGTAATTATTCTAAATTTCTTGATGTATTTGAGAATTGACAATATCTAGTGATGGTCTGACTGTATACTATGAACACATTTCGTCGGTAACCTCAAAAAATACTGCAAAAAAGCAGTAATACCCGGTTGAGACTCGCAAAAGTGAAAAAAAAGTAGGGACAAAGCTTATTCTTATGTATTTTGGCCCGTTGAACACGAATCCATGGTTATTTTTGGTATATGTAGCCACCTTTCGTTCCTAACCTCAATAAATACTCCAAAAAAGCAGTAATACCCGATTGAGACTCGCAAAAGTGGACGAAAAGGTAGGAATAAAGCTTATTCTTACGTATTTTTGCCTGCTAAATACGAATCCATTGTTATTTGTAGCCTATCGAGCCACATTTCGTCCATAACCACAAAAAATAGTCCAAAAAAGCAGTATTACCCGGTTGAGACTCGCAAAAGTGGACCAAAAATAAGGACCAAGCTTATTCTTACGTATTTTGGCCTGCTAAATACGAATTTATGGTTATTTTTGGCCTATTGAGCCAACTTTCGTCCACAACCTCAAAAAATACTCCATAAAGCAGTATTACCCGGTTGAGACTCGCAAAAGTGGACAAAAATTAGAGACAAAGTTAATTCTTATGTATTTTGGCCCGTTAAAGACGATTCGATGGTTATTTTTGGCATACGGAGCCACCTTTCGTCCATAACCACAAAAACTAGTTCAAAAAAGCAGTATGACCCGGTTGAGACTCGCAAAAGTGAACCAAAAATTGAGGACCAAGCTTATTCTTACGTATTTTGGCCCGTTGAACACAAATCCTCAGTTTTTTGGCCTATCGAGTCACCTATCGTCCGTAGCCTCAAATAATACTCCAAAAATGCAGTATTACGTGGATGAGAATACGAATCTAAATACGAAACGTATAAGTATATGTATTCATAGGTATTGACTTTATCGCCGCTATAGCGAGCCAAGATATTTTCATTACTTTGTGCATTTTTTCTTGTCTCTCAGTTCGAGAGTTTACGACCTTGGGTATACAAATTTATTTGGGCTCTCGAACTGAAAGACAAGGATAAATGCATAAAGTAATGAAAAAATCTTGGCTCGGTATAGCGACGATAAAGACAATTCCCATAAAAACTTTTCGGCGAGCGATTGAGTTTCAATATAATATGTATATGTATGTATATATACTATATATATATATATATCGCTTATTAATAATGTATTAATAATCCGAAAGACGTAAGAAATGTAAGCTAGCACTATCATATTTCATTATTTATATTTTATAGAAAAATGTCCGTATAACATGCATATCTATCTATCTAATCAAAATGAATCTAGCGCCATTTAGGATATGACTTATGAATTATTTAGCATCGATCTAAGCAGTAAAAATTATGAAAAAACAAAACAAAAAGTTTTTTTTCAAAATTCTTCAGAAAAAGTGTATGTTTTATTTTTATTATTTTTCTTTTTATTGTTCTAGATTGACGCAAATAAACCTATTGAATTATATAAGGCTTTGTTTATCGTGATTAAAAAATTTCAAACAATTTCACAAATATTTATCTGTACATATTAAATACGTTATTGCTGTAACTTGCTACAACACTCACTGCTATGAGAATTATTTACTTTTATCAAGTTTTGACATAGTGAAGAAAAATCTTTCATTAATGCATTTCATATTACAGCACGTTAAATGATATTTTTTAATGAGACTCTCCATCAGGTACCGTGCGACGTGTGACGTTTCATTGTATGAAAGTTGCGATTGATTAATTCTGCTATACTTGACCAATCGCAGCTTTGATACAACGGAAATGTCGCATGTCGCACATCACACGGCACATGATAAGGAGTCTCCTTTAACAACTAGTCGATACTGTATGTATAAATATATATGTATGTTAAATTAAATATATGTGTTAAATCGCTAATGATGTAATCTTTTGAACCTTAACTGTGTCAAAGCTGTCTGCTCTTACACTCAATATGCAATAAGAACGTCCGATTATTAGAACGTTTGGACAAAACAAAATAAGTATATACACAGTTACAATAATCATTTTCCAAAATAAGTATTTTTTGACAATAGTTTATTATCTTAGAGACTGACTAAAAAATATGTCTTTATAAACACTAGTATTTTGATTCACAAGGTAACTATGGAACAATATTTTTATCCGCTTGTAATAGATCGTAAATCTCTTGCAGAAATTCAAACTGAGAAAAAAAAGAGATATTTCAACAAATACAGTTTGCTATTGCAAAACTTAGATAAAAATCGAAAAATTTGTAAATTATTATTACTTATTTAATAAGAATTCTCAGTTTCTCTCAGAGAATTTCTTGACAATTTTCAGTTTATTTCAAAATTATTTTTTTTTATCAGATAAGTTCGTGATAAATAGTATAATATTGATATTAATAAATCTCAATGATGTTAATGTATTTTAATTGTGAGAACAATTATAATTGAATTCCGTTTATGATATTATACTGTATTAATTATACAGATAAATACAGTTAGCATCATTGTAAAGAATGTACTCATAACCGGGTTCTAAACACGTACCGGACTCTAAATTAGACTAGATACCCAAGGCGCTGATTATACATTCAATTTGCTTTAGTAAATTGTGAAATTAAATTATTTTAATGCAATATAGAGAGCTAAAAAATTGTTAATGATAGTTTGTATGATAATTAAAAAATCCCTGATACCTAATTGGACAAGCTATCAAGAGCGCTGAATAAAAAATGCAAAATTAAAAAGCGTATTACTTCGCTCCGGTCTCCCGTAATAATAATAAATATTGATCTTGTTATCTGCTGTTTCAAACATTTATAACACTTTCTCAGCTTTTATAGCTTTTTTCAATTTTAATTGAAGTTTTCTTAACAATTATTATTAGTCTTTCTAGATATTTCTCAGTTATGTTTTCAGTTTGCATTCCTGCCAGGAAAGAAAAAATGATTCGCCAGTATTTATTACTTGCTTATTATTTTTTCATTTCTGCCAGGAAAGAAAATATGATTCGCCAATATTTATTACTTGCTTATTATTTTTTCATTTCTGCCAGGAAAGAAAATATGATTCGCCAATATTTATTACTTGCTTATTATTTTTTCATTTCTTTCAGGAAAGAAAAAATTATTCGTCAGTATTTATTACTTGCTTATTATTTTTTCATTTCTGCTAGGAAATAAAAAATAATTCGCCAATATTTATTACTTGCTTATTATTTTTTTATTTCACTCAGGAAAGAAAAAATGATTGGCCAATATTTATAACTTGCTTAGTATTTTTTTATTATGTCAGGAAAGAAAAAATGATTGACCAATATTTATAACTTGCTTAGTATTTTTTCATTTCTGCCAGGAAAGAAAAAATGATTCGCCAATATTTATTACTTGCTTATTATTTTTCCATTTCTTCCAGGAAAGAAAAAATGATTCGCCAATATTTATTATTTGCTTATTATTTTTTAATTTCTGCCAGGAAAGAAAAAATGATTCGCCAATATTTATTACTTGCTTATTATTTTTTCATTTCTGCCAGGAAAGAAAAAATGATTCGCCAATATTTATTACTTGCTTATTATTTTTTCATTTCTGCCAGGAATGAAAAAATGATTCGCCAATATTTATGTCTTGCTTAATATTTTTAGTGTATCAGCTTTCAACTTGCTATAAAGTTATGTCAAGTTTTTCATTTTGCTCTAATATACGTTGACAGAGAAACAAGATGCCTTGAACAGATCGATGTATAAATTCATACAACAATATAAGTCATAAAGATAAAAACTTAAGACCGTTATCCAAAGCAATGCTTAAAGAATTCCCAGCCCTACCAAAGAATTCTAAAATATGTAACAATTTTAGAAAAAACAAAAGTACACTCTGTGTACGCATTGCGTTTGCGTATGTACAATTCACGAAAACTGTAAAATGATGCTAGACTCTATAAATATAAGTAAATTGACAGATAATTCGATATTTAATTATAAAGATTGTTTAAGTAAATTAGTGTGTAAGAAACCAACTCCCGATTGTTACTTCAACGATTGTAACAACTGTCCTGATATTGCAGACTTTTCTTCATATCTTTCTGATTTGCTAAATAAAAACTCTATTTATGAAATACAATTTGGTTAATAGGTAACTACCGATAAATCAAATTTGAAAACTCTAACACTAAAATCAGTTTACTTTGTCAAAGAGCTGTGTAATAAACTTGTCAATTTGAAGCCTCACTCTTTTATTGCAAAGGAACAATCAATTTTTATGTCACAAAAATGACGAGCTCGAGCTCGGGTTGCGCTGACGCTCGAGCGTATACCCCGCGCTCGAGCGTATACTTCGCACTCGAGCGTATACCCCGCGCTCGAGCGTATACGTCGCGCTCGAGCTGATCGCTCGAGTTCGATCGCAAACCTCGCACTTGGGCGGATCGCTTGCACTCGAGCGGAATCCTCAAAATGCGGGTGTACCTCGAGCGTGAGGGTAGCCTTATATGCCACAATCAGCGGCCAGTTACTTTTATTTTAAATAAGTTTTTTACACAAATATAGTACAAGAGAATACACTGATGAACGGTATATAATAACCTCACGCCACTTATACGCCATCCAGCACAAGGTATTCAAATTATGCTTATTGCAACTCGCTACGACGAGTTAAAAATTATTTTGTATATATTGTTATTAACACAGATATGATGCTGGCAGTATATTTATAAACGTGTATATACAATGTGTTTTTAAGATAAATCAAACATAGAATGCATTTACACTTGCTATGCGACAGTTTTGTGTCAATCCTGATTTTCAAGATTAGTTTAAAGAATAATTTCCATGATACGCATAAATGTTAATTTTTTTATTTAACAATTATAGACTTAAAAGACATCAACATGGTTTTCCAAGTTTTATAATAATTAGCAGACTGCGGTTTAGATGACGAACTAGTCTTAGTCTTATAATATAATGAGAGTGAGGTTATAATAGCTTTTATGCAGATTCAGAAAACAAGTTAAGAGTAACTACTCAAAATGAGAGTCCACTCTCAACTTGAGGTTATGAAACCAGACTAAAGTTGAGAGTCTGTAGTTAAGTGTTCTATTTGAGTATTTTAAGTTGAGGGTAACACTCAAGTTCAGACTTAACTCTTAAGATAAAAGTAATGCTTAACTTGAGTGTTAATTAGCAACCGAAATCACCCTCAAGTTAGGTGTTATTTTGAGTGTTATTTTGAGTGTTTATCTTGAGTGTTTATGTTGACTTAATTTATTTTAATTTTTATTTTTATTTTTAGATATTGGAAGATTTTGTTCGTGATGTTTGATAAACGAAGAATATTTAGATTTAAGAATGACTTATATTTCTCCAGCTTGCATTATGTACAATTATCATGGGAAAATTATCCGATCTTATGCAAATGTAATTTACAACGTCAATGTTATCCTTTGTTTCCAGATATTTTACCATTATCTTTACATGTCCAGAAGTACATACAAGCACCGTAGTTCAACATTATCACAAGGCTGTGCTTTATATAGTGCATTAATTGTTTGTTGAAAATAGTACTTTAGGACTACTTGAATTCATTCATTAAAAGATCATATAATGTAATTGTATAATAGGAATGTTTAAGCCCGATAAGTTAATTTTAGAAATAAACTCTTCAAGGTATGCTTAGAACGTAGTAGTACATAGAAGTATTCGTCAAGTTTCATAAAATGTTATTAAAGCTATTATAACCTCACTCTCATTATATTATAAGACTAAGACTAGTTCGTCATCTAAACCGCAGTCTGCTAAATATTATAAAACTTGGAAAACCATGTTGATGTCTTTTAAGTCTATAATTGTTAAATAAAAAAATTAACATTTATGCGTATCATGGAAATTATTCTTTAAACTAATCTTGAAAATCAGGATTGACACAAAACTGTCGCATAGCAAGTGTAAATGCATTCTATGTTTGATTTATCTTAAAAACACATTGTATATACACGTTTATAAATATACTGCCAGCATCATATCTGTGTTAATAACAATATATACAAAATAATTTTTAACTCGTCGTAGCGAGTTGCAATAAGCATAATTTGAATACTTTGTGCTGGATGGCGTATAAGTGGCGTGAGGTTATTATATACCGTTCATCAGTGTATTCTCTTGTACTATATTTGTGTAAAAAACTTATTTAAAATAAAAGTAGCTGGCCGCTGATTGTGGTATATAAATAACTAATAAGTGCGGTCCTCGTGCACTAACGGTTAACTATTAGGCTACCCTCGCGCTCGAGGTACACCCGCATTTTGCCTCCCGCGTAAGCGTTTCGCCTCGACCATGAGCGTCTGCCTCGGGCGCGAGGATTCCGCTCGAGTGCAAGCGATCCGCCCAAGTGCGAGGTTTGCGCTCGAACGCGACGTATACGCTCGAGCGCGGGGTATACACGCGAGCGCGAGGTATATGCTCGAGCGCGGGGTATACGCTCGAGCGCAAGATATACGCTGGAGCGCGGGGTATACGCTCGAGCGCAAGCTATACGCTCGAGCGCGAACTATAGACTCGAGCGCAACCCGAGCTCGAGCTCGAGCGTCAGGGCAACCCGAGGTCGAGCTCGCGCGCGAGCGCAACCCAAGCAGGAGCTCGAGTTCCAGCGCAACCCGAGCTCGAATTCACGTGCGGGCACATGCATCCGAAGCTCGGGCGCGAGTGCGAGCGCACCCCGAGTTTGGGCGCCTCCTGAGCTCATGTGCGAACTTGAGCACATTCCAAGCTCGTGTTCAAGTGCGGGCACACCTATAGCTTGGGCGCATCCCAAGCTCGGACGCAAGCGGAGGCGCATCCCGAGCTCGGACGCGAGCGCGAGCGTACCCCGACCTCGGGGGCTCCTCCTAAGCTCATCGTGAGCACGGACGCATCCCGAGCTGGGGCGCGAACGCGAGCACATCCCAAGCTCGAGTTCGTGCGCGGGCACACCTCAAGCTGGATCCAGAGCATGTGCGCATCTGAAGCCCGGGCCCGAGCGCTCCTCAAACGCGAGGTGGAGTCCGAGCACGAGCAGTGCGCCCCGCGTACGAGAGGGAGGAGGGAGGCCGTGCGCTTACTGCGTACTGCCTCGCATTAGAGAAGGAGCCCGAGCGCCCCTCAAACGCGAGGTGAAGTTCCAGCACGAGTTATGTGCCCCGCGGATGTGAGGGGTGGGAAGGAGGCCAAACGTTCATACTGCCTCGCAATCGAGAAAGGGCTCGAGTGCTCAAGAGCGGTCTGCTTTACACGCGCGCGGTTCGCTTCGGGCACCGGGCGGGCGGTGGTGCGCAATCAAACTCGCATCTATCGAGGCTGCGCTCATACGCGC
This sequence comes from Gastracanthus pulcherrimus, assembly GCA_949152435.1. Classification (NCBI taxonomy): domain Eukaryota; kingdom Metazoa; phylum Arthropoda; class Insecta; order Hymenoptera; family Pteromalidae; genus Gastracanthus; species Gastracanthus pulcherrimus. The sequence goes on along the minus strand of OX424572.1, from coordinate 60,028,361 downwards.
GTCTCACGCCTCGTGCCCTCGCGGTAGCCCCCGCGCTGAAGGGGTTACACAAAAGCACGTGGGTCGTGCTCGAGCATAGGTTTGGCAGAGGCGAGGTCACTCGCGTCTCTGCGGTACCCTCGTGTTCAAGGGTGTGCTGGAGCTACCTTCCGAGTTTGTCGAAAATACGAGGCTGTCTATGCGATCGCCAGGAAAATTTTAGCAAGCACCCCCGCCTAGGTATATGGCGAGTGTACCCTGGTTGTCGACCTCCGTGCGCCAGCTTTGCCACAGAAGCACGTGTATTCCGGAATTTTTTCTCGATTCCGCGGGTTAGTATACCCCCGTGCGGATGTTCTTGTATCAAGGCTAGCGCACGCGGATGCCTTCTCGGACGCGATAAAATTTCCCGGAATACGAGTGCTCCTCTGGCAAGGCTGGTGCACGGGGCCAATTTCCAGGGTTCATTCGCGTTACTCGTACGCTGGGATACATGGGAGAATTTCACTCAGGCACTCGCTACTGTGAATGCACTGTAAGAGAATGCGCGATTAGCACACACATGTCTGAAGAGGTTAGACAGACTATTAATTTGTTCTTTCATAGGCAGCGTCTTACGATTATATGCAATAATATTAATAAAAATAATCCAACACAGAACATCGACATTTGCAATCTTTACAGATATGTCATAGAACCCACCGGAATGAAATTAAAAAATGATCTACGTAAGTTTTCTAAGATAAATTTCAGGAAAGTTTGTCGCACCTGATGGGTCATCTATCAATGTGGTTAATGTTTATGCTCTGGAATTGGGATATTAAGCAACTTTATTCCAATTTTCTAATTCTCATTAGAAGAAAATTCAATTTCTTTAATTAAAAGATTTTTCAATGAATGCTTAAGGAGGAACTCCACCGATTTTTAAAAAATCTCTCCCTTTTCTCCAAAAATATTAAAACTTCGGTAACTTTTTTGTCATGATTAAAGAAGGTTTTTAAACAAATTAGAGAATTTTTCACTAACAGTTTTTTACTGGTTATTAGAGAAAATACATATTTTTGTAATAAAAACAAGAATTTTTAGAAAAGTTCCTTGCGCATACGAATTCAACGAATTCTATTGTAAAAAATTGTAGAATATTTTTCAACTTTAAATGAACAAAAGTTAATTTTTTTGAAATTGTTTAAACTAAATTAATAGTCTGAAATAAATAAAACGTTTTATGAACTTAAAAAAAATATTAAAGAACTACATGTTTCAACTCTTGTTGAATAAAACAATTGATGAATAAAACATTCAATATCAAAATACCTCAAAACTAAATATTAACTTATTTTCACAATACTTTAACCGATATCTTCTGGAAGTTTCAAAATATTCATGGTCTTGGGTTACACAAGGAACTTTTTGAAGTTATAAAATTAACTTTCGAGAAAATTACGTAAGAAGTTGTAATTTCGTATGCTATCCAATGTAAATTGTTTCACTTAACTAGCTGTACATTGGTATAACAAAGAGTTTTGACATTAAGTAGATCTCAAATGTTCATAAAACTACTATCGTAAGATATATGTAATAAAATATTTTTCGAATTTTTAGTAAAAAATCAGTGAAGTTCCCCCTTAAGAAGTGGACTCTCTATACCATTGAGATTGGTATTAGATTGTAATTACAATGATTAAATTATTTAGCAGCTAACAATATTGTATTTAATAACAATTTTACATATGAAGATTGTTTAATGTGTTGATTAAAATACATGTGTAAATAATAATTAAGAAACTCCAAAGTGTATAATCAATACTCATGTAAGGCTTTTATAAAAAAATGGTTTTTTGATTAATGGTTTTTTATTTAAAAAGGTTGAACGTATTCTTCATCGCAATGGAACATTGTATTATATTTTTGTTATTCAAGTTAGAAATTTTTGGCTAGAGAAATTGGACAGATGTGATAAACTTACAAAATATTGTACATTTTAAGTAACCAATACAAACGTTAAGTAGTTTATAAAAATACAGCTTTATATATGTAAATAATCTAAATATTATAATTTATAATTATGTATTTTCGTAAGTATGTAACGTCAAAATTTATATAATTATAAGAGCAATAAAAAATGTTAATATATTAAAAATGAATCTATTTTTAATCTTCTTTATTTAACGTAAGAAATATGCCAAACTTCACCATTACAGCAATGATTAAGAACATACCAGACAATAGGAAATACATTTACTATTGACAAAGTTATCTTTATAATTATTGAAAGCTGTTTTGAGTAAGTGACGCATTAAAATTAAAGTAATCGCGAGGAGTCACAAACAGACACTCAGAATGAGAAATGAGTAAACAGCAACACCTACTGCTCCTTGTCAGTGTTATTCAGTAAGTGAAACTGTAAAAGTACACCTGAGCGCTTAATGCAGAATTTATACTTGGATCTTCTTTTTTCTAAGAGTATGGCTCTATTGAACAGAAAGAAAACTGGATGTGGTACCACATTTGTGCCAATAGAGAATGAATAAAGTAATAACTGTCAACCTGCTTATACATATTTTCTTTCATTAAACCACGTATTAGAAGTGTATAGCTGATATTGTTGCTAAATTTGGTGCACCGATAATAACAGGTCAAGATATACGTACTTAGACAGGATAATTGCCATTTAATATTGAAGGATTCAAGTCTGAATCAAGATAAGAAATACCTACTGTCGATTTACAAAAGCTAGTTTTCACGAAAAATACGGATATATGTATGCATATTGAATAAATTATATTTACCTTGATTACCCAGTGAGTTTCCAAGTTTACCAAGGCTTTTAAAATTTCTGTATAAGCTTTTCCAAAAGACTCCTGTTAAAGTAGACAAATTCAGTATTAAACGGAGCTAATATTTAGCAGACTAACATTAAATGTATATGTAATTACTTATATATAATAGATGACATCTTCAAAATATTTGTAAGAACATAGTCGCACGGTAACGAAGCTGCTCCTTTTGAGCTGACTTGTATTTCTTCTTGACACGTTGGGCAATCAGTGATTCATTCGCTCATGTGATCATATCATTACTTTTAACTACTCGTATATGTGATGTAACAGAGATAACAGATCCTAAGTGTAATGTAACAGATAGTGGAACTGGCTATACATTGGATATTGCAAAAGTTGTATTGATTTTAAACTCAGTCCAACTAACCACATAACCTAACATTTTTGCTTCACTCATTACCTCTAACCGTATCTGCAGTTTCTCATAAAAACTTAACAAAATTAATTTTTTTTGCTTTATTCAACAGAGCAGGTTCGTTTCAGTAAAAAGTAATGAATAGTTTTTGAAATTATCGCGCACGTGAAAAGGAACCGATGTAAAGGCGCTTTATCGATTTTCTCAATTTCAGTCCAAATGCAGATACCCACTTTCTTCATTTGCACGGCAGAGCTAGGCTACACAAAGAATTTGTGTTTTCTTGTGACTGGGATAGCTGAAACAAGAAAGAGTATTATATACAAAAAAATTTAGCCAAAAAGAATACAGATAATACCAGGACAAAAAAATGTCATTGGAAAACCCCTTTTTGATTCCAAAAAAGTTTTCTTACTACCTTTTCACATCAAATTAGGCTTGGTTAAAAACTTCATTAAGGCGATGGATTAATCAGCCGATGCTAAAAATAAGTGATGCTAAATTAAGTGAGGGGGTGCTTGTCGGTCCTGACATTAGAAAATTTATACTTGATACTAGGTTTGAGGAAAAACTTTCCGACATAGAGACTTGGAGTTGAGTGGTCGGGGAATCATTGAGGATAGTTTGATGATAAGTTACGATAGATTCAAAATATCCTCAATGATGCTCCGACCACTGAAATTAAAGATTTTGATGCCAGATTTCTTTTTACCGTACGTAGAATAGTCCGTTTATATAGATACAAGTTTAAGGGGTACCAACCTGATGATTTTCTAAAAAGTATCTTTATTGTACGGACTAAATTTTTGGTTATACAAAATGGATTTTAACATACAAAACATGGAATTAAAGGTCTTTTTAAGACGAAAAATTTGAGATATGCTAGTCCTAAATTCACGTTGACTTGATAAAATGTCATACGATCAAACATAACCTAAAAAATACAAAATTTACAAATATACAAAATAGAATTTTATGTAAAAAATGATATTTAAATAAGTTTAAATAATTAAAAATTCAAAGAGTATATTTATATATATTCGATAAAAGTCGAAGCTATCAGAGAGTAACACGTACAGTAAACCTATATATAGCGAAATTGACTGAAAAACTATACTCTCTCACTGTTTTGAAATTTTGCCACCAGCTGAAATTTACATGGGATTATTGGCGCTTCGGTATCGTTTCGATGTCAATGCACTAAGGTAGTGCGAAATGTTCCTCTGGAACTGTCTTTCCACCAATGGTTTTTTAAGCAATAGTATGAAATATATTAATGAAATATATAACAAGAAAATACAAAACATTCCTACTTTTTTCTTCAGGTAAGTATTGTTTGTATATGTTTATTGTGTTTCCAAACTATAAATGCAAATATCTCAAAATAATGTTTTTTTTTATTATTTTTAGGTCTGCCTCGTAGACTTTCTAAATATCCAGCCATCGATATAAGCTAAAAATTTCAGAGAACATTTCTAATACGGTTCCTCACAATATGAGCGTAGCAAATTACAAAAAAAGTCGATATAGCAAGTTTTAAAAATATATAACCTCAAAATTAATTATAATATTTAATTATTGAAGGGTTTATATTTTTAATTATTTCTACATAGACTTTTTTAATAATCTGTTCCACTCATATTGTGAGGAAATATATCAGAAATATTCTCAAAAATATTCAGACTATATCGATGGCTGAATGCTGAGAAAATCTACGAGGAATGATTGAAAATAGATAAACTGAGTATCGAAAGGAGTCACTTGGTACGAGCAACATATTCAAGATATTTCAATTATAAAACGATGAATATCTTTGTTTTTTACCTACTTTTGGTAAAAAAACTTCCAATATTCCCAATCACATCCAAAAAGTTTTGTATAAATAACACTGCAATTTTTATAGACTTTAACCCAGGCCTGTCCCCTCAAACCTCGTCACATACTCTCTCTCTCTCTCTCTCGACCAGGGTCTTATAATATACTTATTTGTCATCTAGAAAGTCCGCTATTATAATATAATATATATAATAGACAATGTATATATATATATATATATATATATATATATATATATATATATATATATATATACATTGCATTTTTTCAAAAATCCTATATACAGGGTGATTCAGAAACAATGCAACATTTTTATATCACCGTAATCAGCGTAAAAAACTGAGCGTAAAAAAAAGTTTGTCCGAAAACTTTACTTATGAAAATGAGCTGCGAGTTTTACCTCCTTAAATCTCTCCTGGGTCACTAGGCGCGTTGCCCTTCGAGAGTCAAGCTCGTTTTCGAATTACTTTACGAGGTGACGCGATAAAAAGATCCTGCAATACACGGCGGCCGCCTTCAAGTACTCAGCTGCGAGTTTTACTTCTTTGAATCTCTCCTGGGTCACTAGGAGCGTTGCCGAAGGGCAGTCAAACTGGTTTTCGATTAATTTTCAGTAATGACGCGATAGAAATCTCCTGCGATGCGCTGCGACCGAGTTCAACCGCTCAGCTGCGAGTTTAACCTCTTCAAATCTCTCGTGGGTCACTAGGCGAGTTGCCCTTCAAGAGTCAAGCTCGTTTTCGAATTACTTTACGAGGTGACACGATAAAAAAATCCTGAGATACACGGCGGCCGTGTTCAAAGACTCAGCTGCGAGTATTACCTCTTTAAATCTCTCGCGGGTCACTAGGCGAGTTGGCCTTCGAGAGTCAAGCTCGGTTTCGATTGATTTCACGAGGTGACGCGATAAAAAGCTCCTGCGATGCGCTGCGGCCGAGTTCAAGCACTAAGCTGCGAGTTTTACCTCCTTAAATCCCTCCTGGGTCACTAGGTGCGTTGCCCTTCGAGAGTCAAGCTCGTTTTCGAATTATTTTACGAGATGACGCGATAAAGATATCCTGCGATACACGGCGGCCGAGTTCAAAGACTCAGCTGAGAGTATTACCTCTTTAAATCTCCCGCGGGTCACTAGGCGAGTTGCCCTTCGAGAGTCAAGCTAGTTTTCGATTGATTTTACGAGGTGACGCGATAAAAAGCTCCTGCGATACGCTGCGGCCAGGTTCAAGCACTAAGCTGCGAGTTTTACCTCCTTTAATCTCTCCTGGGTCACTAGGCGCGTTGCCCTTCGAGAGTCAAGCTCGTTTTCGAATTACTTTACGAGGTGACGCGATAAAAAGATCCTGCAATACACGGCGGCCGCCTTCAAGTACTCAGCTGCGAGTTTTACTTCTTTGAATCAGTCCTAGGTCACTAGGAGCGTTGCCGAAGGGCAGTCAAACTGGTTTTCGATTAATTTTCAGTAATGACGCGATAGAAATCTCCTGCGATACTCGGTGGGCGAGTTCAAACACTCAATGGCGAGCTTTACCTAGACGTAACTCTCCTGGGTCATTAGGCAAGTCGAACTTCATGAGTCAAGCTCGATTTCGATTAATTTTACGAGGTGACGCGATAAAAAGCTTCTGCGATGCGCTGCGACCGAGTTCAACCGCTCAGCTGCGAGTTTAACCTCTTCAAATCTCTCGTGGGTCACTAGGCGAGTTGCCCTTCGAGAGTCAAGCTAGTTTTCGAATTATTTTACGAGGTGACGCGATAAAAAGATCCTGAGATACACGGCTGCCGAGTTTAAAGACTCGGCTGCGAGTATTACCTCTTTAAATCTCTCGTGGGTCACTAGGCGAGTTGCCCTTAGGTAGTCAAACTCGTTTTCGAATTACTTTACGAGGTGACGCGATAAAAAGATCCTGCGATACACGGCGGCCGCCTTCAAGTACTCAGCTGCGAGTTTTACTTCTTTGAATCACTCCTGGGTCACTAGGAGCCTTGCCCTTCGAGAGTCAAGCTCGTTTTCGATTGATTTTACGAGGTGACGCGATAGAAAGCTCCTGCGATGCGCTGCGGCCGAGTTCAAGCACTAAGCTGCGAGTTTTACCTCCTTAAATCTCTCCTGAGTCACTAGGCGCGTTGCCCTTCCAGAGTCAAGCTCGTTTTCGAATTACTTTACGAGGTGACGCGATAAAAAGATCCTGCGATACACGGCGGCCGCCTTCAAGTACTCAGCTGCGAGTTTTACCTCTTTAAATCTCTCGCGGGTCACTAGGAGCGATGCTCTTCGAGAGTCAATCTCGTTTTCGATTGATTTTACGAGGTGACGCGATAAAAAGCTCCTGCGATACTCTGCGGCCGAGTTCAAGCACTCAGCTGCGAGTTTAACCTCTTGAAATCTCTCGTGGGTCACTAGGCGAGTTGCCCTTTGAGAGTCAAGCTCGTTTTCAAATTATTTTACGAGGTAACGCGATAAAAAGATCCTGCGATACACGGCGGCCGAGTTCAAAGACTCAGCTGCGAGTATTACCTCTTTAGATCTCTCGCGGTCACTAGGCGAGTTGCCCTTCGAGAGTCAATCTCGTTTTCGATTGATTTTACGAGATTACGCGATATAAAGCTCCTGCGATGCGCTGCGACCGAGTTCAAGCACTCAGCTCCGAATTTAACCTCTTCAAATCTCTCGTGGGTCACTAGGCGTGTTGCCCTTCGAGAGTCAAGCTCGTTTTCAAATTATTTTACGAGGTGACGCGATAAAAAGATCCTGCGATACACGGCGGCCGAGTTCAAGCACTAAGCTGCGAGTTTTACCTTCTTAAATCTCTCCTGGGTCACTAGGCGCGTTGCCCTTCGAGAGTCAAGCTCGTTTTCGAATTACTTTACGAGGTGACGCGATAAAAAGATCCTGCGATACACAGCGGCCGAGTTCAAAGACTCAGCTGCGAGTATTACCTCTTTAAATCTCTCGCGGGTCACTAGGCGCGTTGCCCTTCGAGAGTTAAATTCGTTTTCGATTAATTTTCAGTAATGACGCTATAGAAATCTCCTGCGATACTCGGCGGCCGAGTTCAAACACTCAATTGCGAGCTTTAGCTAGAAGTATCTCTCATGGGTCACTAGGCGAGTTGCCCTTCAAGAGTCAAACTCGATTTCGATTAATTGTACGAGGTGACGCGATAGAAAGCTCCTGCGATACACGGCGGCCGAGTTGAAGCACTCAGCTGCGAGTATTACCTCTTTAAATCTCTCGCGGGTCACTAGGCGCGTTGCCCTTCGAGAGTTAAATTCGTTTTCGTATAATTTTCAGAGGTGATGCGATAAAAAGCTCCTGCGATGCGCTGCGGCCGAATTCAAACACTCAGCTGCGAGCTTTTTGTAGACGAATCTTTCGTGGGTCACGAGGCGAGTTGCCTTTTGAGAATCAAGCTCGATTAATTTTTAGAGATGTTGGAATGGATAGCTCCTGCGACGCGCCGCTGCCAAGTTCTGATGTATTACTGTATCTTTTCGCGATTTTCTTGTAGGGCTCTATGGTACTCGCCATTGTAGAGTCTAATTAATTTTTTTAACTCTGAAGGTTTTGTTTTTTTTTCGAGAAGAAACAATAATACATGTAATAAATAAATATATTTAATTAAATAATAAAATTTCATAAAATTTTTCAAGGTTCTTCTCGTACTTTTGGTGCTCTTGTACAGTGCTCAAAGGGGCCTCCTTCTTCTTCAATGCATGCTCGTTCACGTCGGAGAATATCGTGGGTTGCACGTTGTATTTTTTCGGGGGGTACACCGTCGGCTTGCTCCCTAATGCAACGCCGCAACTCTTCTACATTTTCAGGAGCACCATTATGGTACACCTGCTCCTTGGAGTATCCCCAAAAGAAATAATCGAATGGATTCATATCCGGGGAGCGCGCTGGCCATGGAGTTGGTCCTCCTCGTTCACTTCATCTGTTCGGGTAGACTTGGTCCAGATGATCGCGAACATCGATGGCAAAGTGGGCAAGAGCACCATCGTGCATAAAAATTAAATTTTACCGTTGCTCTTCGGTTAGCGTTTCTTCGAGAAGGCGAGGAAAACGTCTTGCAGAAACGCTAAATAATTGGGCCCATCTAGCCTCGCAGGCAACTCCCAAGGACCTATCAGCTGATCACCGAGCATTCCTGCCCAAACATTTACTGCGAAGCGAGTCTGGAAACGATCTTTATAAATAAATAATTGGGTTAATATATTTTTGTCACATTTATCTTGGTTTTGACGTAACTAAATTGAAATATTATAGAATTTTTTTTACCTTCTCTTCCTTAATGTGGATTTTTGTGAGCCCAGTATTGTTCATTGTGCGCATTAGCCATTTCAGTGCGTACATACGTTGCCTCATCCGTCCATAAAATTCTATTGAGACATTCAGCATCTCTTTCATGCTCCTGTATGATGAGATAGCTGAATATCTGTCGATTTTCTCTAACTCCATCGACTATAAAAGAAAATTCGAGCTTGTGTGAGCGTGTGTATGCGAGTATTTTTGTCAAGCCAGGGAGAGAGGCCGGCCTCTCTGTACTGGCTTGTTGCGGGCGAGTGCGTGCGTGCGTGTGTGTGTACGTTTGCGCGTGTGTGTGTGTGTATGTGTGTGAGTGTGTGTGTATTTCTGTGTGTGTGTGGGTGTGTGGGCGCGCGAGCTTTTATGTAAGCCAAGAAGAGAGGCCGGCCTCTCTGTATTGTCTTGTCGCGGGTGAATGCGTGTGTGTATGAGCGAGCTTTTTTGCATGCCAGGGAGAGAGGCCGTCCTCTCTGTCCTGGCTTGTTGCGGGTGAATGCGTGTGTATGTGCGAGCTTTTTTGCAAGCCAGGGAGAGAGACAGGCCTCTCTGTACTGGCTTGTCGAGGGTAAATGCGTGTGTGTATGTGCGAGCTTTTTTGCAAGCCAGGGAGAGAGACCGGCCTCTCTGTATAGACCTGTCGCGGTTGTGTGCATGCGTGCATGCGTGCATGCGTTCGTGCGTGCATGCGTGCATGCGTTCGTGCGTGCATGCGTTCGTGCGTGCGTGTGCGTGTATGTGCGTGCGTGCGTGTGTGTGTGTGTGTGTGTGTGTGTGGGTGTGTGCGCGCGCGTGTGTGTGTGTGCGTCTTTGAAAGTGTAGAGCTAGGATCTCCGTTGGACTTGTTATTATAATATTGTATACACAATAAAAATAAGGGTTCAAAATGTATGTTTCAAATGAAGATACAAAGGAAAAAAAAAGGGAAATTAGTGATTTGATAAAGGTCAAATAATTTTAGATTGTGATTTCATTTTTTGATGCATTTATTTACAATAATCGCAGAACCAATCTATCTTTTCTATCTGGCGCACGACTTTTATGTCTTGATACCAATGCAAACGAAATGATACCACAATAAGCATGAATCACATTGAGCTGCGTCAGTTATCACAGGTTTTTGACACTTCTTACACATGTATTCTTGTAACATTCTTTTTGACTGAACCATGGTTTTTAATTTTTCAATAGCGTCAATTTGCAGAAAATTCTGTAGAATATCTAAATCGACATCATCATCTTGAAAGAAATTAGATATATATGTAATTTTCTCAATTTGCGATAATCTGATTGAAGTTTTTCCGAAAAGTACATCATCTACAAAATCTTCAGTAAAATTTAGCCATTTTATCATACTTCTAACCTTGTCTACTAAAGTCATATTCCGAAATTTCTTGACATATTGACCGTTTAGAGAACACAATTGATTCTAAAATTTTTTAAAAGATATTGCATTAATATGATACATAAAAAAGGAATTCGTACTGGAAATCGTACTCTTTGTACTGGCTTGTCGCGGGTGAATGCGTGCGTATCTGCGAGCTTTTTTGCAAGCCAGAGAGAGAGGCTGGCCTCTCTGTACTGGATTGTGGCGGGTGAATGCGTAAGTATGTGCGTGCGTATGTGTGTGCATGCGTGCCTCTGTGTGTGTGTGTGTGTGTGTGTGTGTGTGTGTGTGTGTGTGTGTGTGTGTGTGTGTGTGTGCGAGCTTTCATGCAAGCCAGGGAGAGAGACGGGCCTCTCTGTAACAACGTCAAAAAGTTTAATTTTGGTACATATATCTGAAACATGTTCCTTCAAAAGAATCTTCGCATGTGGCTCATTCTGGTATAACCTATAATAAAAATTTTTCATATAATTTAACGATTTATAATTTAAAGGTAATTACAAATGTGAGAGTTAACCCTAGTAAACAAAATTAAAAACACACTTCCATAAGTTGCAACGTTCCGTCCAACGGTTGTGGACCTTTTCAAGCCATTAATAATTACATAAATAATGTAAAAACTAGTCATGATCACAGTCCAAAAGTTTTCGACACGAAAGCATTTTTTGCATATAATTCAGATAACTGACTGACACTTTAGTTGTCGAACTGACGACACATATTAGTTGCCGAACATACTAATTGACAGACCTAGGTTCGAACAATAAATATTTATTCTTAAAAAAAGAGTAATAAATATGACAAAAAAAATATTCTATACAGTCATGAAAAAAAACAATATCTGTTATATAATTTATAGATTACCGTAAATTAATAAAAAACGAACTTGACTCTCGAATGGCAACTCGCCTCGTGACCAAAGAGAGATTCAAAGAGGTAAAACTCGCAGCTGAGTGTTTGAACTCGGCCGCCGAGTATCGCAGGAAATTTCTATCGCGTCTTTACTGAAAATTAATCGAAAACGAGCTTGACTCTCGAAGGGCAACTCGCCCGTGACTCGCGACAGATTTTTGAAGCAGAAACTCGCAGCTGAGCGTAACAGCTCAAACGCAGCGGATCGTAGTCAATCTTTCTGAATTTTTCTTGATTCGTTAGCTGAAATGGATCTCCACTATCGAATATGAATTCGCATCGAAATCCACGAGAGTTACGCGGGAGCCATTTTATGTTGTATGTCTTCTTGCTTTGAGCTTGGCGGAGCAATTTGGAAAATGACCGCAGTGCAGGCGAACGTGGCAGCTGCTCGTCGACCGCACATTCAATTGTCGCGCTCTTGTCGATCGCACGGCGCGCGTGACTCCATACTTCTTAACGCAGCGAACCGCGGCGGCGCGCGCCGGTTTCCCTCTCTCACCGGGGCAAGACGGTTAGCCTGGCGGAAGGAAATTTTCTGCTCCTATACGCGCACTCTGATTGGCTGCTTTCAATGGCTTTTCCTGAGCTCATTTTTATCGGAAAAATTTTAGGACAAACTTTCCTAAGCTCAATTTTGTACGCTGATTACGGTGATATAAAAATGTTGCATTGTTTCTGAATCACCCTGTATACATATATAGAATTTTTGAATAAATGCAATTTTTCCAAACAAGTTGTTTAAAAAAATCCACCATGTTGGATGTTTTCTTACGTTTTTACATAATTTAATTTAAAAATACACACAAAAATGAAAAAGTCGTTTCGGACGCCTATAGGTTCTATCAGCATATGTATGTCATAAAAAAACAACGTTTTTTACTACAGTTTAATTTCACATAATTATATGAAAGTCAATATATTATAAATAAGGAGTTTTTATCAAACCAGTGAAGAATTTCTTGTTTCTTATCCGATTTTAATTTTAGAGGTCTTATTTTGTTCCTTGGCAAATTTTAGAGGGACTTACCCATATAAAAATTGTATATCATCGGATAACCTGCAAAATTACGTAAAATTGTTTATAAGTTAATACATGTGTTTTATAAACAATCGGACGTAACTTTGCAGGTTATCCGGCAATATACAATTTTTATATGGGTAAGTTCCCCTGAAATTGTTCAAGGAACAAAATCAGACCTTTAAAATTCAAATTAGATAACAAATAATGTAAATAAATGTACACTGTTTTGTCGAGTCTTTCTTTAGTTGCCAATAACTACTTTCGCAATAACGGAATGTCGATAAAAATAATTTTTTTAAGTAGACGAGGATACCTTGTTCGGTAATATATCGACTTACATATCATTAAAAGTGATTAAATTATAGTAAAAAATGTTTTTATTTTAAGGTCAGTATGACGATAGAACCTCCTTAAGCGGAGTAATTTACAACAGTGAGAATTTGAAATAAAAATAGTGGAGCAATTTTCAATAATAAAAAGTTTATATAATAAAATACTGATCCCTAAACTTTAACCCTAAACCGAACTACTACAAGAGGATAATTGTGAACTTGCTTGATTTTTAATTTTAATTTTAATGAATAATATATATATATATATACGAGGTCTGTCCCAAAAGTATCCGACCTACGTTCATATCTTCGCGCGGAGAGACTCAGGCGACCTCTGGAGGGTACGAACGTCACCAGCAACTCATAACCTTCTCGTCAGTAGCCTGAGATACCGATGAAACGCCTTAGTTCCCGCGCAGCGTGTATTTGTTTACAACGACTTTTTTGCGTTCGTCGCAATTTGCTTATTGCAAATTAAACTTGGCTGTTAGGAAAATCTGTTTATTGTGTTATACGAAATATGTCATGCATTATTAAAGATTTATGTGTATAATTTAATTTTTTTACAAAAATAAGTCGAGAGACAGTTTTAGAAGAACAATCTTAAATTGTGAACGTTTGAACGGATACTATGTTAAAAACATAATAACATTATATTTAAAAAAATATTTGTAACTTAGTTAATTACATTATATTTTAAAACGTTGTAAAGTAATTTACTATTTTAATTAATCTAAATCAGAACTCATATTGAGTAACTAAAAAAATTTTTTCATTGTGTTGTGTGAAATATGTCATACAGTATAAAAGATTGTAATTGATGTGTAATCTTATTTTTCTAACCATTATCTGTATTACAAAAGTAAGGTATTAAACCAATTTAGAAAGAATAATCTTAACTTGTAAGATTATAAACAATGTTATTTTTTAATAAAGTATTATATTTTAAATTTAAAATCTACTTACTAGTCTTCCCACATTCTAAACTTAGTTCGCAAACAATATTTTTTGTTAGAAATACGAAGAATACAGTATCTATAAAAAATACCTTTCTAAAAAGTAAAATCTTGGCAAGTATAAGTTTCATTATTACCCACAATATAAATTATAAGAAATATGTTATTACCAAAATAAGACGTTCAATTGTGAATTTCATGAATACGCTACAATTAAAATAGTAAACTTAAACTAATATTCTATTTAAAAAATAATATAGTTTAAAATATTTCCATTTTTTACTAATTCTGATAATCTCAAATGAACGCTAAAGAAATTAATGAAATCGATTAATAAATTGGCAAGTATTGTATTTTTATTTGTATATCAATTTCCTTCTTTTATTAATTAGTATGAAGTATACAAATTATTTAAAAAATATTATAATTTAAAATATTTCTATTTTTTACTAATTCCGATAATCTGAAATAAACGCTAAAGAAATTAATTAAATCGATTAATAAATTGGCAAGTATTATATTTTTATTTGTAACTCAATGTCATTTTTTTATGAATTAGTATAAAGTATACAAATTAATAATACCTTTCAAATTTAATATTGTAAGACATTAAATTTGACATAAATACATGTTGATAAGAAATAGGTCAAAAAGTCGAACCTCAAATACTGATCTATAATACTCTCGCTACATTACACTCGCGTTACATGTAGTGCGCATATGGAAATTCATTTCTATTATAGGTAAGCTAACTGATACTTTTTGAAATCAAGACAATATAATATTACGGACAAACAGTTTATACCTTATCTAGGGCTCTGACTTGTTGCCATCGTTAATTGCTACGAACCTTAGGTAACTCGAGCACTGTTCGAGGTTATTTTTCCCAAACTCGAGACATGTTCCAGGTTAACTGTAGTTCAATATAAAATATAGTGCATTGACGGTCTCTTTAATTTCGACATATAACTATGAACATACTTGGCGGACCCGTCGTCTCGCAGTCTATCGGTGGACTACCTACTTTGTTTAAGATCAATTTTTGATCATAAACATCCAACGTGTATTACTCAATATTTTTATATTTCATTTATTTTATTCTTTTATAATAAAACATTACATATTTTTGTACCCTTTAAAAACTTATAATAATATCCAAAATTATAGCGCTGTTTGTGTTTTGTGGCATAATAAACTACTTAGTATTTCTTGCATATGATACGTTCTTTTAGCTTTTATCTCAAGAGTTCGTCATCATTATTAATATTGTCTTATTCATTAAATATATATCACATCACATATTGCATAAAACAATTGTATACATATATGTTTTCAGCATCTATGATTATGCTAATGCGCCGGTTCGAATACGCGTATAAATGAAACGGGTTAAACTGAAATTTTAGATTTATTCCAGCTCTAGGTAGAAGCGGTTTTGTCAAGATGTCACAAGAATGGCACCACCTTGAATTAATGTGAGCAACAGTTTTAAGGTGCGTTCCGCCAGAAGAGGAAAGGGAGGTAGGTTTTAGTGGGTAGGTTTGCGATGCAATGGCCGTGTAGTTTTCTCGCGTTTTTGTTTATGTTATTTTTCGTCCTATATTATACACGCGGTGGGTGCATCCCCAACTAACCCCACACTATCCGACTGTGCGGACCCAGTCGGGTGCGCCTTAGATGGCTTTGCCCTTAACTGTTTGTCCGTAATATTATATTGGCTTGTTTTCAAAAAGTATCAGTTAGCTTACCTATAATAGAAATGAATTTCCATATGCGCACTACATGTAACGCGAGTGTAATGTAGCGAGAGTATTATAGATCAGTGTTTGAGGTTCGACTTTTTGACCTATTTCTTATCAACATGTATTTATGTCAAATTTAATGTCTTACAATATTAAATTTGAAAGGTATTATTAATTTGTATACTTTATACTAATTCATAAAAAAATGACATTGAGTTACAAATAAAAATATAATACTTGCCAATTTATTAATCGATTTAATTAATTTCTTTAGCGTTTATTTCAGATTATCGGAATTAGTAAGAAATAGAAATATTTTAAACTATAATATTTTTTAAATAATTTGTATACTTCATACTAATTAATAAAAGAAGGAAATTGATATACAAATAAAAATACAATACTTGCCAATTTATTAATCGATTTCATTAATTTCTTTAGCGTTCATTTGAGATTATCAGAATTAGTAAAAAATGGAAATATTTTAAACTATATTATTTATTAAATAGAATATTAGTTTAAGTTTACTATTTTAATTGTAGCGTATTCATGAAATTCACAATTGAACGTCTTATTTTGGTAATAACATATTTCTTATAATTTATATTGTGGGTAATAATGAAACTTATACTTGCCAAGATTTTACTTTTTAGAAAGGTATTTTTTATAGATTTCACAACTTTTCCAGAGACGGAAATGTATTCTTACTATTCTCGAAAAAATAGAAAAATTTAAAAAATAGAATATTAGTTTATGTTTACTATTTTAATTGGCTTAGCGCGTTTCTTACACATAAGAATTATACACGTAATTATTGTACACAATTTAGCATTGGTCAAATTATATATAGATATATTTGACCAATGCTAAATTGTGTACAATAATTACGTGTACAATTCTTATGTGTAAGAAACGCACTATGCCTTTTAATTGTAGCGTATTTCTTTTAATTTATATTGTGGGTAATAACGAAACTTATACTTGCCAAGAATTTACTTTTTAGAAAGTTATGTGTTACTTTCAAATAAATAAATGTTTGAGTATGGGTAACTTGAAAGTTTCATTGACTCCATTTTCTTTTAAACTACTTGAAGTAATCTTTTGCAATTTTACCTAAACCATTATGTAGCCCTATTGATTATAAAAATACACTTAAAATAAATTTAAATAAAATTCTTTCGAAAAAACCTTATAGTATTCTCATGTTTTATTCAGATATCAAGTTAACGCTGGGTGAAAATAGTCTTTTTAATGTAATAAAAACGTGAGCTTGCAAACATTTGATTAATTATAGTTTTATAATTTCATTAAAATGACCCTTCTGAGCCAGCGTTGACTTTAGATCTGGATAAAACATGAGTATATTATCTGTTACTTTCAAATAAATAAATATTTGTGTATGGGTAATTTAAAAGTTTGATTGACTCCATTTTCTTTTAAATTACTTGAAATAACCTTTTGCAATTTTACCTAAACCATTACATAGCCCTATTAGATTATGAAAATTCACTTAAAATAAATTTTAAAAAAATTCCTTTGAAAGAACCTTATAATATTCTCATGTTTTATTCAGATATCAAGTCAACGCTGAGTGAAAAGAGTCTTTTTAATGTAATTATAAACCTGAGCTTGCAAACATTTGACTAATTATAGTTTTATAATTTC
Organism: Gastracanthus pulcherrimus; assembly: GCA_949152435.1. NCBI lineage: Eukaryota > Metazoa > Arthropoda > Insecta > Hymenoptera > Pteromalidae > Gastracanthus > Gastracanthus pulcherrimus. The sequence continues at coordinate 60,011,030 of OX424572.1, read as the reverse complement.
ATTAAAATGACCCTTCTGAGCTAGCGTTGACTTTATATCTGGATAGAACATGAGTATATTATGTGTTACTTTCAAATAAATAAATGTTTGTGTATGGGTAACTTGAAAGTTTCATTGACTCCATTTTCTTTTAAACTACTTGAAGTAATCTTTTGCAATTTTACCTAAACCATTATGTAGCCCTATTTGATTATAATAATTCACTTAAAATAAATTTAAAAACAATTTTGTTGAAAGAACCTTATAATATTCTTGTGTTTTATTCAGATATCAAGTCAACGCTGAGTGAAAAGAGTCTTTTTAATATAATTATAAACCTGAGCTTGCAAACATTTGATTAATTATAGTTTTATAATTTCATTAAAATGACCCTTCTGAGCCAGCATTGACTTTAGATCTGGATAAAACATGAGTATATTATGTGTTACTTTCAAATAAATAAATGTTTGTGTATGGGTAACTTGAAAGTTTCATTGACTCCTTTTTCTTTTAAAATACTTGAAGTATTCTTTTGCAATTTTACCTAAACCATTATGTAGGCCTTTTTGATTATGAAAATTCACTTAAAATAAATTTAAATAAAATTCCTTCGAAAGAACCTTATAGTATTCTCATGTTTTATTCAGATATCAAGTTAACGCTGGGTGAAAAGAGTCTTTTTAATGTAATTATAAACCTGAGCTTGCAAACATTTGATTAATTATAGTTTTGTAATTTCATTAAAATGACCCTTCTGAGCCAGCGTTGACTTTATATCTGAATAGAATATGAGTATGTTCAAATATTTTACTTTCAAATAATCCTTTAAACACAAGAAGCACTTACACGAGTACAAAGATTCACAAAGACCCTGAACAATAACAAAAATTTGGGTTAAAAAACAGTACAACTATTGGAGTATTTAATATATAACAGATGCTTTTGTGACGCAGCAACTTTATTAGAGATCTTGATTTGTATTCAAACTTCACTGGCTGTTTATTTTACCCTGAGAGTATAATTGCTTGAGATATCAAGAAAAGACAGAATCTTAGCATTTGACCTTATACCTCGCTATAACAAGCAGTTTACAGTAAAATTGAGTAGTATCCTTTAAACACAAGAAGCACTTACACTAGTACAAAGATTCACAAACACCCTTGTCAATAACAAAAATTTGTGTTAAAAAACAGTACATCTATTAGAGTATTAAATATTTAACAGATGCTTCTGCGATACACCAACTTGATTGGAGAACTTAATTTGTATTATATTTACATCATGACAACATCAGAGCGGATATTTAATTACTGCATCTTCATGATTGTGTGGTATTTTTCTGGTGCATAGTGGCGTATGCCCTGTATGTTTATGATCAGTCAGCAGATGACTTTGTATATTCCCCGATGATGATTACACACAAGCACATAAATACTTGTTACTAAGAAGTAGCACACCACAAGTATAACAAAAATTTTATCTAATAATTCTTCGTTGAATGCAATTATCACAGCTAATTGCTGTATATGCATTTTAACAATGACTTTACCTATAAACGTGGCACCAAAGAAATTCAAACCATATTTCTGAGCAAAACAACTTTACTTGATGACTTCATTATTTCAGTAATGCTCGTTTCATCTTGTTTATTCCTTGTGAGTTTCAAGGGGGCAACATACTCAAAGGCAGAGAAGACGTCCTTAATTGTTCCTTTTTGTGTACTATACTATTCTACCTCTTCTTTTACTAGTCTTCTTTACTTGCAATGCTAGACATTCCCTGCTCTTTCTTTCCAAGTTTCTGACCCTCTTTAAATCCATTCTTTGCCACGAGTTTTTCTGCAACAGAAGACGTTGTGTATCCTTGATGATTTAAATTCTGTCAAGGAAATGGTCTCGGTACAACTTCTGGTGTAGCTTCCTGCAGAAATGGAGCGATGGTAATACCTTATCCAGTACTCCTGAATGTTGTGCGTTCTTCATCTCTTTCGACAGAATTCACTGTTAGACTTTTTCTTTATCTTCTCCCTTACCATGTAAAACTGCAGCTTTTTCCAACTACACTTGGGATTTTCTTTATCTTCTCTCTTACCGTGTAAAACTGCAGCTTTTTCCAACTACACTTGGGATTGCAATAATTTTATTCCACATGACCGTCTTGCCACTTTTTCGGACGTACGATATTTTTCGAAATCGTTGTACAGAGATTTCATCACGTAATAAAAACAAATCACGTAAAAACAACCCGTTTTATTTTAATAATACAAATGACACAAACGCGTCCTTCATCCTTCAACATTTGATTTTGATAATAGGTTAGAAGATTTTGTGGTTGTCGTCTGCACTGTCTGCAGGCACTATATATATATATATATTTTTTGTGGTTGTCGTCTGCACTGTCTGCAGGCACTATATATATATATATATATATATATATATATATATATATATATATATATATATATATATATATATATATATATATATATATATATATATATATATATATATATATATATATATATATATATATATATATATATATATATATATATATATATATATATATATATATATATATATATATATATACACACACATACAGACCATATATATATATATATATATATATATATATATATATATATATATATATATATATATATATATATATATATGGTCTGTATGTGTGTATATGTGTGTTATACATATGATATGTGTATATTATATACATATGAGTAGAGAAAACGGAAGTCACATATATATGATTAGAGACAACGGAAATGCGGAGAACAAAATGAAAAGAAAAAATTTGAGCAAATATATTATGCTTTATATCTTTAATTAGATGAATCTTTTTTAACAGAAACTTTTTTTACGTGATAGACTAAATTATTATCTCTTAAAACAGTGTCAATAGACATAAGTCAATCAGTGCACATAAGTCAATCAGTGTTTAGATATTGATATTTAAAGATTTTGAGAGGTTAAAAAGGCACAATTAGACGTATGAAAGGCGACGGTGCGCCCTTCGGCTTCGTATCGTACCGTGGGTACTTATACGTGCCAGCGGGCGCTGCCGCGCCCCTTGATGAATAAGGTTCAGGAATAAACATTTTTTAGTTCTGGTTTACTGTCGAAAGTTAACGGTGCCTAATCACGTGGATTCGATGTATTTGTGGGTTCTATTAAACACAATTCACGGTTAGTATTTTAAATTCACGACAGCTAAAGTTAAAATGCAAATATGTAATTTGTACGTGCCAGCGGGCGCTGCCGCGCCCCTTGATGAATAAGGTTCAGGAATAAACATTTTTTAGTTCTGGTTTACTGTCGAAAGTTAACGGTGCCTAATCACGTGGATTCGATGTATTTGTGGGTTCTATTAAACACAATTCACGGTTAGTATTTTAAATTCACGACAGCTAAAGTTAAAATGCAAATATGTAATTTGTTATTTTTCAATACGTGAAAAGTTATTTTACGCGGCAGATTCTTTTTTCCTAAATGAGTTTATGTCTCCCTAACATCTTTTATATAAAGCTTAGTGCTTCATGATTCGATTAGGATGTTGCAGGACTTCTACTTATTATTCTATACACAACATAAGCTAAAATCATAAAATTTTATTGTCGTTCAGTATGACTAACACAATTGTCAACCAGTATGAAACATGAACATTGAATCGTGAAATATTACAATAATTTACTTTTAACTTATTTATAAGAAAAATATCTACTATGATTTGTCATGTGTGTTAGATATAACCTCCAAATATTTATTAAGTGTTATTTGTTATTTTCGTTATTTATAACTAAAATAATATATTTTAATAAATATGCATTATTGTAGTGTAAAAAGCAGTTTCTGAATGTCGATAAAGATATATTATAATAAATATTCTGTATTATAAAGTCTAAACATATTGTGAATATTATTATAAATCATTCAGTCCTGAATATCAACTAAAAGTGGTGAATGGTCATATTGGACGAAACTTTTTGTAATTACAAAATTGTAACTTTTACATTCATGTTTATAATTTATTGTCATAATAGGATTTGATCCCAGCCAATTTCTTTCTTTGTATTTATTCTTGCAGCTAATCCTTACGATTATCCTGACTAACCCTTCTCACCCGACACATTACCTCATTATTTAACGTCACGGAGATGTTGTTTATAGATATATCACCTTAATGACAGCAGACATTCATACACCGAACACAACCTTTAACAGTATATCCATAACCGCCGACACAAACCCACACACACACCCATACATACACACACGCGCACTCACATACTCACGCGCACAGGCACACATGCACACACACACACACACACACAGAGCCGTATCGCGTTTTTCTACATATTCAATCGTATACGACACAGGCTAGACGTCGGACAGGATCCGACATCATAACTTTTCGAGACCTCGTACACTTAATCAGGTTCACCCGTCAACCCGTCGGCAGGTTCTATAGCTCAGGTGCGGCCACCTTACAATACTATACAATACTCCCGCTCCTTTGATTCCTACCATCTAAACTGGGCTCGCACATGTATACCGTTACTTACATCTGCACTACCCCACCACCAGGGTCCGACACGCACAGAGCCCGGCCGAAGTTTCCATACCCATTCTCTCTCTCTAACAATGCACTAAAGAGGCGTGTGTATAGTTCTACATATATTTTTTAGGCCATTTGGCTTTTTATGGCAGTTACATAGCTACGACGAAAAAATTGTTGTTGGCTGACCGTTTCCGCTTCTTACCACTGTGTGTACTGGTGTAAATGGGGTCTATGCTATGGATACCTGATTGTTCTAATTTTATATAACTAATTGAGTATTCAATTACCATATCTCACATAAGCAGTAGGCAGATGAATTTAGATGGCGTTAGTTGTACGATAACGAGTTTGTGCGGTTCCTTTTCTCTATCACACTCCTTTACCTGTTAGGCCGCTTTTGGTGTTTCTACACATCTATCTGGCTAGAGTTCATCAAAAATACCATTTTACAGATATTATGAAGCTCTTCAAGCGATCATCCATACTGTATTGTTCATGTATGCAATGATCGCCCCCTACCGTATTAAGCTACTACTCTATGTAACGTGGCATTTGTTACTCTAATTATTTATAAACTTTGCTTAGCACTTTACCGAATTATCAAATACAATGGGCGCCAGGTAAAGCGCAGCTAGCTCGGCACGAGCCCTCTCCCAGAGGAAGTTCCGTGAAGCGGATAATCAGGATAATTAATTATACAATAACCACACAAATTTCACAGTTTAAGTACCTAGGCTTTATTAATGGCTACGTTAGCCCTCGCGCACGTCTACCGCGACGACCAAATCACCACATTCTCCCGAGTTTTCCCGGCTATCACGTAATCCCCTTTTTCCCACGCTACTTTCGCGTAAATTTCGAGCTGGCCCGACGCGCACTGATTCGAAACGATGATGTCACACCACCAACGCATTTACGCCGTCGCCTCCGAGCACATGGTGACAAAATATATATAAATATGTATAAATGGATAACTTTATAATTACCAACTCCCTCTATAAATGCTGAGGGATGCTCGACAATTACAGTCCACTCACCGTCGCTTAACTGTAGTCGCCTCGCGATAAGTCTCGAGGTCGCTGCCTCGTGGTCGCTATTAGCTCGCGAACCCCGCGTGGCCCGAGAAATCCATCTGATCTCCTTTAGCGCGCGTGTCGAATCTCCTACGCGACCAATAACTCTCGCCGATTTTCTCGTAGCGCTTCTTGTTCCTACTCTTCGCCAAACTACCACTACTAACTTTCTACTCGCCAATTATGTCATCGCGGTTTTATCAAAACATGAGAGGTGCGCGCGACGTGCGTCTAGAAGCTACGACGGGCGAGCAGTCAATGCCCATGATCGGAGAGGGCGGAAATCTCTTCCAAATTTTCGACTCTTCTTTTTACCTATATTCAGCCCACACACTTGTTGCTTCCGTCATTATCTTCTCGGTGATTGGCCTTGATTTTCCCTAAATGCGAAAGTTAAGGCTAAGTCTGCGGCAATTTGAGTACTAATTGCCATTGGTCCACTCCGCGATTACCGCCCTGCCCATGAAGCGCGGGCAATATGAATCGCTAAATATACACGCGCGGCAACCAGGCGTGTATATCTATATCGGGCGCTTTCGGTTTTGTCGCCGCAGGGCCATCACAGTTGGCAGCGGCGACGTACGCGCACCGGCCTACGCTACGGTACACCGGCAGCTTCAGGCGGCTCGCGGCGCGGCGGCTGCTAGCTCTCCCCATGCTGTCGACAGCCGCGTCGGTATCTCTCTCTCTCTCTCTCTCTCTCGTGGCTACAGCCGAGATGGTGTACCTTGAGGAAGCCGCCGCTGCTGCTATGAATCCTCTCTCCTCCCGCGTCTGCGTGCATCGGGAGAGAGGACGGTCGCGCGCGCGCGCGGGCAGCAGCACATCATCCTCGAGAGGCGAGGGAGAAAGAGCAAGCGAGAGAGAGAGAGAGAGAGAGTGGCGCATACAGAGTGCGATGGTGTTGGTGCCGTGCATGTGTGTGTGTATCGGGCTCGACGTCGTTGCTCGCTCCGATCAGTTGTCTCTGCATCGCAATCAGCTGGTGCCGCTGGTATGGATGTATGCATGTGTGTGCCGGTCTATGACTTTCCTCAGTCGCGACTCTCCTTATTCTCATTCCCTTGACAAAATAAAAGAACAATTCCCCCCCATTAATAACAATAACATTTAATAAAAGATGCTCGGCTCTGGTGACGGGTGATTTGGTCGCGATTGACTGCCCGTGTTTTAATACATTGTGACGCGAAATACACGTCACAAACTCTCCCCGCCTAAATGGGACACACCGCCAGGAGTGGACTGTTTATTCCAATAATTAACGAGACGCTAGTTGGGCCATTGTATCCCATCAACGCGATTCCCGAACAACCCTCGGAACCAGAGCTTGGCAAGAAACAATATATATAATTATAACTATACTACAACTAATCAGGCTGAAAACAAAACAAAAAAAATGTTATTAATACCTCCACCTTACTACTCCTAATCCGACCACAGAGCAATGGCGCTCATAGATCGCGCGACAATAGGGGAAATTATGAGATCCTACTAAAAGAGTTACAATAAATAAATAAATAACAATAATTTTCACAACTTACTCGGCATGGATATGCCTCCGTCATTCCATGTTTCGGTCGCTAATTGGGTGTTCTCAGGTCGTGCCCTTGGTCGCCGATGCTTAGGGTCTCGGATGGGTCGCTATTCCATTTCGATTCTTGTCCCTTTCTTAGTAGCTACACTAAAGGAATTTTCCTCCCTGAGTCGTTCTCAATGAATCGCGAGTACCATCTTACCATACCCAGAAATCGTCTCAGCTGTTTAACGGTCTTGGGCGCTGGATATTCTGTTACTGGCGATACCTTTTCTGGGTCTCGTCGCAATCCATCTTTATCCAGCAAGAAGCCTAAGTACGTCACTCTAGAGCAGCAGAATTCGCACTTTTTCCGATTGACTACCAATCCTGCTTCGACCAGCTTCTTGAGGACCAGCTCCAGCCATTGGAGATGTTCCTCAAAGGTCTAGGTTTCTGAATAGCCAACGCTATTATGATGTCGTCCAAGTATCCAAACACATATGGTTCATACTGGATGCCAAACAAAGCATCGATCAGGCGTTGAAAGATCATGGGCGCATTCGTTAATCCGAAGGGCATTTTTACGAATCGCCAAAGCCCTGACCCCGGAACTGCAAATGCTGTAAATTTCTTGCTGCTTTGCTCCATCGGTGCTTGAAAATAGGCCTGCTTGAGGTCAATTTTGGTCAGATATTTGGCTTTACGCAATTTGTCCAATATGGAATCCATGCTCCTGACAGGATATGCATCCTTCCGGGTCACTTTGTTGAGGTCGCGATAATCTATACAAAATCTATAACTCCCATCTGGCTTCTTGATGATTACCGGGATGCTACTCCATTCACTTGCCGATCGCTCTATTACTCAACTCCTGAAAATCTTCTCTATATCTTCGTATACTACTTGCAGAAGTTTGGGTGACATTCTCCTTGGACGGTGTTTGATGGCGTCTGCAGAGAGGACATCCATGTGATGTTCGGTCAGCGTAGGTCTTCTATAGCTTTCCGCTGCTCGTCGTCTGCCTCGGTAATCCCAGCGCATTCGGCGTATGCTGGGGTCGCTTCAAGTTCCTAGTCGTCCCAACATTGCTTACACGGGCCCTCATTCGTCCTCCACATCCGTCCGCCATATCTTACATCAACGTCCTACGGGGTGGTAAAGTGCTGTCCAAGTAAAATGTCGTGGTCGCAAGGATCTACGGCTCCTACCGTTAGCTTCCTTGATCTGCCATCCAATTACATGTTGATGTCCAAATACCCCAATACTTTCTTTGTTCCACCTAACAAACTTCTTATAACACAGTTCGCTGGTCGCAATCGGTCTTTGAACTCAGCCGTTATCGCTGGTCCTACTAGGGAGACCGTGGCTCCTCCATCAAATAGGGCTCTGTATTACCTACCACCTAGTATTACTTTCGTGAAGATGCAGTTCTCTGTGCTAATACCTGCGACTTCATCTTCGCCTGGTTCCGGAACTTCCAGTTGGTCGGCCCCCGGCGCACAGTGGGCTAAATCGACTTTTTCTTTTACAAAATCGTAGAACTTCAGATAGAAAACACCAATCAAACTGAAATTTTTTGAGCTTCAAGTTTACTGATTATAGAACATAGGAAAACTATAGAAGAAGCGTTAGATTGACATCAAAACCTCAAAATGAAGTACAAAGGTGATCATTTTTCGGAAAAATACAGTTTTTGCTGCTACAAAGTCGTCATATATTTTTATTTAATGCCTCAAACACTATATCTTGTAGATTCTTAACCACTGAATTCGAATCCATCACCTAAATTAACCAAAAACCTAACCTAAAAGGTAAAAAGCCAATTAAACGCTAATTATTACCATTTTTTGTATTTCAAGTGATAGAACATGAGATACAAACGACTAATTCCCCTGAATCTTTTTTGATCTTCAAACTTAATGGTCACAGAATATGGGAAAATTATAGAAGAAGCGTCAGATTGAAATCCTAACCTCAAAATGAAGTACAAAGGTGCACATTTTACGGATAAATACAGTTTTTGCTGCCTCAAACATTATATCTTGTAGATTTTTTACCGCTGAATTCGAATGACGATAAATAATTGCACAAACAGAGCGAATATCCAAGCCTATTCACTTGTACTGGCCAATTCACTGGCATAGCTCTTTTTTTAACTAATATTCTTGATCATAATCAACGAAGTCGTCGTCATCAAAAACAGATTCATTATCTGCCATATCCTCATTTTGTCTGCAAAGTAATTGATATTCATTTCTCAATTCATCAAAATGTATTACGCATCGTATTTGTATCTATGTTCAGTTTGTGTTGTGTGTTCATTTGTAGTTGCATTCCAAGATTAACTGAATAAAATAAGGTATAAATAAAGTCATCAGTTACTTTGTATGAGTTATAAAAGTTGAATATGTTCTATTTACAGTAAATGGATTCAAGAGTTATGAATTTACTACGAATAATTTGAAAATTGTTTTAGTAATGAAGTAAGAGTTTCTGTGAATATCCTACCCGTTTTCTATAAATCGGCTTATATCTACATTTATTACTTTTGGCTTATTCTCCAGAGTTTTTGTCCGTTTGCTCAATAGAGAAATTTTAGGATCTGTCATGAAAATAGCTCTATTGTAAACATCAAGAATCCTGTTTAATCTACTGTTCTGCTTAGCATGCTTCGTCATATTCAATCGAAACAACTTGTGCCAAGATTCGATTCCATCTTCAGCGAAATACGTCATTGGCTTCGTAAATACCCTTGCAATCTGAATTAGAAATGCGGTTGAATTCCATATTAATGTCTCTTAATAAAATACTTATAAAAAAAAATTTTAAAAAGAGAATGACTGTAGGGGACAAAAGCAAGATATTGTGTGGCATACTGTAATACAAATATTCTCTGGTTTGATATGAAAATACGGATAAGAATAACTTTTTAGTCCCTAAAAATTTATTGTCAAACTTTGGCACAAGAATTGATTTTTCTTTCAGGAATATAACAGTTCATTTATTAACCATTATTTAGAGGTTCAAGAAAATCTTTTAAGTATAAGTTTCAAAGTAGAAAACGCAGTTTCAATCTACGCTGATACTTGTTGGAAATGGATACTTCTGCACAAAGTTACAAGCATTCAAAAATATCTTTGATCGAAAACTTGATTTTTATAAAAAAGTTTTGGAAACCATTTTTGCGTGTTAACAAATTGTCGAGTTAGTTGTTTAACATGTAGAACCAGGAAAAATGTTTTCTTAGTTAATGTCCCAATCTTTAATTTATCTCGTTTTCGGTCACCCTTGTTTAATTTTTTTTAAGGATGCCTAATATTGTTTCTTATCTGTTAATCAATATATCATTTTTCTCACCTCGCAGCCGTGTTTCAGTAACTTATGGTACATAAGGTTCCTTGCTTGTGGATAAAGTTCATAATGCAAACAATATGTTTGTCAACAAAATTCTTCCAATTTATCTCATTTTAATTTTTTGGTACATTTGAATGCAGCTAGCACTGTAGCTATATTTGTCACCAACCTAGGATCGATTTCAAGCGATTCAGCAAAGACCGAATGGTATTTAAAACAACGTCTTGCAACATTGCCAGTATTCGATGTTCCGTGATCTTGTAACACTTGATCAACTCTGACCCCGATACGTTCATAAATTCGATTTTGTATGTCCTTCTTCCATTCTTCATACTCCGCTATAAATTATGAGAGTTGTATAAAGTAAAAGTTCCTTAAACTCATTATCTCTAAACGCATAAATCCATAATATCGCAAATTATCAAACCCTTAAATCCAAAAACGATAAAACCGATAGAATCTGAAACTGAAATTCTTTGAATGATTAACCCACAGACAGAAAGCGAGAGAGCAAATCAGCGAGTCTGCGAGAGAATAAGACTGCGAGATAGCAAGACGGCAATTCAGCAAGAGAACGAGACGGAAAAAGAGTGAGGACGCGAGAGAACGAGAGAGCGAGAAGACAAAAGAGCGTGAAATTAAGACAGCGAGAGATAGCGACAAAGTGAGACAGCAAAAGAACAAGGTAGCGACAGAGCAAGAAAGCGAAAGAGCAAGGAGGCGAGAATGCAAGGATGTGAAAGAGCGATAAAGCAACACAGCCAGAGAATAAGACAGCGAAAAAGCGAGAGGGCAAGGAGGCGAGAGAGCGAGTAAGCGAGTGAGCGAAATAGCGAGAAAGCAAGACAGCGAGAGAACGGGGCAGCGAACAAGGAATACAGTGAGAGAGCGTGGAGGCGAGAGCAAATGAACGAGGAGGCGAGTCGGCTTGAAAGCAAGACAGCAAGAGAGCGAGAGAGCGCGGAGATGAGAGAGCGAAAAGCGATAAATCGAGAGTGCGAGAAAATGAGAAGGGGAGAGAGCGAGAAGACGAGAGGGCAAGGAGGCGAGAGAGCGATAAACCTACACAGCAAAAGAGCGATAAAGCAACACAGCAAGAGAGCAATGAAGCAACACAGCAAGAGTGCGTAAAACCAAGATGGCAGGAAGTCGAGAGAGCTAGATAGCGAGAAAGCAAGACTGCGAGAGAGTGAGACAGCGAAGAAGAAAGAATGAGAGATCGAGAAGACGAGAAAGTGAGTGAGAGAGGGAGAGAGTTGTACATAAATTTAAAGTACTTTACTGTGATACTATCAAATTCCTGAATTAAGTACTATCAAATTCCTAATGATAATTTTATGACTCATAGTGAAGCAGTACATTTATTTAAATGAAATTATTATGAGCATTATACCTTTCTTATCTTGACGTACATCCCACGATCCAAAATCTCTTTTATACGATAGATGAAGTAGATGTTCAAAGCATTTTATCGTACAGTGCAACAATCCTCAACAATATTTCAAGGAAGACTCATTTGGTTTGAAATCATCATTCAGGTTACCAAACTGATGAGCAGTTCGCAAACACATGGGACACATACAAGTTGCATTATTACCAACTATGGTATTGACACATTTTCCATCGAATAACGTTTCCGAGACATTGCACGTAATTCTAACGCTTTTCTTATTTGGCATCGTGAAGCTGAATGGCTCCAGACTCTTTATTTCATTGTTTAAACGGTTGAACTCACGTGGCGTTGCAACTTCAACCTCTTTTTCAAAGGACACTTAGTGGTGTAGGATTGACCCACAGATTTTCATTAGATATTTTTGATCGTACTAGTATTATAATCATATTGGTGACAAACAGGGATTGCTGAGAATTTGTATTTTGATTTTGAATGTTATCATATTTTTGGTGAGGATTCGTGTGACCAGAAGAACTATCAAAGCTTACTGTTAATACTAACTCTAAACTTCTCAAAACTGATTTTTCCCAATTAAATGCAATTTCTTCACATAAACGCTTAGCAGTCTTATTCAGCAGTGATTGCAAGGATACGGTAACCTCTGTCTCAGTAGTAATAAGATATTTTTCTGGTTTATACTTCTCCATCTCTTGAGTAATAAAATAATAGAAACAATTAATCGGACAATTTCTTTTCTGTGTATCATTTACTAATGCGATGTAATTTTCTTTATTATAATTGTTATCTAAATAAAATGCCAAGGCGGATTCATGAGAATGCACAGACAATTTGTTTTTTTTTATTTTTGTTCTTTTGATTCTCGACAATTCCATCGCATAGAGTTGTACTTTGAATTAATTGGAATCCTAGTTCTATTGTCTTTGTATCATATTTACTAATGATTTCATGAGCTCGTCTATATATCGTTGCAGTTGAATATTCATCGTTAGTCCGTTTTCTTCCTGTGTTTATACTCAATTTAGTTTTCTTGAGCGGTCGCCCACCTTTATTAACTTGTCCGCTCTCACGATCTATACCTTCATCTTCCATACTACTATTTATGTTACAAAATAAGAAAGTCTCAATTAAGCATACAAATTTTGATTCTAATACAGAATTAAAAATGTGGAAAGTCACATGGATAAACTAATCTCTAGAAATATATTTATTTAGTTTTAAAGATATCATTATTACAACAATATATTCCCACAGTTCCGAATAAAACTCGAAAATTCTTGTACAATCTCACAGCGAACAGGCGGAATGCACGCATACCTAAACCCATTAGTCCCCGCCTGAATATTACTAAATTTTCTTTATAACGGAGACAGCAGATTTTAATAAAATCCCTATTCATTCTTTTTGGAGACAATTTTTTCAAAGTTCTCGCGTTTACTCTTTACTATCCAGCTTCTTACAAAAATATAAATTTTAATTGTTTTATGATAAATTTATTGAAAAAGTAACGTTTATTCAGTTTACTTGTTTGTGAAATTAGATTTTTAAAGTAGAAAAATGTTCTTTTGCATTTTAAACTGCATTAAACATTAGTAATTTATTAAATATGAAAAAAACCATATGACCTTAACCCTAACCTAAATCTGGGTAAGTCGTAGAATAATTCCTACTATCCGGACTCTCAATAAAAATAAATTAATTGTAATATTTATTATTTTTCCACGCATTAAGCATTATCAAAGTTAGATAAACACATTTTATTGGTTACGAACATAACCTAAATAACAGATCCCTAATACTATTCCTTTACCTAACCAAAAATTATAGCCATGAAATTCTTATTTCGGAATTTTTAACAATAAGCCAAACCTTTTACTATAAAACTTGCGTTTGCAAAATCTCGTAATCTCCAAACACTCATAAGCAGACAACACAAACTTTGAAAGTGAACCACATAATCCCAATACTATTAACAAAATTTTTTAATTGATTACGATACTTCTTGTTTTTATAAATTACGTATTAATGGTTTAGTAGTTTGATAAAGAAACAATATACGTTTTAAAAATATGTCATTTGAGCTTTTCTACTTTTATTAAGCTAAAATTAACAATTCATAGTTTGTCCTCAATGTAAACTAATATTTCCACTTTTTTTAACTTTGCTTTTCTAATTCACTGTCCACATTAGGTTTAAACTCAGTAGTTTATACTTTCTATAACTTACAATGCCCTTTACTCCGTAATTTTAAACTTATCAAGTACAAATTTTGTTATGCATAAGAAACTGCACAAAACTTATTATTTACACTCATACTATCGAAATATGCAGGCATTTTTTTCTTCCAACAGCCTTTATTTTTCAACAATTTCAAAATTTCGGTCAAAACTTCAATTTTTCTCGATATTTTCCTATTTAGACAGCGATTTCTCGTCCGTCCCATTAAAAATGTGATTATTGATAAAAAATTACCCTCAAATTTCGAAAGTATAAGTGTCAATAATATGTTTAATGCAGTTTAAAATGCAAAAGAACATTTTTCTACTTTAAAAATCTAATTTCACAAACAAGTAAACTGAATAAACGTTACTTTTTCAATAAATTTATCATAAAACAATTAAAATTTATATTTTTGTAAGAAGCTGGATAGTAAAGAGTAAACGCGAGAACTTTGAAAAAATTGTCTCCAAAAAGAATGAATAGGGATTTTATTAAAATCTGCTGTCTCCGTTATAAAGAAAATTTAGTAATATTCAGGCGGGGACTAATGGGTTTAGGTATGCGTGCATTCCGCCTGTTCGCTGTGAGATTGTACAAGAATTTTCGAGTTTTATTCGGAACTGTGGGAATATATTGTTGTAATAATGATATCTTTAAAACTAAATAAATATATTTCTAGAGATTAGTTTATCCATGTGACTTTCCACATTTTTAATTCTGTATTAGAATCAAAATTTGTATGCTTAATTGAGACTTTCTTATTTTGTAACATAAATAGTAGTATGGAAGATGAAGGTATAGATCGTGAGAGCGGACAAGTTAATAAAGGTGGGCGACCGCTCAAGAAAACTAAATTGAGTATAAACACAGGAAGAAAACGGACTAACGATGAATATTCAACTGCAACGATATATAGACGAGCTCATGAAATCATTAGTAAATATGATACAAAGACAATAGAACTAGGATTCCAATTAATTCAAAGTACAACTCTATGCGATGGAATTGTCGAGAATCAAAAGAACAAAAATAAAAAAAAACAAATTGTCTGTGCATTCTCATGAATCCGCCTTGGCATTTTATTTAGATAACAATTATAATAAAGAAAATTACATCGCATTAGTAAATGATACACAGAAAAGAAATTGTCCGATTAATTGTTTCTATTATTTTATTACTCAAGAGATGGAGAAGTATAAACCAGAAAAATATCTTATTACTACTGAGACAGAGGTTACCGTATCCTTGCAATCACTGCTGAATAAGACTGCTAAGCGTTTATGTGAAGAAATTGCATTTAATTGGGAAAAATCAGTTTTGAGAAGTTTAGAGTTAGTATTAACAGTAAGCTTTGATAGTTCTTCTGGTCACACGAATCCTCACCAAAAATATGATAACATTCAAAATCAAAATACAAATTCTCAGCAATCCCTGTTTGTCACCAATATGATTATAATACTAGTACGATCAAAAATATCTAATGAAAATCTGTGGGTCAATCCTACACCACTAAGTGTCCTTTGAAAAAGAGGTTGAAGTTGCAACGCCACGTGAGTTCAACCGTTTAAACAATGAAATAAAGAGTCTGGAGCCATTCAGCTTCACGATGCCAAATAAGAAAAGCGTTAGAATTACGTGCAATGTCTCGGAAACGTTATTCGATGGAAAATGTGTCAATACCATAGTTGGTAATAATGCAACTTGTATGTGTCCCATGTGTTTGCGAACTGCTCATCAGTTTGGTAACCTGAATGATGATTTCAAACCAAATGAGTCTTCCTTGAAATATTGTTGAGGATTGTTGCACTGTACGATAAAATGCTTTGAACATCTACTTCATCTATCGTATAAAAGAGATTTTGGATCGTGGGATGTACGTCAAGATAAGAAAGGTATAATGCTCATAATAATTTCATTTAAATAAATGTACTGCTTCACTATGAGTCATAAAATTATCATTAGGAATTTGATAGTACTTAATTCAGGAATTTGATAGTATCACAGTAAAGTACTTTAAATTTATGTACAACTCTCTCCCTCTCTCACTCACTTTCTCGTCTTCTCGATCTCTCATTCTTTCTTCTTCGCTGTCTCACTCTCTCGCAGTCTTGCTTTCTCGCTATCTAGCTCTCTCGACTTCCTGCCATCCTGCATTTCTAATTCAGATTGCAAGGGTATTTACGAAGCCAATGACGTATTTCGCTGAAGATGGAATCGAATCTTGGCACAAGTTGTTTCGATTGAATATGACGAAGCATGCTAAGCAGAACAGTAGATTAAACAGGATTCTTGATGTTTACAATAGAGCTATTTTCATGACAGATCCTAAAATTTCTCTATTGAGCAAACGGACAAAAACTCTGGAGAATAAGCCAAAAGTAATAAATGTAGATATAAGCCGATTTATAGAAAACGGGTAGGATATTCACAGAAACTCTTACTTCATTACTAAAACAATTTTCAAATTATTCGTAGTAAATTCATAACTCTTGAATCCATTTACTGTAAATAGAACATATTCAACTTTTATAACTCATACAAAGTAACTGATGACTTTATTTATACCTTATTTTATTCAGTTAATCTTGGAATGCAACTACAAATGAACACACAACACAAACTGAACATAGATACAAATACGATGCGTAATACATTTTGATGAATTGAGAAATGAATATCAATTACTTTGCAGACAAAATGAGGATATGGCAGATAATGAATCTGTTTTTGATGACGACGACTTCGTTGATTATGATCAAGAATATTAGTTAAAAAAAGAGCTATGCCAGTGAATTGGCCAGTACAAGTGAATAGGCTTGTATATTCGCTCTGTTTGTGCAATTATTTATCGTCATTCGAATTCAGCGGTAAAAAATCTACAAGATATAATGTTTGAGGCAGCAAAAACTGTATTTATCCGTAAAATGTGCACCTTTGTACTTCATTTTGAGGTTAGGATTTCAATCTGACGCTTCTTCTATAATTTTCCCATATTCTGTGACCATTAAGTTTGAAGATCAAAAAAGATTCAGGGGAATTAGTCGTTTGTATCTCATGTTCTATCACTTGAAATACAAAAAATGGTAATAATTAGCGTTTAATTGGCTTTTTACCTTTTAGGTTAGGTTTTTGGTTAATTTAGGTGATGGATTCGAATTCAGTGGTTAAGAATCTACAAGATATAGTGTTTGAGGCATTAAATAAAAATATATGACGACTTTGTAGCAGCAAAAACTGTATTTTTCCGAAAAATGATCACCTTTGTACTTCATTTTGAGGTTTGGATGTCAATCTAACGCTTCTTCTATAGTTTTCCTATGTTCTATAATCAGTAAACTTGAAGCTCAAAAAATTTCAGTTTGATTGGTGTTTTCTATCTGAAGTTCTACGATTTTGTAAAAGAAAAAGTCGATTTAGCCCACTGTGCGCCGGGGGCCGACCAACTGGAAGTTCCGGAACCAGGCGAAGATGAAGTCGCAGGTATTAGCACAGAGAACTGCATCTTCACGAAAGTAATACTAGGTGGTAGGTAATACAGAGCCCTATTTGATGGAGGAGCCACGGTCTCCCTAGTAGGACCAGCGATAACGGCTGAGTTCAAAGACCGATTGCGACCAGCGAACTGTGTTATAAGAAGTTTGTTAGGTGGAACAAAGAAAGTATTGGGGTATTTGGACATCAACATGTAATTGGATGGCAGATCAAGGAAGCTAACGGTAGGAGCCGTAGATCCTTGCGACCACGACATTTTACTTGGACAGCACTTTACCACCCCGTAGGACGTTGATGTAAGATATGGCGGACGGATGTGGAGGACGAATGAGGGCCCGTGTAAGCAATGTTGGGACGACTAGGAACTTGAAGCGACCCCAGCATACGCCGAATGCGCTGGGATTACCGAGGCAGACGACGAGCAGCGGAAAGCTATAGAAGACCTACGCTGACCGAACATCACATGGATGTCCTCTCTGCAGACGCCATCAAACACCGTCCAAGGAGAATGTCACCCAAACTTCTGCAAGTAGTATACGAAGATATAGAGAAGATTTTCAGGAGTTGAGTAATAGAGCGATCGGCAAGTGAATGGAGTAGCATCCCGGTAATCATCAAGAAGCCAGATGGGAGTTATAGATTTTGTATAGATTATCGCGACCTCAACAAAGTGACCCGGAAGGATGCATATCCTGTCAGGAGCATGGATTCCATATTGGACAAATTGCGTAAAGCCAAATATCTGACCAAAATTGACCTCAAGCAGGCCTATTTTCAAGCACCGATGGAGCAAAGCAGCAAGAAATTTACAGCATTTGCAGTTCCGGGGTCAGGGCTTTGGCGATTCGTAAAAATGCCCTTCGGATTAACGAATGCGCCCATGAACTTTCAACGCCTGATCGATGCTTTGTTTGGCATCCAGTATGAACCATATGTGTTTGGATACTTGGACGACATCATAATAGCGTTGGCTATTCAGAAACCTAGACCTTTGAGGAACATCTCCAATGGCTGGAGCTGGTCCTCAAGAAGCTGGTCGAAGCAGGATTGGTAGTCAATCGGAAAAAGTGGGAATTCTGCTGCTCTAGAGTGACGTACTTAGGCTTCTTGCTGGATAAAGATGGATTGCGACGAGACCCAGAAAAGGTATCGCCAGTAACAGAATATCCAGCGCCCAAGACCGTTAAACAGCTGAGACGATTTCTGGGTATGGTAAGATGGTACTCGCGATTCATTGAGAACGACTCAGGGAGGAAAATTCCTTTAGTGTAGCTACTAAGAAAGGGACAAGAATCGAAATGGAATAGCGACCCATCCGAGACCCTAAGCATCGGCGACCAAGGGCACGACCTGAGAACACCCAATTAGCGACCGAAACATGGAATGACGGAGGCATATCCATGCCGAGTAAGTTGTGAAAATTATTGTTATTTATTTATTTATTGTAACTCTTTTAGTAGGATCTCATAATTTCCCCTATGGTCGCGCGATCTATGAGCGCCATTGCTCTGTGGTCGGATTAGGAGTAGTAAGGTGGAGGTATTAATAACATTTTTTTTGTTTTGTTTTCAGCCTGATTAGTTGTAGTATAGTTATAATTATATATATTGTTTCTTGCCAAGCTCTGGTACCGAGGGTTGTTCGGGAATCGCGTTGATGGGATACAATGGCCCAACTAGCGTCTCGTTAATTATTGGAATAAACAGTCCACTCCTGGCGGTGTGTCCCATTTAGGCGGGGAGAGTTTGTGACGTGTATTTCGCGTCACAATGTATTAAAACACGGGCAGTCAATCGCGACCAAATCATCCGTCACCAGAGCCGAGCATCTTTTATTAAATGTTATTGTTATTAATGGGGGGGAATTGTTCTTTTATTTTGTCAAGGGAATGAGGATAAGGAGAGTCGCGACTGAGGAAAGCCATAGACCGGCACACACATGCATACATCCATACCAGCGGCACCAGCTGATTGCGACGCAGAGACAACTGATCGGAGCGAGCAACGACGTCGAGCCCGATACACACACACACACATGCACGGCACCAACACCATCGCACTCTGTATGCGCCACTCTCTCTCTCGCTTGCTCTTTCTCCCTCGCCTCTCGAGGATGATGTGCTGCTGCCCGCGCGCGCGCGCGCGATCGCCCTCTCTCCCGATGCACGCAGACGCGGGAGGAGAGAGGATTCATAGCAGCAGCGGCGGCTTCCTCAAGGTACACCATCTCGTCTGTAGCCACGAGAGAGAGAGAGAGAGAGAGAGAGAGAGATACCGACGCGGCTGTCGACAACATGGGGAGAGCTAGCAGCCGCCGCGCCGCGAGCCGCCTGAAGCTGCCGGTGTACCGTAGCGTAGGCCGGTGCGCGTACGTCGCCGCTGCCAACTGTGATGGCCCTGCGGCGACAAAACCGAAAGCGCCCGATATAGATATACACGCCTGGTTGCCGCGCGTGTATATTTAGCGATTCATATTGCCCGCGCTTCATGGGCAGGGCGGTAATCGCGGAGTGGACCAATGGCAATTAGTACTCAAATTGCCACAGACTTAGCCTTAACTTTCGCATTTAGGGAAAATCAAGGCCAATCACCGAGAAGATAATGACGGAAGCAACAAGTGTGTGGGCTGAATATAGGTAAAAAGAAGAGTCGAAAATTTGGAAGAGATTTCCGCCCTCTCCGATCATGGGCATTGACTGCTCGCCCGTCGTAGCTTCTAGACGCACGTCGCGCGCACCTCTCATGTTTTGATAAAACCGCGATGACATAATTGGCGAGTAGAAAGTTAGTAGTGGTCGTTTGGCGAAGAGTAGGAACAAGGAGCGCTACGAGAAAATCGGCGAGAGTTATTGGTCGCGTAGGAGATTCGACACGCGCGCTAAAGGAGATCAGATGGATTTCTCGGGCCACGCGGGGTTCGCGAGCTAATAGCGACCACGAGGCAGCGACCTCGAGACTTATCGCGAGGCGACTACAGTTAAGCGACGGTGAGTGGACTGTAATTGTCGAGCATCCCTCGGCATTTATAGAGGGAGTTGGTAATTATAAAGTTATCCATTTATACATATTTATATATATTTTGTCACCATGTGCTCGGAGGCGACGGCGTAAATGCGTTGGTGGTTTGACATCATCGTTTCGAATCAGTGCGCGTCGGGCCAGCTCGAAATTTACGCGAAAGTAGCGTGGGAAAAAGGGGATTACGTGATAGCCGGGAAAACTCGGGAGAACGTGGTGATTTGGTCGTCGCGGGAGACGTGCGCGAGGGCTAGCGTAGCCATTTTGTATAGCGACCGGTTAGTTGTGCGAAAATTGTAAATTGGCGACCGTTATATTATGTGATCATTAATAAAGCCTAGGTACTTAAACTGTGAAATTTGTGTGGTTATTGTATAATTAATTATCCTGATTATCCGCTTCACGGAACTTCCTCTGGGAGAGGGCTCGTGCCGAGCTAGCTGCGATTTACCTGGCGCCCATTGTATTTGATAATTCGGTAAAGTGCTAAGCAAAGTTTATAAATAATTAGAGTAACAAATGCCACGTTACATAGAGTAGTAGCTTAATACGGTAGGGGGCGATCATTGCATACATGAACAATACAGTATGGATGATCGCTTGAAGAGCTTCATAATATCTGTAAAATGGTATTTTTGATGAACTCTAGCCAGATAGATGTGTAGAAACACCAAAAGCGGCCTAACAGGTAAAGGAGTGTGATAGAGAAAAGGAACCGCACAAACTCGTTATCGTACAACTAACGCCATCTAAATTCATCTGCCTACTGCTTATGTGAGATATGGTAATTGAATACTCAATTAGTGATATAAAATTAGAACAATCAGGTATCCGTAGCATAGACCCCATTTACACCAGTACACACAGTGGTAAGAAGCGGAAACGGTCAGCCAACAACAATTTTTTCGTCGTAGCTATGTAACTGCCATAAAAAGCCAAATGGCCTAAAAAATATATGTAGAACTATACACACGCATAATTATTAGAGCCCGACACATCTATATACCTGCTGGAACTATAGTGTAAAACAAGCAAACGGAACGGGGATCGGTGTCGACTGTCGTACCTTACCAGACTTGGAAGAGGTATATGTAACAGGTGCCGTCGAAAAATTGGCAATTATAGTCTAATTATATATATATATATAGAGAGAGAGAGAGAGAGAGAGAGAGAGAGAGAGAGAGAGAGAGATACGATTTATTTGTCAATTTTGGCAAAAATACATTACATAAAAATTGTTATTTTGTCATTACATTAAGTCTTTGATCACTATCACAGTTCGTCAGTGTATAAATATAAAAAATTGTTGCACAAATTTGTCATTATCTAATATCACAGTTTGTTTATATCACAGTTCCATAACAATTTCTGAAAGTCTACTCATTCTTGCATACACGTACATCCATCACGTCATAATTTAAAAACAATTACAATTCAGCGGATACATACACTCATCACAGACGCAGATATATTTACTTTTTATTAAAATGTACTCTTTATATTTTGTACATTAAAACATTTTTCACGACTAAGAATACAAAACACGGGAGAACGGATAAATTAAAATAAAAAAAAAAAATAGATACAATAAATAAATAAATAAATGAATGAATGAATGAATGAATGAATGAATGAATGAATGATTGAATGAATGAATGAATGAATGATTGAATGAATGAATGAATGAATGATTGAATGAATGATTGAATGAATGAATGAATGAATGAATGAATGAATGAATGAATGAATGCATGCATGGATGGATGGATGGATGGATGGATGGATGGATGGGTGGATGGATGGATGGATGGATGGATAGATAGATAGATAGATATACTTTTTATTCATCAGAAGACAAAATCTTACAATTTCATGTACATGTAGTTGTATTTATAATTAAAAAATAACAGTCGGTTTAATATAATTGTTATCTTACTTTCTCTTATTGCATATTTCTTGTTAAAATAATAATTCACTTTATCAGTTCGTCAGTTTATAAAATCTAAATGCAATGAACACAGTCAAATATCACATAAAACGCTTAGTCAAAAAAAATAATAATACATAGAATAAAAATAAATACAATAAAGATAACATATAAATAAGAATACATACATATACTTTGCTAACTCTTTGCGTACACTATCACGTCCAAACTTAAAACACACTCATTCATAACACTTTAACAATCACGCTAATAAATACATTCACACTTAATTAACACTAAAAATATTTAATAAATAAATAAATAAATTAATAAATAAATACGTCGAATACATAAATAGACAAGATAAATAATTAAATTAAATAAATAAATAAATAAATTTAAATAAATAAATAAGTTAAATAAATAAATAAATAAGTTTTAATAAATAAATAAATTAAATAAATAAGTTTTAATAAATAAATAAATTAAATAAATAAGTTTAATAAATAAATAAATTAAATAAATAAATAATTTAAATAAATAAATAGCCTAAATAAATACTCGACTCATCTTTTATTCTGAACGTACTCCTCACCATGTAATTGCTTAAGGTGCCTGTTTAATGCCGTTTTAAATTTACAAAAAGATGGCAGGCACCTCACACTGCTCGGGAGCGAATTCCAGAGGTGCGCACCTTGAACTCTGAATGAAAAAAGGCCCTTATCGGTGCGCGACCCCGGAACCGAGAGCTCTTTCATACCACCCCTACTTGAAGTCCTGGCCTGGTTTTTTTCAAAGAGGGCAGTAAGATACGGTGGCTGCCGCATGACAACCGCTTTGTAAAGCAGCAGCCCCATAAAATACTCCCTCCTCACCTTCAAATCTAACCAGTCCAGTTTTTTCCTGTAGGCGGTGATATGCTCATCCCGCCTAACACCACATATGTATCTCACACATGCATTCTGTAGACGTTGTAGTCGTGTCTGTAGCTCCCCTGACACATCAAGAAGAACCACTGAGCAATAATCTAAGTGAGGTAGTACCAGTGCACATGCCAGCTGCTTCCTCAGTATCTCTGTGGTGCTTGAACGGAAAAGTTTTAAGCTATACAGAGCCCTATTTACCTTTCTACTGACCGCATTCAGTTGCGGCTTCCATGTTAACCCTCCGTCCATCACCACGCCGAGGTTGGTGACTGTATCGACAAAGGGAACGTGTACGCCGGTCTGTATCTCAATGCCTTGCAAGTCGAGGCTCTGAACCTGTTTGATGTTGTGATCAGATCCAAAAATGATCGCCTTTGTCTTGCCGACATTGAGGCGCAGGCCAGCTGACGTTGCCCAGTTCGACACTGCTGGATGGATGGATGGATGGATGGATGGATGGATGGGTGGGTGGGTGGATGGGTGGATGGATGGGTGGGTGGATGGGTGGATGGATGGATGGATGGATGGATGGATGGATGGATGGATGGATGGATGGATGGATGAATGAATGAATGAATGAATGAATGAATGAATGAATGAATGAATGAATGAATTAATGAATGAATGAATGAATGAAGGAATGAATGAATGAATAAATAAATAAATAATTAAATAAATAAATAAATAAATAAATAACTACCCATGTATATGAATTCTCCGTCATCATGAAAAAATGTCAACTTAATCACCGTGCAGTTGACTGAGGTGCCTGGGAGAGAGATAGAGAGAGAGAAAGAGAGATTTATTTGCATGAATATACAAAAGAATCTATACCGAGCCGAAGATAATTGCTTTAGTTTTGCCAACATTAAGACTATGACGAGCAGCCGCCGCCCAACTGGACACAGTACGCGCGGGGCTGTTAAGCAAGCTATGCCCTCCTGAAGTTCTTCTCTTGTTACGCGGACATAAATTTGAAGGTCGTCTGCATGAGGAAGATGTCGGACACATTCGCAACCCAAAACGCCAGCTAGATCATTGATACAGAGGCTAAAAAATAGGGGCCCAATAACCGAGCCCTATAGGACTTGTAGATTGGTGGTGAGTCAATCTGACTGACGATTGGATTTAGTAGTTAGTCTTTGCGCACGCCCTGTAATATAGGATTTTACCCACAGGACTACGCTTCGAGAAAAGCCCATACTAATTATCCTCTTGAGAAGTCTAGTTGGGGAGGTTGTATCGAAAGCTTTACTAAAGTCGAATAGTAACAAGATGATCAAGAGTTGTTTATTGCTGTCGATTCCATTCCTAATGTCTTCAGTCAGTTTAAGTAAAGCGGTTTGAGTACTGTGATATTGTCTGAAACCAGTCTGGAAGGGATCAAGAACTTTGTTAGATGTTAAGAACTCTGTAATTTGTTCATGAACAATTTTCTCCAGGACTTTTGAAAGAAAACTAAGTAGCGCTATTGGTCTAAAGTCGGATACAGAGGAGGGTACGCTAGTCTTTTTCAATGGCACAAGATGTACTTTCTTTCAAGTTCCTGGGAAAATTCCACTGGATAAAGAGGAATTGTATATATTGACAAGGTGGGGGGTCAATCACCAGAAGAGCCTTAGCTACTACACTCTGTGGTTGTCTTCTCCCTTGCTTGCGAGGTGAAGTGAGAGACAACGAGGACAACGTCTGCAAAAGTGACCTCCTTAAAAGTGAAGCTTTCATCACAAGTCGTCGCTACGACATCGTTCAAATCCCTCTCGCATTCACTCTGGTTGATTGATACCCCCGCAAAGTGAGTATTAAATTCATCAGGTGTAAAGCCGTGAAGATGTCCGTGATGGCCTCAAATGTCTTATTTTGTAGGAAAGAATCACGCGCCTCTTTAGTGCATTGTTAGAGATAGATAGATAGATAGATATACTTTTTATTCATCAGAAGACAAAATCTTACAATTTCATGTACATGTAGTTATAATTATAATTAAAAATATCAGTCGATTTAATATAATTGTTATCTTAACTTTCACTTATTGCATATTTCTTATTAAAATAATAATTCACTTTATCAGTTCGTCAGTTTATAAAATTTAAATGTAATGAACTAGTCACAGTCAAATATCACAGAAAACGCTTCGTCAAAAAATAATAATACATAGAATAAAAAATAAATACAATAGAGATAACATATAAATATAAAAGAATACATACACATACTTTGCTAAATCTTTGCGTATACTATCACGTCTAAATTTAAAACACACTCATTCATAACACTTTAACAATCACGCTAATAAATACATTCACACCTAATTAACACTAAACATATTTAATAAATAAATAAATAAATTAATAAATAAATACGTCGAATAAATAAATAAATAAGTTTTAATAAATAAATAAATTAAATAAATAAATAATTTAAATAAATAACAAGCCTAAATAAATGCTCGACTCATTTTTTATTTCTGAACATACTCTTCACCCATGTAATTGCTTAAGGTGCCTGCTAAACGCCGTTTTAAATTTACAAAAAGATGGCAGGCACCTCACACTGCTGGGGAGCGAATTCCAGAGGTGCGCACCTTCAACTCTGAATGAGAAAAGGCCCTTATCGGTGCGCGACCCCGGAACCGAGAGCTCTTTCATACCACCCTTACTTGAAGTCCTGGCCTGGTTTTTTTCAAAGAGGGCAGTAAGATACGGTGGCTGCCGCATGACAACCGCTTTCTAAAGCAGCAGCCCCATAAAATACTCCCTCCTCACCTTCAAATCTAACCAGTCCAGTTTTTTCCTGTAGGCGGTGATATGCTCATCCCGCCTAACACCACATATGTATCTCACACATGCATTCTGTAGACGTTGTAGTCGTGTCTGGAGCTCCCCTGACACATCAAGAAGAACCACTGGGCAATAATCTAAGTGAGGTAGTACCAGTGCACATGCCAGCTGCTTCCTCAGTATCTCTGTGGTGCTTGAACGGAAAAGTTTTAAGCTATACAGAGCCCTATTTACCTTTCTACTGACCGCAATCAGTTGCGGCTTCCATGTCAACCCTCCGTCCACCACCACGCCGAGGTTGGTGACTGTATCGACAAAGGGAACGTGTACGCCGGTCTGTATCTCAATGCCTTGCAAGTCAAGGTTCTGAACCTGTTTGATGTTGTGATCAGATCCAAAAATGATCGCCTTTGTCTTGCCGACATTGAGGCGCAGGCCAGCTGACGTTGCCCAGTTCGACACTGCTTGTGCTACAGCCGACATGCGACCGATACCATCACGAAGACCTTTCAGGGTCACTTGTGTGTAGGTTTGCAAGTCGTCAGCGTAAAGTATGTGTTCGACACCATCTAAGTCGAGTGCGTCTTGTAAGTCGTTTATATACAGGCTGAAAAGCAGGGGTCCCAGGACTGAGCCCTGTGGAACGCCAAGATTGGTGGTTAGCCAACCTGAATCCCCGTTTGTGATTGTGACGACTTTCTGTCGTCTCCCCATGATATATGACTTAAGCCACAGGAGAACACTCCTGGAGAATCCCATGCGCATCAGCTTACGCAGCAGTTTAGTGTATGAGATGGTGTCGAATGCTTTGCTAAAATCAAACATTAACAAAATAGTCAATAGTTTTTTGTTGTTGTTAATGCCTGATCTTATGTCCTCCGTCAGTTTCAGTAGTGCTGTCTGTGTACTGTGATTCTGTCGAAAACCAGTCTGCATCGGGTCCAAAGTATTATTTTCTCGTAAGAAGTCAGTTATTTGGTCGTGTACGATTTTTTCAAGGACCTTAGAAAGGAAACTCAGTAGGGCAATTGGTCGGAAATCTGACACCGTAGATGGGACAGGCTTCTTCTTCAAAGGCACCAACTGAGCTCCCTTCCAAGCTCCCGGAAAAATGCCACTGGACAGAGAGGAGTTAAAGATCTTAACAATATGATCTCCCACAAACGGAAGAGCCTTAGCCACTATACTTTGGGGAATGTCGTCTTCCCCTCTGGCTTGTGATGAGAAGTGGGCAACAGCCAGAACCACGTCCGAGAAGCTGACTTCTCGGAAAACAAAACCGTCATCACTGGCAGTGGTCAGGACGTTGTCAAGTTCTTCATCACCCTCATTTTGGGAGATCGACACCCCTGCAAAGTGGGCATTGAGCTCTTCCGGTGAGAAACCATGAAGCTCCTCTCTTGTCTTTGGCAGAAGGCCCAGAGCCTTAAGCTCTTTCCAGATATCTTTCTTATTATTAATCGCTTCAGAAATTTTATTTTGTAAAAATCTTTCCCTTGTTTCCTTCGTTCGTAATTCAGCTTCAGCTGCAAGGCCCTGATACTCCCGCCACAGTCTGTCGTCATTGGTCCGCGAATAGCGTCTTCGTACGGAGTCACGTTTTTTGTAAAGATGTATTAGTTCAGCATCAACCCATGGTGGATTCGTTTTCTTTTTCGGTGTGAATTCTTTTAACGGCGCAATTTTATCTATCACAGCCATGAGGTTGACACTGAGGCACTGTAATTGACTGTCAACACCTGCCGCGGGACCATCGATCTGCGACCAATCACAGTCAGCTAGGTGAGACAGGAGGTCGTCTTGCTGGGTCGATTTAAAATCCCTGTAGCTGAAAGATTCAGGCACAGAGGATGCAGCAGTTTCGACCCCAATCTCGACCTCTATGATGTTATGATGATTGGGAAAAGGCGCCGGCCGATTGTCCCTGCTCAGTACAACGTCATTATTATCTGTCAAGATCACATCAATCCACGTGTGAGAATCCGTGAGATGATGAGTCGCACCATGATCAATTATTTGAAGGTTAAGATCATCAGCCAACCGTCTAACAAATTTCGCATCGGCTGACGTTCCGAGTAGGTTCGCATTCAGATCTCCCATAATAATTTTGTGACTAAAGTCTTGAGTATGTATCGTCAGTTTGTCTATTAAGTCAGAGCCCTGTAAAAACGGTACGTGTGGTGGTCTGTATATTAAAGCAACAAAGACGAGGGGAAGGCTGCCCTGCTGAACACTGCACATTAAATATTCAGGTATAAATGGTCTGCCCTCCTGCGTTGTTGGAGAGCTGCATAGTAAATTTGCCTAAGAGAGAGAGAATGGGTATGGAAACTTCGGCCGGGCTCTGTGCGTGTCGGACCCTGGTGGTGGGGTAGTGCAGATGTAAGTAACGGTATACATGTGCGAGCCCAGTTTAGGTGGTAGGAATCAAAGGAGCGGGAGTATTGTATAGTATTGTAAGGTGGCCGCACCTGAGCTGTAGAACCTGCCGACGGGTTGACGGGTGAACCTGATTAAGTGTACGAGGTCTCGAAAAGTTATGATGTCGGATCCTGTCCGACGTCTAGCCTGTGTCGTATACGATTGAATATGTAGAAAAACGCGATACGGCTCTGTGTGTGTGTGTGTGTGTGCATGTGTGCCTGTACGCGTGAGTGTGTGAGTGCGCGTGTGTGTATGTATGGGTGTGTGTGTGGGTTTGTGTCGGCGGTTGTGGATATACTGTTAATGTGTTCGGTGTATGAATGTCTGCTGTCATTAAGGTGATATATCTATAAACAACATCTCCGTGACGTTAAATAATGAGGTAATGTGTCGGGTGAGAAGGGTGAGTCAGGATAATCGTAAGAATTAGCTGCAAGAATAAATACAAAGAAAGAAATTGGCTGGGATCAAATCCTATTATGACAATAAATTATAAACATGAATGTAAAAGTTACAATTTTGTAATTACAAAAAGTGTCGTCCAATATGACCATTCACCACTTTTAGTTGATATTCAGGACTGAATGATTTATAATAATATTCACAATATTTTTAGACTTTATAATACAGAATATTTATTATAATATATCTTTATCGACATTCAGAAACTGCTTTTTACACTACAATAATGCATATTTATTAAAATATATTATTTTAGTTATAAATAACGAAAATAACAAATAACACTTAATAAATATTTGGAGGTTATATCTAACACACATGACAAATCATAGTAGATATTTTTCTTCTAAATAAGTTAAAAGTAAATTATTGTAATATTTCACGATTTAATGTTCACGTTTCATACTGGTTGACAATTGTGTTAGTCATACTAAACGACAATAAAATTTTATGATTTTAGCTTATGTTGTGTATCGAATAATAAGTAGAAGTCCTGCAACATCCTAATCGAATCATGAAGCACTAAGCTTTATATAAAAGATGTTAGGGAGACATAAACTCATTTAGGAAAAAAGAATCTGCCGCGTAAAATAACTTTTCATGTATTGAAAAATAACAAATTACATATTTGCATTATAACTTTAGCTGTCGTGAATTTAAAATACTAACCGTGAATTGTGTTCAATAGAACCCACAAATACATCGAATCCACGTGATTAGGCACCGTTAACTTTCGACAGTAAACCAGAACTAAAAAATGTTTATTCCTGAACCTTATTCATCAACGGGCGCGGCAGCGCCCGCTGGCACGTATAAATACCCACGGTACGATACGAAGCCGAAGGGCGCACCGTCGCCTTTTATACGTCTAATTGTGCCTTTTTAACCTCTTCAAAATCTTTAAATATCAATATCTAAACACTGATTGACTCATGTGCAGTCTATTGACACTGTTTTAAGAGATAATAATTTAGTCTATCACGTAAAAAAGTTTCTGTTAAAAAAGATTCATCTAATTAAAGATATAAAGCATAATATATTTGCTCAAATCTTTTCTTTTCAGTTTGTTCTCCGTATTTCCGTTTTCTCTAATCATATATATGTGACTTCCGTTTTCTCTACTCATATGTATATAATATACACATATCATATGTATAACACACATATACACACATACAGACCATATATATATATATATATATATATATATATATATATATATATATATATATATATATATATATATATATATATATATATAGTGCCTGCAGACAGTGCAGACGACAACCACAAAATCTTCTAACCTATTATCAAAATCAAATGTTGAAGGATGAAGGACGCGTTTGTGTCATTTGTATTATTAAAATAAAACGGGTTGTTTTTACGTGATTTGTTTTTATTACGTGATGAAATCTCTGTACAACGATTTCGAAAAATATCGTACGTCCGAAAAAGTGGCAAGACGGTCATGTGGAATAAAATTATTGCAATCCCAAGTGTAGTTGGAAAAAGCTGCAGTTTTACACGGTAAGAGAGAAGATAAAGAAAATCCCAAGTGTAGTTGGAAAAAGCTGCAGTTTTACATGGTAAGAGAGAAGATAAAGAAAATATATATATATATAAAATAAAATATATTTTAATCCTAGTATTTGTTGACATCTTCTATGAAACAAATAAGTTGAATAACAAAAGGTGACCATATATTTAGCGCCAAAGAAATTTACAGATTTCACGTTTTGTATTTGTTTTGATAATAATTCATTACTATTGTACTATACACCAAATCCAAATAATTTTTATACTATATAGGACTGTTCAAAGAATGAATCCTCCAAGTTTTAACTTGATTACTTTAGTTAATTTACGTGGTCAATCCGGATTCAGCGATAAAAAAATCTACCAGATATAGTATTTGA
This sequence comes from Gastracanthus pulcherrimus, assembly GCA_949152435.1. NCBI lineage: Eukaryota > Metazoa > Arthropoda > Insecta > Hymenoptera > Pteromalidae > Gastracanthus > Gastracanthus pulcherrimus. The sequence continues at coordinate 59,979,958 of OX424572.1, read as the reverse complement.
GGTAGTAAAAAAATATATCACGACATTGTCACAGCAAAAACTGTATTTTTACGAAAAATGAGCTTCATTTTGAGGTTAGAACGCTTCCCTTGCAATTTTCCCATGTTCTATGAACATAAAGTTCGAAGATCAAAAAAGATACAGGGGAATTAGTCGTTCCTATCTTATGTTCTACCACTTGGAATACAACACATGCTAATAATTAGCGTGTACTGGTCTTTTTGACCTTTTAGGTTAGGTTTTTTATTAACTTAGGCGGCGGATTAGAATTCAGCGGTACAAAATCTACAAGATATAGTGTCTGAGGCAGTACAAAAAATATATAACGACGTTGTCGCAGCAAAAACCGTATTTTTCGATAAATGAGCTTCATTTTGAGGTTAGGATGTCAATCTGGCGCTACCCCTATAATTTTCCCATGTTCTATGACCATTAAGTTTGAAGATCAAAAAAGATTCAGACGAATTAGTCGTTCCTATCTCATGTTCTATGACTTGGAATACAACAAATGGTAATATTTAGCGTTTAATGGACTTTTTGACCTTTTAGTCGTTCCTATCTCATGTTCTATGACTTGGAATACAACAAATGGTAATATTTAGCGTTTAATGGACTTTTTGACCTTTTAGGTTAGGTTTTTGATTAACTTAGGCGGCGGATTAGAATTCAGCGGTACAAAATCTACAAGATATAGTGTCTGAGGCAGTACAAAAAATATATAACGACGTTGTCGCAGCAAAAACCGTATTTTTCGATAAATGAGCTTCATTTTGAGGTTAGGATGTCAATCTGGCGCTACCCCTATAATTTTCCCATGTTCTATGAGCATTAAGTTTGAAGATCAAAAAAGATTCAGGCGAATTAGTCGTTCCTATCTCATGTTCTATGACTTGGAATACAACAAATGGTAATATTTAGCGTTTAATGGACTTTTTGACCTTTTAGGTTAGGTTTTTGATTAACTTAGGCGGCGGATTAGAATTCAGCGGTACAAAATCTACAAGATATAGTGTCTGAGGCAGTACAAAAAATATATAACGACGTTGTCGCAGCAAAAACCGTATTTTTCGATAAATGAGCTTCATTTTGAGGTTAGGATGTCAATCTGGCGCTACCCCTATAATTTTCCCATGTTCTATGACCATTAAGTTTGAAGATCAAAAAAGATTCAGGCGAATTAGTCGTTCCTATCTCATGTTCTATGACTTGGAATACAACAAATGGTAATATTTAGCGTTTAATGGACTTTTTGACCTTTTAGGTTAGGTTTTTGGTTAATTTAGGTGGTGAATTAGAATTCAGCGGTACAAAATCTACAAGATATAGTGTCTGAGGCAGTACAAAAAATATATAACGACGTTGTCGCAGCAAAAACCGTATTTTTCGATAAATGAGCTTCATTTTGAGGTTAGGATATCAATCTGGCGCTACCCCTATAATTTTCCCATGTTCTATGACCATTAAGTTTGAAGATCAAAAAAGATTCAGGCGAATTAGTCGTTCCTATCTCATGTTCTATGACTTGGAATACAACAAATGGTAATATTTAGCGTTTAATGGACTTTTTTACCTTTTAGGTTAGGTTTTTGGTTAATTTAGGTGGTGAATTCGAATTCAGCAGTAAAAAATCTACAAGATACAGTGTTTGAGGCAGCAAAAACTGTATTTATCCCTAAAATGTGCACCTTCGTACTTCATTTTGAGGTTAGGATTTCAATCTGACGCTTCTCCTATAATTTTCCCATGTTCTTTGACCATTAAGTTTGAAGATCAAAAAAGATTCAGGCGAATTAGTCGTTCCTATCTCATGTTCTATGACTTGGAATACAACAAATGGTAATATTTAGCGTTTAATGGACTTTTTGACCTTTTAGGTTAGGTTTTTGATTAACTTAGGCGGCGGATTAGAATTCAGCGGTACAAAATCTACAAGATATAGTGTCTGAGGCAGTACAAAAAATATATAACGACGTTGTCGCAGCAAAAACCGTATTTTTCGATAAATGAGCTTCATTTTGAGGTTAGGATGTCAATCTGGCGCTACCCCTATAATTTTCCCATGTTCTATGACCATTAAGTTTGAAGATCAAAAAAGATTCCGGCGAATTAGTCGTTCCTATCTCATGTTCTATGACTTGGAATACAAGAAATGGTAATATTTAGCGTTTAATGAACTTTTTGACCTTTTAGGTTAGGTTTTTGGTTAATTTAGGTGGTGAATTAGAATTCAGCGGTACAAAATCTACAAGATATAGTGTCTGAGGCAGTACAAAAAATATATAACGACGTTGTCGCAGCAAAAACCGTATTTTTCGATAAATGAGCTTCATTTTGAGGTTAGGATGTCAATCTGGCGCTACCCCTATAATTTTCCCATGTTCTATGACCATTAAGTTTAAAGATCAAAAAAGATTCAGGCGAATTAGTCGTTCCTATCTCATGTTCTATGACTTGGAATACAACAAATGGTAATATTTAGCGTTTAATGGACTTTTTTACCTTTTAGGTTAGGTTTTTGGTTAATTTAGGTGGTGAATTCGAATTCAGCAGTAAAAAATCTACAAGATACAGTGTTTGAGGCAGCAAAAACTGTATTTATCCCTAAAATGTGCACCTTCGTACTTCATTTTGAGGTTAGGATTTCAATCTGACGCTTCTCCTATAATTTTCCCATGTTCTTTGACCATTAAGTTTGAAGATCAAAAAAGATTCAGGGGAATTAGTCGTTCGTGTCTCATGTTCTATCACTTGAAATACAAAAAATGGTAATAAATAGCGTTTAATTGGTTTTTTACCTTTTAGGTTAGGTTTTTGGTTAATTTAGGTGATGGATTCGAATTCAGCGGTTAAGAATCCACAATATAGAGTTTTTGAGGCATTAAATAAAAATATATAACGACTTTGTCGCAGCAAAAACTGTATTTTTCCGAAAAATGAGCACCTATGTACTTCATTTTGAGGTTAGGATGTCAATCTAACGCTTCCTCTATAGTTATCCTATGTTCTATAATCAGTAAACTTAAATCTCGAATTTTTTCTATGTTAGTCTTACTACTCTTTGTATTCTCTACTTTTCTCTCTCTTCTCGAATTTTTTCTATGTTGATCTCACTACTCTCTCTATTCTCTACTTTTCTCTCTCTTCTCGAATTTTGTTGCTCTCACTACTCTCTCTATTCTCTACTTTTTCTCTCTCTTTTCGAATTTTGTTGCTCTCACCACTCTCTCTCTGTATTCTCTAAATTTCTCTTTCTTCTCGAGTTTCTTTCTACGTTGCGCTCACTACTCTCTCTACTCTCTATAAATTCTTGGTCGCGAATGATGTGGTTGTTCTTGATTCCTCCTGGTGAGGTGTTACTCAGTACTGGGTGAATCTCTCCCTCATGCAGCACTGACCTAACACCCTCAAGCTTCTTTTACTCTTCCTTGGGCCGCTATCGGTAGTTTCTGGTAAAACCAGAACCAGTTGTTGTATTTTTACACTCAATTTCCCAGCAGTTGTTAGAAAATGTTACTCTTAACCAAAAATTGTAAATCGTTCTTACTAATCGATTTGGGGGTAGTAGCACAGCAAAATTAATATTTTGTGGAGGTATTCGCAAAATAAACTTTCCCTATACGGTGGTCTGACTCCTACTCTACTACTTTAATAATTCGTTACGGACGTTTGAAAAATAGGTCGAAATTCAGAATAATTACATACAAAAATAATTCAACTTTCAATCCAATTCATTCTCTCAAATTTCACTAAATCCCCAAACAACAATTTTCCGAATTTGTCTCCTATTTTCCACACCTTATTTATTTATCGCTATTCGACTGAGTGCATCGCCGCAGTCTTCCGCTTATACTAACTAAATAACCGAAGAAAAATTTTCAATATTAAAAAAAAAATCCTAGGAGGGGTCTCGATCGAAACGAAAAATTCCTTTAAGACTCACCCAAAAAAACTGTGAAAAACCCTCAATACAAGAATCGCTCAAAAGAAATTCGGAAAATTTTTCAAATTACACAAAACACTTCTCGGAAATTCTCAAATCGATAACTTCTCAACAAAAAAAATAAGAAATTTCTGACAATCCTCAAAATATATAAAAAAAAAAAAAAAATTTCGGACAATCCTGAATCAAAAAATTCTCAAAAAAACATTTTCCGGAAAATTTTCAAAAATCATCCAAAAAAAATTACAAAAAATTCTAAAAATTGAAAAATTTTAATAAAAGATTCCAAAATCGTCAAAATCGAAAAATTTTCAGAGTCCTACCTATAACCCATTAACCCAAGTGAAAATTTTCTAAGTCCCTTAACAAACTTCTTAAACAAATAAAAAAAATAATTTTTCGACTTTGTTTAAATTTATTAATACCACAAGCACAAAAAAAAATTTCACTTTAAATCACTGAATTGTCGCTTGCTTGGGTACTGTGTAAAAAAAAAATTTTCCGACTTTTCCCGAAATCACTAATTAATTAAATTATTTTGTCGCTTTTTCTCCTATTATTAATTCACGTGATTTTAACCTGATTTTATTTTGATTTTTTTTTTTTTCGTTTTTCACTAAGCCCCCGTTGGTACGTCATTTGTAACGTGGCATTTGTTACTCTAAATATTTATAAACTTTGCTCAGCACTTTACCGAATTTATCAAATACAATGGGCGCCAGGTAAAGCGCGGCTAGCTCGACACGAGCCCTCTCCCAGAGGAAGTTCCGTGAAGCGGATAATCAGGATAATTAATTATACAATAACCACACAAATTTCACAGTTTAAGTACCTAGGCTTTATTAATGATCACATAATATAACGGTCGCCAATTTACAACTTTCACACAACTAACCGGTCGCTATACAAAATGGCTACGCTAGCCCTCGCGCGCGTCTCCCGCGACGACCAAATCCCGGCTAGCTGGCCCGGCGCGCACTGATTCGAAAAGATGGTGTCACACCACCAACGCATTTACACCGTCGCCTCCGAGCACATGGTGACAAAATATATATAAATATGTATAAATGGATAACCTTATAACTACCAACTCTCTCTATAAATGCCGAGGGATGCTCGACAATTACAGTCCACTCACCGTCGCTTAACTGTAGTCGCCTCGCGATAAGTCTCGAGGTCGCTGCCTCGTGGTCGCTATTAGCTCGCGAACCCCGCGTGGCCCGAGAAATCCCTCTGATCTCCTTTAGCGCGCGTGTCGAATCTCCTACGCGATCAATAACTCTCGCCGATTTTCTCGTAGCGCTCCTTGTTCCTACTCTTTGCCAAACTACCACTACTAACTTTCTACTCGCCGATTATGTCATCGCGGTCTTATAAAAACGTGAGAGGTGCGCGCGACGTGCATTTAGAAGCTACGACGGGCGGGCAGTCAACGCCCAAGATCGGAGCGGGCGGAAATCTCTTCCAAATTTTCAGCTCTTCTTTTTGCCTATATTCAGCCCACACACTTGTTGCTTCCGTCCTTATCTTCTCGGTCATTGTCCTTGCTTTTCCCTAAATACGAAAATCAAGGCTAAGTCTACGGCAATTTGAGTGCTAATTGCCATTCGTCAGCTCCGCGATTGCCGCTCTGCACACGAAGCGCGGGCAATATGAATCGCTAAATATACACGCGCGGCAACCTGGCGTGTATATCTATATCGGGCGCTTTCAGTTTTGTCGGTGCAGGGCCGTCATAGTTGGCAGCGGCGACGTGCGCGCGCTGGCCTACGCTACAGTACACCGGCAGCTTCAGGTTGCTCGCGGTGCGACGGCTGCTAGCTCTCCCCATGCTGTCGATAGCCGCGTCGGTATCTCTCTCTCTCTCTCTCTCTCTCTCTCTCGGCTACAGCCGAGATGGTGTACCTCGAGGAAGCCGCCGCTGCTGCTGTGAATCCTCTTTCCTCCCGCATCTGCGTGCATCGGGCGAGAGGGCGGTCGCACGCGCGGGCAGCAGCTCATCATCCTCGAAAGGCGAGGGAGAAAAAGCAAGCGAGAGAGAGTCGCGCGTACAGAGTACGATGGTGTTGGTGCCGTGCGTGTGTGTGTATCGGGTTAGACGTCGTTGCTCGCTCCGATCAGTCGTCTCTGCGGCGCTGGTATGGATGTGTGTATGTGTGTGCCGGTCTATGGCTTTCCTCAGTCGCGACTCTCCTTATCCTCATTCCCTCGACAAAATAAAATAACAATTCCCCCCCATTAATAACAATTTAGATATAATCTACAACACTTTTTAGTATTATGTTGCTCGTCCAGTTATGAAATTCTCATCATCTCTCCGTGCATATCGTCAGTACACTTACTTTACTTATATATTAAGCTGCGATTCCTATATATATTGCACCTTATTACTCTTTTACTAGAAACTTAATTTTGAGAATTATGCAGTTGCTCGATTAGTACAATATTCAAAATCGTGGTTCATAATTCGACCATTTACATGTTTTACTCACGTAACACTCAGGTCACAATTACATACAATTTTCGTGCTTGTTTTTATATGATATTCTCTTGAAACTCGGATCTCTAAGAACTCAGTACATGTTGCCTTCCATACCTGAACATAAAGGTGTTTTCCCATATTTCAACTCACCTCTCTATATAACCAATTATAGGCTACTATCATAATTTTACCTTGTTATTTTAAGGTTTTTAACATAAATGTTTGATTTCGTTATAAACTTTGTAGGATATTCTCATTCCAGCATTTCTGATTCATCTATGATATTGTAGAATATTATAGTGTAGTGTACTATCATCGTTACCACTGCTTTGTGTCTTGTTTAATATATTTAGTCCGGGGCAGTAGGCTAGCTTATTAATGCCTCTCTGTGAAAGGTGTCAAGGAAATGTACTGCGCGAAATAGTAATTTATAATTCATGTAATGTAGCTTTTTACGTTGGGTGTGCGCGTAAATAAATAAGACTTAAGGGGGAGCATCATTGCTGCATCCAAGCATTCTCTCGGTCTATATCTATAAAGACTTCCCGCCATAACACTTTCTCAGCACGAAGTACTATCTCGAATCAACCGACTGGCTACACACCAGGCACTTCCGTCTATAATTATACAAGTAACTTCACTGCTACTCCTCACAGTACATTTTCTAACATACACGCATTTCCTACGTCCTCGCTTAATGCAACAGCACCGATATCACTCAGAAGTTACGCAGGCAAAATCACAGGAAACACAAATGGTTAAGGGAATTTGCTCGTAAGTAACAGGATATTTATCACAGGAACTTGCCACTTTTCGTATCCACCAACAGCAGCCATTTTCATGCAGTCAGAATTAACGACAATACACACCCTTCAATCACGTTTCAATGACCTGTCAACTTTTAACCAACGTCTTGATGAACAAGGAGATCAAATTAATGAGCTTCAAAATCGGTTTATCGTCATGAACCATAAGGTTGACACGCAGGTTTTGTAAGCAGGTCTTTCCTATCATCTGGGTAATAGTGTCATCAATACCAGACCTCTTGATACCGCTGAGCTTATCATATCGTGTGTGCCTCTAGTCATCGTATCATCGCCGCGTGAAATCACACGGCAGGTGCTCACTTCTCTAGGCCTAGGTCACGTGGATCGAGATGTTCTCTCTGTCGACACATTTCCGCGATCAACCTTAATCTCACGCGCAGATGAAGGGTCCAACGCTCTTGAAATGCTTCAAGCTATAGCCGCTTCTAATTTTTCCGCTCAAATCGGAGCTCGTGCTGAACCACAATCTACAGCTAGATGCGACAAACGTAGCATAGTAGTGCTTTTGAAGTCCCCTCAAATACGTCACTTTATTGTCTCAGCATAATCTAGCAGTATAGTCTTTACCTTCAAAATCGTCTTTAGTAATGAGTCTACTAGTGTCATATATGTTAGACCGTTATATTCAAAAGAGGTATTTAAACGTATAACTAAAGCGCGAACTAAGTCTTCTGAATTGCGGTATCAAAATCCAGTCGTCAAAAACATGATTGTACACATACGAAAGAGTCCTCGTACACCTTTCATTCCCATCTTCAGTGAGAATGACTTACTATCATTTCAGCCTGCATTCGACCCAACTTCCTCGGTGAATAACCTTGTAAACGATGAGCTGCTTTAAGCACCCGCGTTGATTAAGTCCAATAATAATACACACGATAATTTTTCTGCTTCTGCAATATATCCAACTCATACTTCACCAACATTCAGCCTGACTACCCGAGCCCTCAAATGCTGGCCTGACACCAGATCTGGCCACTCACCAACTTAGTAACCGCTTCTCTGACACATTATCTATCTCCCATGCTAATATAAATGGACTTACCACCCATTTTAAACAAGTTGAGGCTTTTCTATACTTAAGTAACTTACATATTTTTGCTATAACAGAATCTAAATTAAAGAGGCTCGATAAAGATTCGTACGTTGCGATCAATAATTATAATTTTATACACACTGATTGCATGAATCGCAGAGAAGGTGGAGTAGCTGGTTATATCAGAAATTTTTTAAATTTTAAAATCTTAGCCACTTCAACATCCGCACCTAATGATCAGCCCACAGAGTTTATGTTAATTGAAATCTCCTGCAATAATGATACACTACTTTTTGAGCTTGTTCATCGGCCACGCAAAACTGTATTACTATCTGAATTTTTTAACGTTTTATCGGGTTTTCTTCCATGTTACAATAATGTTGTGATTACAGGAGATTTAAATTGCAACATGCTCCAGGATTCATGCGAATCTCACTACATGCGTTCTGCCATAAATAGTATCTCTTTTTATTTAGTCCCGTCCGGACTACTCATCGTGTCCTCAATTTATATAGAGTTATGGAACATACGTGACTTGACCTTTTCATCGTTCATTCCTCGAACGCTGTAATAAGTTACACTAAATCTGACTTACCGCTTACTGTTGGACATGGTAAGATAGATCTCAATTTTCATTTTCACCCCCCCCCCACCCCCCACCTAACCCGCGTGAAGTGCAGCGACCCGATTTTCGCAAATTCGAGAAGGTCCGATACTTATATGACTTTCAGTCAAATATCCCTAAAATATTTGATAAACTTAATTTAATCAACAAACTTAAATGTCTTAGTATGGCTATGACGCGCACTCTTGATAAGCATGCATTGTTGCGTACAGTTGTTCTCTCTAGTCGCCGTAAACCATGGGTCAATAATGACGTTCGGTCCTTCACAAAACGGCGAGATCATGTTTTTAAGAGAGCCCGTGATACCGTCTCCAACTCACTAATGCAGGAATATCGGATTTTGCGCGGTCAGGTGCTCGGCCACCTACGTAGCTCTAAAAATGCTTACTTTGGCAACATAATAGCCAACTCGCAGCGCTCCAATAACCTTTGGAAGTCCCTTGAGTGTAGTCTCCTCTCCTACTGTATCTCCATTCCTACTTTTTCAACCAAATAAAATTAACAGACATTTTGCATCCATTTTCAACTCATCCTAATCACTTATACCCCCTCCAACACAATCAACTCATCCTGGTTGGGCACCAACCTTGCGGTGTCACAAGAATCGGTGTTGGGGCCTCTGCTTTTTGGTCTTTATATCAATGATATTATTGAATTATTTGCGGACCTCAACAAAAACAGAGATAGAAAAGATCTAAGGCTCATCAGGCATTTATTATATGCTGATGATCTCCAATTATATATACAAAATGCTAATGATGTAGATGAGGGTATACCATCCTTGTTGGTGCTTCTAAAGCGGTGGCTGGGTGGTCTGAGGGCGCCGCTCTCAAGTTAAATAAGGTCAAGAGTAAAGTTATTGCGTTCGGTTCCGAAAGGTTCATAAATAGGCTTGAGTCTGAAGGTACGCCAAACATTTATTTGGGCAGTGGCGCAATCATTCCATTTTCATCCACCGTCGTGAGCCTCGGCGTTACATTAGACTTGAAACTAATGTGGTATCCACATATTGATGATGTTACTACGGAAGTTAAGAGAATATTACATAGTCTGAGATTTTTCAGACAATGTACGTATGAAGCTGTTCGTAAGCATCTGGCTCAGACATTGGTTTTCCCTCATCTTGACTACTGTTCTATTGTATGAAGCACTACAGAACTCTTGTGCACGCTACGTAGTTGGTGAGATGAGGGATGAGCACATCACACCATACAGGAAGCAGTTTGGAGGGGGTAAGGATCGACTCTCGAAGGGCCTATTCTATTTCAGTACTCCTGTACAAAATTTTGCGTATTCGTGAGCTGACTTACTTATCATATCTTTTTACTACATACTTCTGAGCGTCCTATGCCGGGCGTGGGGCCAGAACTCACTATTCCAGGAATGTGCACTGAGACTAGTATTTGATCTTTTCAGGCACAAGATTCGCGTTTCTGGAATTCTCTTCCACAAGCAAATCGTCATCTGCTGTCCTCCTACAGGATTTAGACTAATCATCACATGTGCAATAAGGTTGTTTTATCACTTCTTTCAATTTATATTTATGTATATATTTTATTTGCTGACTAGTCTCATTTTACATATTATTTACTTATTTATTATTCGCACCTATTATTTTTACCTCTTATTAGTGCAATGCATTTCCTCTAATTGTAAAGAAAAAAATCGACGTTGTAATCGCTAATTGTGTTTTATTATATTGTATTGACTCATTAATTAATAATAATTATAATAAGATAATAGTTCGATTATGTGATATACTACTATTACACGCACAGACGTGATAGATATTAAGCAATAGTGCACCAATTGTATTAATTGACAGCGACTTTCGCCGCACATTATATTGTATGTAAACAACGATATATTTTTAAATATGACTTTAAACCACGTATTAATGTTACTATGTATGTATTATATTTCTATATTTTTGTACTATTACAAAATAAAGCTATATCTATATATATCTCGCTCTCTCTCGATCATCCTACCGAATAGCTTGACGAATCTTACTGCTACCATTAACGGCTCGCTCAGATCAGGTGTTTTTCCAACTATTTGAAAAAATGCGTATTCTGCAAACACTCTAGGATACTAGCTCTCTGAGCTTTCTAAGATTTTAGAATGAATTGTTTACAAACAACTCCCTAATCATCTTCCAACTAACGGTGCTATAAATCCTAGACAAGCGGGTTTCCAACAAAGCCACAGCACCCAAATGGCGATGTTAGCAGTAATCGAAGATGTGTGCATTGCAATAAATGAATATAAAGTCACCGTCCGTATTCTTCTTGACTTTTCGAATGCATTCGACCTAATTTTAGATGCATTTATACTAAAACTGCAAGCGACGATTGAAGAAGGCGGCTCAGTTTCTGCCTACACATAGCTGCAGGCGTACCGTAGTGAAGCGTGTTAGGCCCCTTGCTCTTTATGTTATACATTAATGACCAACCGGGAGTCCTGCGCTCATCTAAACACATGATCTTCGCGGACGACACACAAGTTTAATTTACATTGCCATCCCCATAAAATCCGAGAGGGACTGTCAGCTATAAATGAAGATGCTGCTGCTGATTGGGCCTCTGTGAATGGGCTGACACTCAACGCAGACAAAACTAAAGTCATGATTTTGGGCAAGCTGTCCTACATTACATCGCTTGATCTCGCTATTATTCCCAAAATCATGCTAAATAACTCTCCCATTGAATTCGCAAGTGAGATCTGCTAGACTTGCATCAATTTTTATATAAACAAACGTAAATGGATTTAAAATTATTTTTCTCAACTCCGGCAAGAAAAAGGCCTTTTTTCGTGTTTAAAATTAGGATAGAAAATTACAAATTTCTAGCGTGTTTGCTCATGGTGTTGAGAAATATCTATTCTTCCCTAAAATGAGGTACGAAATAATAAATAGGTGAGAAATTAATTCATAGAAATATTCATTTCTCGCCTATTTTCAAGTGGGAAATGGATATTTCTCACCTAAATTGAGGTGAGAAATATCCATTTTGGATGAGTTTCGGGTGAGAAATGGATATTAATTTTCTAATTGTGTTAGACACGACTCAAAATGCACAATTTAAGACTTGGTTAAATAGCTTATTTTCTTCCATTGTTGCACAATCTACTATTTGCACTCGTCTACAATCCCTTTTAATCAGGATCCTGCTCGGGTGTTGAAGATGCATTTTTAAACTGTCCGAATAAGTACGATTATTCAATTCTTCTCGGTGATTTAAATATAAACTAAAATCGCCCACTCATGCCACGTAATATTCTCGCTGACTCTTTATGCATGCTTTAAGACACATATCATTGGGTGCGTCAACTCGTACTGGTGCAGAATTTCTACAAGTTTATTTTCGGTTTATCGGGATAACTAACACGTCAACTGAGCCGGTTCAAAAATTCTGCACTCTTGTGTACACACCGAATAATATCCTTCCACACTCCAAGAGAAAAAGTTTTATCTTGCTTCCACTATGCACTAATATTTTAAGAATCAAGCGACCTACATATTTGTTCAACGAATTCAAATTTAGATCACTCGATTCGCTCTGATCTAATGGAATCTCAGAATTTGATTTAGATAATTAAGTCGGTTACTATATGTTGTTATGAAAACTCGTTCAGTATTGTGGCAATTACTTTATGAAATAAACTTCCTCATAGTCTACGATCAACATATACATCGCCCTACTTTAAATTTAAGCTGCGTTATTTTATGTTAAATAGGGATATTTTAAGTTGAACTTTATTTTAAGTTGCCTTTGTCTCAACTGCGCAATTGAGACCATTTGGGCATTGTTATCTTTTTCATTGTTTTGTATTTACAAATTTATTAGATGTTAACTATGTTATTTTATCTTTTATTTTATGTTTGTTATTAATCTTAAGTACATATTTTTACATATATTCTAGTGTTAAATAAGCTATTTTTAGGGCGTGCAATTAATTGTGATTGAATAACGCGTGTAAGCTGCGAGTATTGTCTCACCAATCACAACATTCTACATGTAATTTTTCATGTTCTGTTGCTATTTGGGCCATGAGTCCCCAGTCAATAAACTCAAATTCCAATTCCGATTCACATTCTCTTCCCCAACCCTACCGGAACTCCCGCACGAGCGTACTCCGGCCCAAATTGTCTATACTCCAACAACTGACCGGCCGCCGCACCACCCGCCCAGGCCCCGAGAATTTTCTTTACTCCGTCACCTACCGACCGCCATGTATAATTCACCATATACTGTGTGTGTGTGTGTGTGTGCGTGTGCGTGTGCGTGTGCGTGTGCGCGTGCGTGTGCGCGTGTGCGCGTGCGCGTGTGTGTCTGTGTGTGTACGTGTGTGTGTGTGTGATTGTATGTGTGTGCGGATGGGTGATTGTGTGTGTATATGTGTGTGTGTGGGTGGATGGGTGCTTATGTGTGTGTATATATGTATGTATAAATGTTATCCCTTTATATTTCGAAAACGGAACTACCAATATTAATTTTTTACGGCTCATTGGGAACATGCCCTATACCCATACAGAGGCTCTATATGAAATATGTTTAAGATTTTGTATTTTATTAAATTTTGTATTCATATCTGGTATCTCGAGAACGGCAGGGTAATTTTTTACATGTAATTTGTTTCGTCTTATTATAAGGATTAAAATCAGAAGGAATTTTGAGAATTTGTAAACCAACTTTTGTTTTATAAGATACTATATTTCGAGATTGATTTTGCTTCCTCTAATAGGGAGCTTTGTAAGAGTAAAAAGATAAGTTTGTAAAAAATATGTTAGAAGTATGTTTTGTGACATTTGGAATATGGACATTTGGACATTTGGAGTATGTGTGTATATGTGTGTGTGTGTGTGTGTGTATGTATGTGTGTGTGTATGTATGTATGTGTGTACGTGTGCGTATCAGTTAACAAATGAATGATATAACTACATACAGCTCCAAGCAATTGTATTGACCAACTGTAGATTATGCAAAGCGTATATCCTCTGATAATAGTACGAATGACTGATTTTAGTACATGTATACTAAATATATGTATGCTTAGGATCATTATTATTCCGAATGAAATTGATCCGCAGACAATTAATTCATTAATTTGCATATTCGGCGTTCTTTCTGCTATACATTTTACGTATTTTCATTGAAACGATTATTATTTCCTGCTGAATTTTCTTCTCTTGTCATTTCTCCAGCGATAGTGTTGAGAAGTAATGCTTTTTTCAAGGGAAACATCAATTGTTGTTGTAATCTATCCAATTCTATTTTAGATTAATCTCCACGAGTTGATAATAAATCCGCTGTTTTGTACGCCCAGTCAATTTTTGTATTTGGCTGGAACACTTGGTGCATTTCTCTTCCTGGAAGTAGGGTAAAATTTTGTCTATTCATCTGAGATTTCATACTATGTTGATATAGTTGGAATACAATTGATCTAAATTTCTCGTTTAACAAGAATGAGTGCTTGGAGTTGAAGAACATATATCATTTCCTGACATTGCAGGAAGTTGATTGTAACATTCTTTTGAATGTATTTATTTTACACTTTTCGGCACTATATGAAATATAGAGCCTCTGAATGCCATATGGGTGATTTTTCACGAAACTGTCCTTTTTGATGGCCTATCTTATAAATGCTATTAAAACTACTTTTTATAATTCAAATCAAGCGATTATGGAATCATTATATCTTTTACTAAAAGATACATGTTCGGCGGCTCAGTCGGTAGAGTGTCGGATTCCCACGCCGGTGACCCGGGTTCGAATCCTAGTCTCTGCCGATTGATACAAGCACCTCTGTAAAAATTACATGTGCTTTGTTTACAAACACACCGCAGACCCCCGTCGTCGATTAGCACCACATGGAAGCACAAACATGGCGACGTTAAATAATAATAAAAAAAAAAAAAAAAAAAGATACATGTTATTAAATAACATTTTCAGCGCAACAACGTAGCGAATGCAGGCGAAATATACCTCAAATGTTCTCTCCGAGGCAAGCTTTTAGGGTAATTTTAAAATTGTGCAACTTAAAATACAAATTAATATGAACATTTTGTAGGCGGGCAGAGTTTGTAAAAGTATAATTTGCTAGTTTAAAAGATCATTCAAAAAGTATCTCTGTCATCTCCGTGGCAATAAACATGCATGTTTATATGAACGAAAATAATTTTCATGTCCAAAAGTACAATGTATTTTAATCAAATATTATCAAATATTAACATACATTTATAAAAATTCGAATATTCAAGAACTTGCGTGCATAATAAAAGCAGTGTAATACCACCGAGGGGACATCAAAACGAATAGTTTCGTGAAAATTATATACTCCCTATATGACAAAATCTAAAAAAATTCACTTTTATGTTCTAGGGGCCAAATTTGAAGGAAAACGCGGTTGAACAATGAAAATTGGCCATGAGACTATGTTTTTCTGGCAATTAGGAGTTTTTTATATATAGCAAAAAAAGGGTATTACTGCGCAGTTAATAAGTGTGCACACAAAGACGAAGGTTTTTTTTAAGTGTATAAAAGTAGAAGAAAAGCCCTTTAATTTGAGTTTCTGTTCGTTGAAAATGGATACTCCAGTGCAAAGTTATACGAGTTGAAAATAAAGTAATATTCGTCGAAAATCTCACATTCTGCACAAAAAAATGGCCAGGAATACATAGTCACATGGCCAATTTTCATTATTCCAACGCGTTCTTCATAACTTTGCCCCTAACATAAGATAGAAAAGGTCTGGAAACCCAAGCATTACATTTTTTTTACATTTCCTAAAAATTGTATTTTTTTTATATCTTATACCTAAAAATGCGTATAGTGGGCGAATGCTTTATGGGTTTAACCAAAATGTTGTTTTTGGTATTGTTTGATATGTTGCTATATATTACTCAAAAAATTTTCGATCACTTCTTCCTTCTGCTCTCGGCAGTCTGGAAAATGAGCCCTGAGTAGTCCCTCAAGAGTCTTTTGTCCATTTTCTGCCCGTGCTCCTGTTTCTAACTTAACAGAATCCGCTACTGATCTTTTTGGGTTTTATGCAACTCTGCATAGCTTAGCCGTATCAGATAGATCCTTTAGTTTGCTGCAGTCTCCTCTTCACCGATCTACTTTGGCGAGCTCGATTTCTTTTTTGTATTCCCTTTATGCTGTTCTGTGCAATAGCATATTCTGCTTTTGGTGCACTTGGATCTATTGAATAGTTTTCTTACCTTTCTTCTTCCATTCTCAAGGGAGTTATTCCACCAGGAGGCACCTTTGGGTATCGTCTTTTTCTTTAGTTCGCAATTATTCGCATGCGAACTGGGGCGCGATGGTGTCGGACGTGGATGAGGTGTCCGAAAAGGCTAGCAAGAAACAATATGTGTTGCAAAAACAATAGTTTCACAGATTAAATCGATGAAGAAAGATGAAATAAGACGTGAAAACTTAAGTGAGATCGCCAACGAAACTGAACTCCATCATGACGTTACAGTATTGGAAGAAAACAATCTCTGTGAAACGTTGAATATTGAAAATACATTGCTACGACAGCACAACCGAGAATTATAAGTCAAAAATGCACTATTAAAAGAACTGCTAGATAAAAGAGAGAAGGAAAATGTCAATGTCACTAAAAAACTTTTGCTGATATAACCTCCAATATTATAATCAAACCTCAACAGAAATGAGTTCGTAGAATAATTCTGAAAAAAACAGACTAAAATAGTAAAGAAAACATCAAGCAATATATCACACACTATCTAAGTAGAGGAAAGTATATACAAACAAAAACATTTCATATAAAAATCGATGATGAAGTTATTTTAAACTGAATGAGGAAAGTGTAAATGAAGCCGAAACAATCCTAACCAACAAACTTCCTACAAATCAATTTAAAATTGAAAAGGAACAGGTTATCAACCCAAAGGTGAAAGTAGTTGGAATAGATCACTGTTTAAACATGGATTCAAATGGTATAGCACAAGACATAAATACTAGAAATTTCATAAATAATGACATAAAGTGTGAGGGGCTACATTTATATACAAACAGCAAGACCAAAACACAAAACGTGCTACTTGTGGTGACTACTGAAATATACAAGTACAGCAAAGAAAATAAAAGCAAAGTTTCGTCGGTTTTTAGAGCTGCAGTTTTGATGTGATAAATGTAAAGCCGTGTTACAACTGTAGAAGATTTGGTAACAGTGGTAAAAATTGCGAAAACAGTAGCATTTGCTTGAAATGCGCCAGGTCGCACAAATCTTATGACTGTGATAGAGACAATACTATCAAATGTGCCAACTGTATATACAGAAATCAAAAATATAAGTCCAAATATAACATAAATCACATTGCAGCAGACAGTAAGTTATGTGAAATTTTAAAAAACAAAATAAAAAAATATAAGGACACAACTGATTACTCAACACATCCTACTATACCAAGATACATAGGTAATGTAGGAAATATACTTCAACGACCAGTCACCAAATTTTTCTGATACACAAAACGAAGAATCCAGCCGTCAGGATACACAAAAAAAGGAATCCAGCAACCAGGAACAAGTCAATGTACATCAACAGGACCAACTAAAGCAAAGCACAACAAAAAACAACAATCAGCAACACCAACAACAAAAACAACAAAAAGCAACAGGAATTAGAAGTAAAAAAAAAACAGTAAAATGGTATATAATTTTGAATATCTAGAAACTATACAAAGAGATTTAGTGCAAAAAGAGAAAACTTATGGTAGTATTGATACTCTTGATAAAGTTATAAATAATAAAATATATTTATTACTACATGTAAGTATAAGAAGTATGAATGCAAATTTTAGCAAATTGATAATATTACACGATAGTTTAACCAAAAAACCTTCCATTGTAATATGTACAGAAACTTTTGTTCAGGAAAGTTATAAATTATATGAAATAAATGGTTATGAAGTTACTATAATTTAAGTAGAATTTATCAAAATGATGGCGTAATTGTTTTTGTTAATATGAATATACTTCATAGAACTACAGTGGTTGAATCTGAAATGACTAAAATAGGATGGAACTACAGTAGGATGGAAGTTTCTGCTATATATAGATCTCATGATATACCTAAGATTGAATTTATACTAGATTTACATAAATTCCTACATAAAAAAAGAAATATCAAGAGCTATTTAGTGATAGGAGATTTTAATATTGATTTATTTCAGTTAGATAAAATGAGTCAAGAATTTCTTTGTAATTTTCTAGATAAGGTATATATATTCCTGGGTTTTCAGGTGTAACCAGACCTCCAATTAGCAATTGTAAAGGATCTTGTATTGACAACATTTTTTAGAAAACAAGCCTTTTAAGCACAGAAACATATCAAATATTGCTAAAACAAGAAAATGAAGTGCAAATATGTTAATACAGGACCCTAACATGGCCGCAGACGAATTAATAAATGAAATAAAGCTGTGGGTAGAGCTAGTAAAAAAAAAAAAGACAAAAAGACGCATATGAATAATTGGATCACAGATGCTATTATAAAATCTTATGAAACCAAGGATTTCTTATATAATATATGGAAAAAGGATCATGCTAATGACCACTTAAAAACTCAGTACAAAAATTATGCCAAAATTCTAGACAAGGTCATACTAGACTCAAAACTGAAGTACGATAAAAATTTACTCCAAGATATCCTAAATAATCCTAAAAAGTTATGGGAAATTATAAACATAAAAGTAGGGAAAAAATCCAAAGCGAACGATAGCATAAATTATTTAAAAATAGATAATGATCAGATTACGGATAAAATTAAAAGGGCTAAAGTTATGAATAAGTACTTTTGCGAAATAGGTCAGAAACTAAGTGAAAAGATCATTAAAATGACTGAATCTGAGTTAACAATGCCAAATATGAACGAAAATTCAATGTTTATAAATCCCACGAGTTTTCATGAGGTAACAAATGTAAATATTCTGAAATTAAAAAATGGGGGTATTGACAAAATTAATGCCAAAACATTGAAAATAATCTGTAACCATATTGCTGAACCACAAGCACATTTAATCAATTTATGTATTGAGCAACCAATTTGGCCGGATGCTCTTAAAAAAGCAGAAATTGTACCTATATACAATTCTGGAGAGAAATCTAACATTTGAACCTATAGGCTGATTTCATTAATATCAGATGTTCTTAAAATTTTCAAGAGAATACTATATAATAGAATATATGACTTTCTTAAAAGAAATAATATAATATCTGATCACGAATTTGGTTTCATGAAAAATATAGGTACAAAAGATGCCTTAAACTACATTACCAATATATTATACAACAATTTGGATCACAGTAAACCAATACTATTAACTTTTTTGGACTTGGCTAAAGCATTTGATACTGTCGATCATAAAATATTACTGGATATACTATACTATAATTAGAGGGCAGGCGCTGGATTTACTTTCAAGTTATCTTAATAATAGGTATCAAAAAGTTAAAATGAATGACAGTGAGAGTGATTATCTAATCTAAAAAGTCAATTCATTAAGGCAAGCAGTATCACTAGGAAAAAAAAGGTCAGCAATAAAAATAGTTACACAAAAGCAATAACAATTTTCAATAAATTACCAAATGATCTAAAAACACTAGAACTAGATAAAAAGTTACAAAAAAACAAACTAAAAATCTGGATAAAAAATATCGAAATTATCTGAAGTGCAATTATGTTAAATATATGTATATACAAACACTATATTTGTTATTGGATAAGTAAACTACATTTTACAACGATACTAGTTTAGTTTACAGTTTATAATTTACTAGTTTAGTGTACAGTTTATAATTTACTAGTTTAGTTTACAGTTTATACTATACTAGTTTAGTTTACAGTTTATACTATACTAGTTTAGTTTATAGTTTATACTATACTAGTTTAGTTTACAGTTTATACTATACTAGTTTAGTTTACAGTTTATACTAGTTTAGTTTTTAAGTTAGTTTTAAGTAAGTAAGTTAAGTTTTAAGTATTTTATGTTATTATAGTTTTATGTGCCGGACCTGCACACAGGTAACCAGATTACCTCTGTAGGGATTTACATCATTTTGTCAAACTCTATGTATGTAAATCTTGTTCTGGTTAATAAATTTGAAATTTGAACTTATTATTATATCTAGTAGAACTTCATAGCAATGATCGATATCCTCCTCTGACCCATAGAATGCAGGAAATCTGCTAATCATATCCTTGAGTTCCTCTCTATAACCTTCCCAATTTCTTTTCCACCGGCTCTTTTCGAGCCTGCTTTCTGTGCCCTCTCCTTCAATTCGGAACTCAATATAATTGTAGTCCGAGATCGATACCTCATCTGATACTCGCCAGTCCTTTACCGTTGTCCAGAGTGCCTTCGATGCGAGGGTGATGTCTATGACTTACTCTTTTATTGAGTTCTGGAACATTGGTTTTCTACCTCTGTTTAGTATATCCATGTTAGATGTGGCCAAGAACTCGAGCAACCTCTCCCCTCTTGGGTTGGTGTTCGAGCTGCCCCAGATGGTATGGTGTGAATTTGCTTCGCATCCCATGACCAAACCTAGTCCTTTTGATTTGCTTTCCTTTACGAAGGTCATCAATTCTTCCGGTAGGGACGTTACCGTATCGTACGGGAAGTATTCCGCTGCTACCAGTATATCTTTTACCTCGCTGTTACTCACCATATATTTAATCCTACCTGTAGTCAAGTCTCTTGAACAATGTTTTGGTACCGTCTCAGCTTGGAGTCTCTTGACAATGAGGCACGTCCTTGTCGAGTCGGTACTACCGCTAATCATTATACCGCAATTGTTTAGATCTGCAATTTTGCCCTTATGAATCTTTGGGGCTCGCTTCTTCGCGCCCGCTACAGCTTTGGCCTTTCACCGCTATGCGGCTACCAGCTCCCACAGACTTAACCTAGCCATTACTCCAGCTTTCTTGCAAGTGCCTGGAAATCCACAAGTGCAGTATATAAGCCCGATAGCACATCTCTTCCAGAGCGTTTCAGGCAGGGTTCGTTTACAACAGCCTTACTCATGAGTCCAGTGGACGAACCTGGGACGAAACACACAGAGAGAAGACATCAAGCTTCGTCGATCACTATAAGTCCATGATTCTTGGATTCGGAATATCCCTGTGCGCACCTTAGTCAATCGTCTGGCTAATACCGCCGAGGCGCTTTTGCTATCGTGTAAGTTTATTCGTGTGAACTCGACCGTGAGTTATATATGGCCGGTCCCTGTATTCTTGTTCACGTTGGCTCACCTTTCCAGATTATACATCGGGACAGGTTCCGCCTCCTCCATCTCGTACCTTTTCACTTACCTCAGCTGTGGGATACACTTTTATATTCTATTGATTTGAGATGTCCATCTCTCCTTAGTCCTCTATTTTTTCCTAAGAATGGTCAACATGGGCCCTTGCTCCGCCGCAGAATGGTCTGAAGTCGAGAGACTTGATTGCCTCCACTTCAGTCCGCTGCAGCAGGACCCGAGGTGCCGTTTTCTCGACCTTCTTTTCGGCTGTGCCAGTGATCACTGTTCTGCTGCCGGTGACTACCCATATATCTGACCTTAGTGTGGGTTTCTGCCTCTTCAGTCCTTTCACTACGATCTCATGTGTGTGAACCCCGGAGGCGTAGATCATAGCCCTGATCAGCTTCTGGAAGTATCTCATCTTAATGGCTTTGAGTTCTGTTTCCTCCCCACACGTCCATACAAGTACACCAAAGAAAATAAAAGCAAAGTTTCGTCGGTTTTTAGAGCTGCAGAGTTTTGATGTGATAAATGTAAAGCCGTGTTACAACTGTAGAAGATTTGGTAATAGTGGTAAAAATTGCGAAAACAGTAGCATTTGCTTGAAATGCGCCAGATCGCACAAATCTTATGACTGTGATAGAGACAATACTATCAAATGTGCCAACTGTATATACAGAAATCAAAAATATAAGTCCAAATATAACATAAATCACATTGCAGCAGACAGTAAGTTATGTGAAATTTTAAAAAACAAAATAAAAAAATATACCGTCATTTCTTGTCAGGCACTGTTTATTGTTCTGGTCCTTGCAGTGGAAGATATGTGCCTCCCTCTGGAACCAGATTTCCAAGAAACTTGGAAAATAGCCTCCGTCTGAGATGGCATCGAACTCCCCCTCAAGGATTATCAGAACCTTTTTATCTTTATCTTCACTGAGGCGTTATTCCGGGTACTTTGCCGGAACAATGGCCACCTTTAAGTCCGTAGCCACTGCCCTGCTATAGCTCCTTGGACCGTCCCCAGGGAATCTTTTTTTGTGCTCCCTTGGTGTCAAGCCATTGGAGCGCGGTTTCTTAGGGTTGTCCGTTGGATCTACCTCTGTTCCCCCCTCTCCTGACTCGTCTTTAGCTCTGCACCTGTCGGCAGCTTCCTGTTCTTATTTATTTCTTTTTCTGGTCTTGCCGACCTCTTGGTCAGCTGTCCATCTCTTTTCACTTTCGCTGGAAGCGTACCCGGTATTTGCTGACAGGGTGACCACTGCAGCCCCCCAGATTTCTACCTTTTCTACCTCACCGATATTTACCGACGTTTTTAGGATGTCAGCCGCCTGGTGTGCATACCTGTTACCACCTATGAGGATGGTGGTGGAGCTGGTGGACTCCTGTTTTCTGCCGCGTTTGAAACATCATTCTATTTCGTTCCGTTTCTTCTTCATGTTTTGTTTTACGGATGTGTTTGTGTTTGTGGTAAGGCTATCCCTTCGACCCGCGAGCATCCGCCCCCTAAAAATGCCCACCTGAGAGGAGCCGGCTTGACAACTGTGGCCACAACGCCGCCCCTCCCCCCCCCCCCCCCTCCCACCAATCATGGTCCTATCCTGTCACCAACCGACACTGTCTACGTTAGAGAGGATTTTTCGTCGGTTGATATGGTAGCAAGGTCGTGTTGGTTAGACCGGTCCGGGCCCCTGTACTATTCGGCCAACCCAGTTTTCCGACGGCACTCTCTAGTAGTCGATTCCGCTTCCCCGCTGGGGCGGTCCGGGTAAGCAGATGTGCGCATGCTTCATTGTTTGCCGGCAGTTTAATATTTGTTTATGTGTGTGGGTTTATGTGTTATGTGTTGTATAGGGTGTCCCAAACGGCACTACCGCCTTAGGTATGTTGGGAGGTTACCCCTTAGCCTCTAATCGGAGCTGTGAGCCATTCTCGTATCCTTCCGCTCTATGTCAGGGAGAAGGAGCTGAGTCTCACCCCCGGCCTGGAGAGAGCCCATTTTCGGGCGAGTCCATTGTTGGTAGCAACACTGTCCTCGAGCCCTTCAACCAATTCATAGCCCTTGTTAGGGGGATCTACATACATAGGAGAGCCCATTTTACCGGTAGTCGTACCATTCGTACCCTCACCCCGGGCATGAGTTTGAGGTTAAGCATCCCGGTCCGATCAGAGGAGCCCCTCCACCGGCCCTAAAAGGCTTGCAAAATTTCTACGAATTCATTTTTATATTCCCTTGATCGTTTTTTAGCCTTATATCGTAAGAATTTAATTTGACTAAATAAAAAGGTAAACATTGACATTAGATAAAATACAAAAAAAAAATCGAAATCGAAAGAAATGGTCGTTCTCCCAGCATATCATGCCGTAAAATAAATGTAAATGAGTAGTAGAACTCAGCCGCCCTCAACACAAGAAATTAGTATTGTCTTGAAGATACGTACAAGATCTGAGAAGAGTATTTGTGAACGTACAACAATTCGACAATGTTGTCATCTTATGAGCAAGCTTTTTGTATTTGGACAACTTGTTCTCACTATATCAGCGTGATATTACATGGATCCAATTTGTCCAAATAACGGTATAATATTCTCTAAGAATCTTTCGCATAATAAGTTCAATTCCGTAGGTATTTTCGCGGATTGGTACAGATAATGAAGAGTGATGGTGGAGAGAAGATTAATTGGTGGTGGTATGGTCAGAGTTTCTTCTTCTTGGTATTCATAAGGTATCTTCTACACTCGGTTAAGGGATAACAGGTAAATGAAGACCATGCAGTTCGATGGCTACATAAAATTCTGAAAAATAAAAGTCTACTACTATTATAATAGGGTTACATTATTATTAAGATATTAAGGCATGCTGGGATGATTACGGATGGGTTTATGGTATAAAGATATTGTATGTACTGATTAAAGGGTGTACTTAAATCATACTGAAACCATATACATGATAGTAATATAAAGCTAATGATAATAATTTATGTTGTGAGCCCCCCATAAAGCATGGTATGGGTGTGTCAAGTCTCGTTTGTGTTGTCCTATTTTGTCTATTTCGGTCATAATGTTATGCAACGACCGTCCTTTACTGGTCCATCGGCGTGGTTTGTCGGGTATGTCTACTAGGTCAGTTAACAGGTTATTATGTTTTTGTAATAGTTTAGGATAAATTTCCGTAATGTTTAAATTTATTTCGGGTCTGTACAGATATTGTTTTTATTGGCTTCATCTACTTTGTTCACTAGTTAAGGTCACGGCCATTCGAACTATTCCTACACCATTTATTTTTGTTATTTGGTCTCCTTGACCAGTACAGATAATTCGTAAAAGTTCTTCCCGTATTGTAGAATACAACCAGGATCCATCTACTTTGGGATAATTCCATTGGGTATTAGGGTTAGTTTTGTAAATAATTTCACAGTACCGTAATCCTTCTATGCTAGGATTAAGTAAAATGGTATTTTAACAGTCGGATTTCAACCCTATATCGTTTAATGGTCCTTGTACAAGGCATATGTAGGCGTAATGTGTTTATAAACAATTGAGAATGGTCTCACGATTAAATTTCAGGTACTGTTTTTTATCTTAACTGATAGCTAGATGAGTATGAGTTGGTTGGATGTAGGCTGATCCTCATGTTTGGTTTTGATTAACTTATGGTACAGATAAGGGATGTAACTTATAAATATGGTATGTAATTCTCTCTACTAAAGGTGAATGTAATACGACGATGGTACGCCAAGTATTATGAATTCTTCTAATTTGGATATTTTTGCGATTTCCTCGGCTCTAATATGCTCGGCACGTATAGGGAAATCTAGATCAGCAGTAAATCGTCTTACATCATCAGGGTAATTCAGGGTGTACATTTCCTTCCTTTAGAGCTCTTACAAGGGGGGACCGAGCTCTGCGGAACACGGATCCTATCCAGACTTTTTGAGGGTGCTTCTACCTTCAAAAAAAAAATGAGCTCTGTACAGCATTACAATCCCATGGGGCTACTAAGCTAAGTTATGGAATATTAAAGTTTAGCAAAATAAGCTATTTTAATAATTTCACTATTTTAGCATTGAATTCTTGATATACCGATTAAGAACTATTTATATACCTTAAGTACATCAGGTATCATAAGAGAAGGATATATACGTATATTCTTGCTCATAATATTAATAATTTAATATTTTTTTAATGTTTAACATCGTACAAACAAATTCAATTTTAAAAAAATCATAAAAAATACTGTAATATCCGTATGTCATATAATTATTATGCTACAATTATCAACTACATCTTTCAACAAATAATATTTTGACTAAAGATAAACATTCAGATGACAAATAAACAGTTTTGTATTAGGGACTATAAAAATATTAAAGAAATATAAACATTATGCGAATAAAAGCTTGTTACATATAACTGCCAATTGATCCTATGTCGCTTTTATTACGAGGGTAGTTCAATAAGTCTTTAGAATGACCAACAGATGGCGCGCGAATCGCTCCAAATCATCTGTTTTCAGTCAGCACCACTCCCGACTAGATATATGGTGTTTTTATAACCAATTGAAAAAAAAAATTGCTTGTTAAGAAAAATGGAAAAAAACGAGTTCAGAGCGGTAATTAAACATTTTCATTTATAGGGTTTAACTCCATATGAGATAAAAAATGAATTGGACTCAGTTCATGGCACATCTGCCCCTGCCTTAGCAACGGTTTATAACTGGGTAAATGAATTTAAGCGTGGTCGTACATCAATAAGTGACGAACCACGTTCAGGAAGGCCCGTAGAAGCAACTACTCCCGAAATCATCAATAAAATCCACGATATGGTGTTGAAGGATAGAAGATTAAAAGTGCGTGAGTTAGCTGAGGCCACAAGGATATCTATAGGTGCAGTTGTTTCAATTCTACATGAAAAATTAGGCATGAAAAAGCTATCAGCAAGATGGGTGCCGCGTTTGCTCTCAGCTGAGAATAAACGCAATAGAGTGGTCGCCTCTGAGGCTCTTTTGGCGCGCATAAGTCGGAATCCTGAGGAATTTTTTCGTCGATTTGTGACTGTGGATGAAACATGGATACACCACTACACTCCTGAGACAAAGGAACAATCTAAACAGTGGATTTCCACAGGCGAACCAGCTCCAAAGAAGGCAAAGACCGTAAAGTCAGCTGGTAAGGTTATGGCTACAGTTTTTTGGGATGCACGTGGAATTATACTTATTGACTACTTGGAAAAGGGTAAAACAATTACTGGTGAGTATTATGCATCATTATTAGAGCAGCTGAAAGAAGAAATTAAAAAAAAACGACCACATTTGGCGAGAAAAAAAATTCTCTTTCATCACGACAACGCCCGAGTTCACACATGCTTCGTTTCAATGGCTAAAATTGAAGAACTAAAATTCAAATTGGTCGAACACCCACCGTATTCACCAGATTTAGCCCCCAGTGACTTTTTCTTATTTCCAAACTTGAAAAAATGGCTCGGTGGACAGAGATTTACGGACAACGAAGACGTCATTGCCTCTGTAAGTGCTTATTTTGAGGAACTTCCGAAAACGCACTTTTCTGAAGGATTAAAAAAACTTAAAAAGCGATTGACCAAGTGTATAGAGCTTCAAGGAGATTATGTTGAAAAATAAAAAAAAATTTACCCAAAAAAAATTGTTTTTATACTTTATTCTAAAGACTTATTGAACTACCCTCGTGTTTCATATAACTCTCAGCACTTGCACTACTCTAACAATGCTTTTTTAAACTGTAAAGTTATTATTCAACAATAAACAAACACTAATATAAAATACATTAGACCAGATATTTGATAATTATCAATCAGGCATCGCAAACACAACTTTTGGGGTTTCAAATTTTTCCACAAATCTAAAAAAAATTTTTAATCTGTAAACGACAAAATTATGCAAATATATAGTACGTACAGCTCCTTCAGTATCAATTGTAGTACCATAAAACTTTGATTCTTTTGATTCACAGCGTTCAATCAAAAATTGTAAATATAATCTTTAATTTTTTTTTTATTTTTTTTTCTATGACAATATAAATTGCATAAAATTATTTAATAATTCATGAGTCATTTTTGAGTCATGTCGTGCTGAACCGCCTGTTAAATAATTAATTGATTTTTCATATCTTTTACTTGTTAAATTAATAGTTTGTTATTATTGTAATGGGGAATATTATTTCTATTATCTCTTATAATAATGTCATGTGAGTATTTTAAGATGAATATCTGTTTTTAATAAATAGTAATAGTGTGAATCAACATGTCAATAAACTATTGCGGGAGCCAACTTCACCAGAGTATTGGATAATACAAAAAGGAGGCCTATTTTACTTAAGGAACACATTATTTACAGTAGTTAATATAAATTCAAAAAATTGTTAAACTATAAAAAATTATTTTTATTATATATATAGTATTTACATATATAAAAAAATTTTATGTACAACTTGCGAAACTTTATACATATGCGGAAACCTATGGAAACGTGTAGAACTATACAGAAATGTTGTGAATGGAACATGTATATACAGTTATATACGTTTATGTATGTTTTTCTACATACATACATACACATATATATATATATATATATATATATATGGCTCCCAGACAATGTGGGAAATTCCATCTAATAAAGAAGTCTTCAGCTATTTATTTACATTTATATTTCGTTCAAATTTTTATAATTTCTGTATGTACATGTTTCTACATTTCATTACTTTTGCTTATAGCCCAGGCGGAAATAATCTCGTGAATATAAAACTTATAAATAAAATATAAATCTTATTAGCTTTTATTAGATTTTAATAACAGTTTAAAACATACTGAATTGAGACTCTACAGATAGTTTGTGGCATTTAATAATATTTATAAGCTTATACTAGCTTTTTCTAGATATTATAAATATTTTTAATCTTTTATTAGATATTAATAGATTTTTGTATGGAGAAAATATCTTCAAAATGTTTCTTTTCTGCTTGTTTTTAGGTCACGCACTTTTTTTTCGTTTTTCTACCTCTTTATAGGTTTCTTAAGCATTTTTTGTGAAAAACCGAAAAGCGCTTAGTAGTTTATTACTATTAGTAACTATTCATAAGAATTATAAATACTTAATCTCTGTAAGTAATAATTTTAAAAAATTATTAGTACTTATGAGCTTTTTTTGAGGTCACGCATTTTTTTCTTTTTGTAACAAATGTAAAAGCTAATAAAAGCTAATAAAAGTTAATAAAACCTAGAAACTCTTATTAACTATCACTAGAGTCTAAAATCCACATATTATAAATTGATTATAAAAGTTATTTGCTTTCATTAATTATTTTTAGGTAAGACAATTTCCGCCTGGGAGATATATACATTATTATACATTTACTTACATTTTTCTACAGATTTTTACTTTAACATAAAAATAGTATCATTTGTAATAATCCAATTTAGATAACGCATATAAACGTACAAAATTGTATAAAAATTTAATTTTATTAATAATATTATTTTGGAAACATAAAAAAATGTAAATAAACATAAAGAAACATAAAATTATGTATATAAAGAAAATAAAAATGTATATGCATTTTTGTATGTTTTTATACGAAAATGATATCATCAATAATATAATTTTGAAAGTACACATAATTGTATAAAATTGTAAAGAAATGTATGAAAACGTATATAAATGTAAATCATGCTCTATTCACAACATTTCTCTACATTATATACGTTTCCATACATTTCTATACATTTATATATTTTTTCCATTTCCATCAGGGTAATACTTTAAAAAATAAATTATATTGTACCCGATATTGATAACTGACTAAACTGACTACTACTTTGACTTTCATTAACAGTAGGATGTGTATCTTCTTCAACAAATTCATCAATGATATCTTCCTCATGCATAAAATATTCATCTTCTTCACAAAAGAGCATTACTTGAGAAATCTTAAAAATTGTCTCTGCTATTTTGAATGCCAATGAAACTGCCTTTGAAGATGAGTGATTTTCACTGGGTGCTGCATTAAGGCAATTTGCTTTTTTTAGTATATCTATACAATTGAATAAACTATCTGTCAACAATTGTTTATCCTCTTCTGATAAGTAGTACTCATTGTCATAGGGCTCATCCATTCTAAATTTTTAATTTTATAATTAGAGCAATAGCACTTCAAAAAATATCAGTTTCTTTAAGTACCTGATAAAGAATGTTTTTCAAACTTTTCATATAATCATATACTTTATTATATATAAATAGATTTGTACTGTATGAATCGAGATGAATATATACTATTTTTTTTTTAATTTTCGAAACGTACTTTTAA
This sequence comes from Gastracanthus pulcherrimus, assembly GCA_949152435.1. Lineage (NCBI taxonomy): Eukaryota > Metazoa > Arthropoda > Insecta > Hymenoptera > Pteromalidae > Gastracanthus > Gastracanthus pulcherrimus. Next base: position 59,950,432 of record OX424572.1, on the reverse strand, counting down.
TTTAACAATTTACAGGTTGTAAAGGTTGTAAAATAATTATAGCTACATTAAAGTTCTAATGGTAGAAAGTAAACAAACCTTAGGGTCTGTATGCACTCTCCACGATGCTCCATTTTTCGTGCTGCGTGCATAAGGGTCTAGCTATGATGTTCAGCTGTTCAGCCATGTGTTACGTCACACATAAGCAATAAATGGCGCGAAGTTAATATGGAATTAAATCGCGTTCGCCTCTGGTTTTGGTCAATACTTGCGTAATTTACCTGGGAGTCGAGGCTTTAGCAAAAGCCGGATAGCGAAGATGATGTTCAATATGATAGTAGTGAAAATAGGAAGTGCGAGTTTACGATAGGATTACAAAGGCTTAGCAAGGTATTTTGGGGCTTACGTTGTGTGCGTGTGTAGGCCTTGGTTCCTCGTAGTCAGGCCGGCTGAGCTGCGCTGCGCTGCGGGCGGTGTCGTACTCGAGATGGTAGCGGGAGATACGAATAGGAGCGCAGGTTCAGCGAATAAATAAGCGCGAGCAAATAAGTTTAAGAGCGGATTTATTATATTAGAAGTACACAGTTAAATATAAGGGCGTGTCCCTTTTACAAGCGAGAAGTCAAATAACAAACTGGTGCGTACGTGCTTACGGCTCAAAGTTCGAATGCAGAAGGCTTTATGCTGAAGGCAAAAGTGTGAGGGCAAATGGCTAGGAGCCATGGGGAGCTATGCCTTTTATAACCACGCGAGGGTCGCATGCTTAGCCTAAACTAGGAAATGATTATGCGTACTGGAGGAGGGGGCGACAAAGGTATAGAGTCGCGGAAGGTAATTCGGAAAATAACGGGGTGGATGAGTGTGCCATCGTGGAGTATGAGGTAGACAAGGTAGGTTACACGTTATATAGCGTAGGTCGATAAGTAGGATTCAGTATGGTAAGATACATATAGCTTGACGACGAGAAGGTGTATATTAGGCTATGATCTAGACGTAACAGGCCCGCCCCTGCAGACATGCGTCGCCGGTGCGATGCAATACAAATCACAGCCTACTCGCTCCTGCGAGTGCAGTTTTCGAGGTTTTTTTTTAACTCGAGCTGTTCTACCGTTGAGTGGTCAGTGCGTGCCGGCTGTTGAGATACCTTTTTAGCCTGCTTGAGTCTTGGCGTTGCAAATATCTGCTGCGAATCTAGCTTTCTCGACGCAATTTTTGTCTCATTACGATATATATAACATTTGATTGACATTATATCATAAAATTGTTACATATGTATAGATGACATTCTCTTTCTTTTTTGCCTTTACAATTGGATGTTCGCGGTTACGAAGATTTTTCATACATTTTCTTATGAACTCCAGTAACATGCAGACTGGTCACATGTAGTGGATATGAAGTTGGTGTTCTTCTAGGAGGAATTTTTATTTCAAGGAAAAGATTAGGAGTAGTCCGTAGGATATGTTGGATTATAGGTTAAACATGCGGTTATTAAATTTAGGATAATAGTTATTACAATTTTTCTTTGAGTAGACCCAGTTTGCTACGTAACATTGTGCTTAATTTAAATATAGTTACATTAATAAACCATTTGTACTAAGGGAGTGATTAGTCAAAGTTCACGTTTGCGTTTGATTTGACTCCTTTAGTACATTACATATTGACAGATTATAATTTATTAAAATTTTTCTAATCGAAGTACATAAAGTTTTTTGTATTAATTTTTGTGAATTTCGCTGCCTTCTTGTTGCGTTGTTCTTTTGATATTCGCCTCGTCTGTTCTTGATAGGAAGTTTTTAGAAGTCGGCCTTGCGTCTCTGCGGCACGTCCTCTTCTTTCTTCAAAATTGGGACTTTTGATGTTCGTGGTTTACTTTTGTATTTCGAGGTAGTGGAGTTCGTCTTGTGTACCCCTTAAAGATCGGTTCGATAGATAGCTTCTGTGAACAGTGCTTGTAGTTGGAGTGAATCTTCTTCCTTAGTCGCTCTCTCGTGACGTCTCGGTAGTACCTCTGTTGTGTTGCTGTACCTCGCATTATATCTAGTTCTACAATGATTCTTTTTCAAATGACACAATCCGTTACATGGGAATTGCGTTCCCTTAAATTAATATATACGAAAAAGTAGCCTTGTTTACATACTTATCACTTGATTCTGTTAACCTTTATGCGTATAGTGTAAGTTGCTTAAATTGTTCACATGCATATGTCATATATTTCATTTAATTTACTTGTTCGCATTTTTACAAGGTTGTTTATAGTTCGGTATGATTAATAAGGGAATACCACTTGGTTACCTATGGATAAATTAACGAAGATTTGTTTCTATATAATTAATTACATGATTTCAATTTATTTACTATCTTTCATCACTCTTATTTAAATATTAATAAATATTTGTATTTTTGAATAACCAATGAAGTTGTTAACAAATTAACAATACCGATATTGCTGGAATACCTTATTACAACATCATTTGTACATTACACATTTTATTATACATTCGAGGTGTTATAATAGTTTGTCAAAGTTCCTTGAGATACAAAATTTTATAACAAAGATTATTACAACTTATTTAATATTTGACGAGATATTATACTTATTTTTTGATTCTGTTGAGACTGTGAGTTGTCGTAAAATAGACCCGTTTGTATGTGTGTGGAAATGATCAAAATTGGCATTACTCGATGTGTTAACAAATTTACTTAAAAATTTTCAACGTTTAAAATTTACATTTATTATTAGTACGAAATCAGTACGATTGATTGATAGCTATAATACTATTATAATATACTATGATATAATAGAATGCTATAAGTACTGTACATATTCTAAAGCTTTGTTCGTACCTTACATACAAAACTTTTGCGAATATAAATCGATATACTAATATATTTAATCCGCAGTATTTCTTTCAATCGTGTGTATGGTAGTAGTAATTGTCAATCACAATAATCGATTACGTTTACTTAGAGTATATCTTCACATCTGTTTTGGTTTTCAATTACTGACTAGATATTTTGCATTGCAAAGTGCTAGTGGTATTTTAATACAACTGACACTTTCGACTGCTATAATACTTTATATTGACTGATGTATATCTGCAAAACTGAATCATTTGTTATGTTGCTATGAGACGGTTATTCTAAACATTATAATACAAAACATATGAATTTATTTTTATTTATATTTTTTTTCTATTTGGTCATATCATTAACCAAATGACTTAAGTCATAAACCCGTTATAAAATATGTTGATTTGAAGTTATAAAGTGAAATTAACATTTACAAATTTATTAATTTTCTATTTATTTCTACATACGCAAAAATAAATTGATTTTGATGATCATTTATCTATTAGTTGTTGTTTTTTGTTTTTTTTATGTATTCATAACACTACCTATTTTGCTTAACCCTTTCGTGCACATAAGAGTTACAGCTATGGTGCGGGGAAACTGTTTACATTTCATAGGGTCCCGAGCCGCGCTGAATCCGAATCCGAGGTCAGATTTTGAAAATTCAAGATGGCGGATCCAATATGGCGGAAGGGAAAGTAAAAAAATCGAGATTTTGAAAAACAAAAAATTTTTTCGTATTCTACGTGAAAACGCAAATAGAAACTGTTCTTGTTGTTTTTTCGATATCTCTCTTAGTTCTTGAGTAATCGGGCTTTTTATCAACGCAAAATACTGGTGCTGAGTAAGAGCTGATCGAGGGCTCGATTATATCGTTGTCTAGTAATTGTTGTACTTGCTTATTTATTTCCTCATTTAATACAGGAGGGTGGCGGAATTGTTTGATACGAATGAGTACATTACTATTAAGGGGGATTTCGTGCTCAAGCACAGTTGTTGCCGGCAACTTATTTCCAGTTAGATAAAATCTATCTGCATATTGGTTTATTAACCGCTCTACCGAAACTCTCTGTTTGCCGGTCAGATGGTCGAGGCGCAAGAGTGCTTTTACCTTGTGTGCTCTGCTGTCGTTACCCTGCGCATTCTTATCGGAAATGTCATTATCTTACTTTTCTTAATTTCATTTGCATTTTTTATTATTTTCTTTCCTTTTATGTGACTTTTGGCTGCGTTAATTGTATTGCTTAAAAGCAAAAATGAGTACTCGCAGCTGTTATTTTTAGACCTTGCGTGTACTGTATACATAACTAGTTTTTTCAACTGCATAATTAATTTGTGGATTTCATTAACTTTCTCATATTTTAGCATATTTAGTATTACTAGTATATGCTTACAAATGATTTGAATATTTTCAAATTGTTCGGGTAAGAATTTGTTTATTTGTTGACTTTCTTTAATAACTTACAATAAGTAATTCAAGTTTTCTAAAAGTTCAATTTCAAGCACACTTTTATTGCAATTTTTAATTTCATCATACGCAAGTATATTTTCTTCATTAATTTCTGAATTCGATTTTTTGTTTGCTTCTAACAGTGATGTTGTATCAGCTTTTTGAAGCGATTTTTCATTGGTTTCTAACAGCGCTGTTTTTGTTTTTCTGAAACGACAGCTAAAAATATTATTTTTTGCTCTTTTATTTTCTAATTTCGGAGTGTGAATTTTGGTAGATTTTTGCGGTAGTTTGCTAGGAATGATCAGTTCCTGCTTCTGCCACGATTTCGGTTTTTGAATTTCGGAGTTCGATTGGTCTTTTAATTTCGAATTATTATGATTTCGATTATGTGCGCTTAATTTACTATTTTGGAATTTTGGATCTTGATTTTCAAGACTTCGAATCTCGGTTTTAGAAGTAAAATTTTCGTTTTTCGGATATCGGATTTCGGTTTTCGAATTGGAAGTGATTTGCGTATATGATTTTTGATTTTACGAATTTCGACGTTCTAAGCTTGAATTTGGCAAATGTTCGGGTTTTGACTGCACGCGCTGTTCTGCGTTTTCGGTAAAAGTAGCGGTTAAAAACGTATGTCTTTTTTTATTTTTAATCGACGGTAATTTTAGAGGCAATTTATAATTATCAATTATAAAATATTGTTCTCTATAATTGATGTCTGCATCATAATTAATAAATATTTCACTACCCAGCAGACCGTCTTCCTGAATAGGAAAATCATCTGGTACTAAGTGAAAGTAAAATGTTAAATCATGAAATTGCATTGGAATTTTGCCATAAGTATTTATGCTACTTTTTGTTATACCGGTTAGTTCTAAAATTTCGTTAGCATCGACTCGAACATTACGCGGCTTTTTTGAAATTTTCAAAAGTGCTAGCCCAGCGCCGGTGTCTAGCATTAGTGACAACGCTTGCGGGCAGCAATTTGTTTTTAGCATAATAGTTGGTGAAGAATTATTAATGCAATTAGTAAAACAATCTTTTTTATTAATTGTATTGTTGATTCTTTCTCGTATAATTTTGACGCTGGGGTTGTGGGATTTACCTGGTTGCGTCGTTCTCCGGGAACCCGTTTTAGTTTCTCCGATGCATTTCTCGCATTTTGTTATTATATGCAAGTTTTCTACATTCGCTCTTCCAATGACCGGCCTTTTTGCAATAATTACATGCTTTAGTGATATCATTTTGGGCTTGGTTTGTCTGATGTAAATTGGTAGCGGGAACATAGTTGGAGTATTGATTTTTATTTTCGGGTGTTTTCCATGATTGCGTGACACGTTGCGGCCGCCCCTGCGAGTTAAAAGGTATTGATTTTTCACGATCGGGCGTGGCCCAGGTGCTTTTTTGGGGAGTGGCCAGCGTCTTCGGAGCGTCGGCGCCATTGGTACGGTACTGGTAATTAGGGGCTGTGCGGCCCGATTTGTGACATATTTGACACGCTTCTACCCTTTTGCTATCGACTAAATAACTATGTGCCGATTCGTTTTCGTTAATTTGTTGTTGTGTAGGAGGCTGTGGTATTTTCATTTGTTCGTCTGTGTTTTGGCATGCATAATCGCGCTCTATGTCGATTGCTTGGTCGATCGCGGCGTCTAGAGATTCGTGTTTGCTCATTCGCCCTTTTATAACCCATTGCAAACCGCGAAGGAAATATGCTACACTATCTTTTCCTAATTCGGATTTAAGATCTGGTCTGTGCCTCTTTTCACGCAATACGGTCTCGTATGCTTCTTGTGCGGTAGATTTTAATCTATTCGAAAATGAAATGACGTTTTCGTCGTATCTTTGTTTCATTACTGCTAATTCGCCCAGTAATTCGTGAAAACGTTTAGCGGACCCGTATGTGCGATCAAAATACATTATAATCTCCTCGATATTAAGAAAAATTCTTCGTTGTGCACTTTTTAATACCTGTCCGGACAAGCACATGTTTAGCAATCTCGCTATATCAGGCTCATTACCGCTTTTGTGCAACTTATATATTTGCTATATCCCAAGGGTTCTGGATGACAGGGTTTCGGGTTTAGGTTTCGCTGATGACCTGTCACTACTCTGCTCTGGATCAAACCCAGTCCATATTACATACACCCTCAATGAATACCTCAATAAAATCAATCAATGGCTTATTTCTCTTGATTTAAAAATTGCCATAAGAAAATGTAGCTTGGTCGTCTTTGGACATAATTACCACGCCATCGCACCCAACCGTTTTACTATTTCCATTGAGAACGACTCTTTTTCGAACTCCGCTGGCTTCAAATACCTTGGGGTCTACTGGGATTGCTCCCTTAACTGGGAATCCCACATCACCAAAAGTGCTGCTAAAACCAAACTCGGCATTCAAATGCTTTCCTCCATTTGATCGTTTAATTGGGGTGTCCATCCCCTCACCGCTCTGCAATTCTATAGATCCATCATTCGCCCTAGGATGGAAAGAGGTTCCTTCCTCTTCCACAACTCAACTCAAAAATTGCTAAGAAAGCTAGACGTCATCCAAAATGCGGCGCTGAGGAAAGCGCTAGGATGCGTCATCACCACCCCCATTAACGTCCTTCATCACCTTGCTTGCATTCCCAATCTACATTCCAGAAGACAGATCTTAGCCTCCAGGTTCATGTGCAGACTTGCTGCCATTGAAAACAAACCCCTTTTTAGCTTGTTCAAAACTTTCAACCAACACTATGACACCCAGCCTCATAATGCAAATTTCTCTCCCAAATTTGGGTTACTCTATAACTCTTGGAAAAAAATTTTTACTCCCTATTGGATGTTTCTTTATCTCCCCTTCTCCTCACTTTCAATACCCCCTACCACTCCCTATTCCTACAACACATCATCGACCTAGACTGGGGCAGATCCCTTATTAGTGATCTCCCGAATATCAATATCAATATTACTGAATTTATCAACACTAACTTCAAAGATTATGCAATTATTTATACAGACGGCTCTAAGAGTCCCGGGGGTGACTGCGGGATGGGTATTTTCCATCATCAGGAAAACCACTCCTCAGAATTTTCCTTCCGGCTTAACCCCTTATCCTCTACTTTCGAATGTGAAGCTCGGGCCATCCTAAAGGTCCTCCAAATAATCCCCTCTCTACAGTCCAGCTGTGTGGCTATCTTTTCTGACTCCCTCAGTGTTCTACAATCCCTTAACAATCTGGGTTTAAACTCTGGTATGCACCCCGTGATTTCTGAATCCAGAAACCTGATTTCTTCTTATATCTCCCTTGGTTCTTTAGTCAAAATCCTCTGGATCCCTTCCCACAAGGAGATTTCAGGAAATGGCAAGGCTGACACATTAGCCAATCTCGGTAGAGCGAAAGCTGCCATTGATATAACGACCATCTCTCTAAACAAATGCTCCAAATAAATATGACCAATTACATCACCTCCTATGGGGGCGGTCGCAAGGGCGAAAAATATGTTTCGTTTCACGGCGAATTCTCATTTTCCCCTTGGTTTTCTAACGTTAATCTTAGTAAGCAAGAAATCACGCTCTTAAATAGACTCAAAAGTAACCACAATAAATCCCGTTATCACCTTTCTCAGAAGGGCATCAAGGAGGATGAGATGTCCGACTGTGGGGAGGATACACACAACCTTAACCACCTGATGTTTTTTTATCCTTTAAATTCTACCTACAGGAACCCTTTAATAATCGGTCTGGCCCGCGTGGGTGTCACCGACGAGGACAACGTCTGTGACATAGCTAATCGGTTCGACCTACGCACCACTTAACACATTCTCAAATTTCTTATATGTAATAAAATTGACATCTAAACATTTATTTGAGGTTTTTTCTCCTTTTAACCCAACAGTTCTATAAAGTGTTTTTTTATTATTCCTCATGTTATTTTTTAACCTGTCGTTTCCATTGCGTTTATTTTTATTTCATTTTTATTTTTTTAACCTCCTTCCAAATTTTCCACCCTTCCTAGTCTGGTTGTCAGCCATTGGCCATCGCCTATATCTCAAGTAATCAGCTCTCCCCCTGTTGATCTCCCTATCCCTATCTAACTTCTCCAGCTATCCCCACGCTTGGATTCTTCATTCCACTCCGTCATTACCACCAGTACGCTGCTGCAGTTTGAAGACTCCAACCGAGGGCTGCTCTTCGGCCGTGGAAGCTAGCTAAATCATCATTTACTACCCCCTTCAATATCACCAGTTTCAGTATTTTTAACCTTCAAAATCCAAGACCTGTCTTCCAAAGTTGCACCGAGGGAGACCAGGATGGTAATAGGGACGTACTAGAGCAAATCTAGATACCCGCAGGAGAAAAAAAAAAGGGGGGCATTAGGTATGCCTTTCTGCTTTTTAGTTGTTCTATGTTGTATGATACAAAGTAAGGCATGTGTGTGCAATTTTCTATAATATTTTCGTCATAAAAATAAATAATTGTGAGTAAATTATTAACACGACTGTTCTTTTGCTGGAATGAGATTTTAGATAAGTTAAATTTTTAATTACATTATTATTATTTATGGCAAATAAATAAAAAGCAAAGTACTTTGTGAAATATTTTTGTTTTCAGCATCAAGATCATTATTACTTACAAATAAGTCACAAATATTGGAGCAAGTAAAGTTTCCTGTCAAATTAGAAAACGTATAAATAAGTAAATAACAGTTATATACGTTTACGTATGTTGTTCAACATATATATAACGTAGAAAATTGTATAAAAATGTATATACGTTTTTATACGTACAAAAATAAAATAAGTTTTTATACGTACAAAAATAAAATAAGTTTTTATACGTACAAAAATAAAATAAGTTTTTTAATAGAGATATTAAATTGTTAGTATGATTAATAATTTTTCATTACTACTAATTAAATGGTCCATTTTTGCTTCTATTTGTCTTACATAGGTGGTCATTTCTGATATATATATATATATATATATATATATATATATATATTTTATTTCCTCTCTTTCTTTTAGAAGAGTATCCATCTTTTCCTCTATTATAGCTCTTCAAAGCCCGTGGATATTATATGTGCTTGTTGGTCCACTAATTGTACCATAGATTTTTGGTGAATAATTTATCGATATTTTGATTAATTAACTCGACGTCATCATTGGTTACAAGTCCAAATAAGCTTTTACTTAAATTACCAATTACTCCTAATGGTGCCATTCTTCTGGTACGTATGGTATTTCGTTCATGTCCTTGTTGATATAATTGATTTGCCCTAAACTATTAGTGGTTTGGTTTATCTCGATATGAATGTGTTTCAATTTTTTTATCTCTTAAATCCATTAAATCTATTCCCAATGCTAACTTGCATTTTTGTTCTAACATTTTAATGGTATATCTAGTATAAGTCTCTTGAATGAATTTTATCGATCCATGTGCAAGTAAAACGTTCTCTACTTCCATATAAATTATTATTTGCCAGTCGGCTCTTTTAATCCGAATAGTTTCCATGCGTTCATAATAAATTCCTGGATTAGATTTTACTAATTCGATTTCATAATTTTGATGTCCATGCGTCAATGCTATTGTTGTTATGAGTACCAAAATTACGGTGTTCATCATTGTTCCGTTAGGTTAATAATTATCACTTAAGTCTGAATCAGGATCAGTAGGGTCTGGAGGTATTAATTTTAATTTATCTATGTGTTTTCAAAGTCTTTTTCCATTTGGAAGTTCTTATAAAACATTTTTCCTACCTAAAAATTCAATTATTTTAAGTGGATTTTTATAATAACTGTCACATTTTCCTACTCATATCTCATTTTTGACGCAAGCATAGTCTCCTATTTTTTAAAACAGTTTTTTCTTTCTATCGTACCTTTCTTTCGATATCTTTTTCATGTTAATTTGATTTGCGCCCGCAAAAATTTTCATTTCCTCCAACCGCATTATTAAGTCTCGTAAATACAAATTATAAGTCCTAAGCTTCTCGTAAAAAGGGATTTGAATTGGGAAACCTGCGAATACTAATTCGTACGGTGTAAAATTTGTGGCTACATGAACACTTGTATTGTACGAGAATATCGCGAATGGTGCTAAATGGTTGCAATCATTGTAATTTTCAGAATATGATCTTATAAAAGCAATTAATGGTGCATGGTTTCTCTCTAGAAATCCATTTGTTTGAGGTCAATAACCAGATGTGGTCAAATCTCTGATAAGAAACTAGTCCCACGATCTGATAAGACGGCTCGGGGTGCTCTGAATTGGCAAATTAAATGTCTTGCTAAAGTGTCAGCTATTGTGGTGGCTCGTAAATTGAATATTGGGATGGCTATTAGGTATTTAGTTAGATTACATTGGATGATAAGTAAATGACAATTACGATTGGGAGTGGTCCGCAGTGTTCCCACTGTATCTATGGATACCTTATCGAAAGCTTCTATAGGGGTCTCAGTAATTATCATTCGTTCTCTGGTTTTGAAACGATCTATCTTTTTCTCCTAACAATTGGCACACTTGGAATGTAGTCGAGAATATCATTGCGCATACCAGGCCAGTAATAACTCTTTCTAATTTTTTTATACCTTTGGTTGATACCTTTATGCCCCCCTGTAAGACTATCATGTAAGGTTAAAATAATTGATTTTCTTTCCTCTGGGGTCGGCAAGGTTACTTTTACCGTAACAAATAGTCACTTTAATAGTACTAGCGTTAAAGATATTAATTAAAATTTTATTGAATAATCCAGGTTCTAGCTATTCTGTCAAATCTCCTCGCGGTGAGATCCTAAAACTTTTCAAATCTTTCTTAAGTAATATATGTTTTAATTCTGTTAATGTGGATTTTATTAAATTTATTTGTATAGGATTATAATATTTGTTTTTTACTACTAGCGAGAACACATTATACTGTTTATTGGGTGTTGTTAATATTTGTCCTAAATTTGTTTTTTATCTTTTCAACTTTTTAAATCCATAACTTCCATTTCTTCTAATAACTGTGTAGTAACGCTGGTATTATCACAGTCCCTAGAAATAAAATTAAGTAAATTGTCCCGTTTATAAGTCAAACATTCTCGTGAGGTCAGGACGTTATTTTTCGAATTAGAGATAGTGTTTAATGAAGATCTTCTTGTAAGGTTAGTTTGTCACTTATTTTCGTATCGGTATATTAGTTTATTGGTCCAGTAGGAGATGTTACTGGAAAAAATAATGGGAATTCGTCAATGTGTGGGTGGGATAAATGGAGTCTTAATCTTATAGCTTTAATAGCATCTCTTTCATCAAAATATACCACATTGCCTAACGAGAGACGTCCTCGTCTATCTGTCATGGTATCATAGTAATTTAAAGTTCCAAATTGTACAAAATGTAGAAAAAATATCTCTTATCTCTCTTCTTCAGAGCCTAATTTAGGTATGGCACAGAATAATCGAGTTACATCTCTTTATCTTATTCGAGTATTATTTTTAGGCAATATAAAGTTCATAATTATTTTCTTTTGTTTATGGTTATTTGGGTCCTGGGTTACTTCTATTTTAGAAGAGGTCCCTATGTTTTCAAAACTTGCTATTATTTTTGATAATGGTACTTTTAAGTCATAAATCGCTATAATTTGACTAGGTCCATTTTATCTGTGTATATTTTCTGCCATTTTATCTACTATCCTTTAAAGTATAAAATTAAAAAGTGATTATATGTGTAGTTTCTAATTTTATAATAAGAATAGAATAATTTGTCTTAGGTGGATTTGTAATAATTTTAATTATATAATATAAAAGAGAAAATGGAGAAATTTAGCAGAATATTTTGTAAAAATCGATAACGTTATGCATGTCGTAATAATCGAATGGTATATATATATATATATATATATATATATATATATATATATATATATATATATATATATATATATATATATATATATATATATATATATATAATATATATATATATATATATATATATATATATATATATTTACTAGCATCCCCCAACTCAGCGTTGCCCACTATTTTTATAATTTATCATATCAAGACTAAACTTTTGTATGTATACTGTCCAAATTTCAAGTCGCTAGATTTAATGATTTTGGCTGGGCATTGATGAGTCAATCAGTCAGGTAAGATATGTTCTTATATATAGATAGATAAGAAAGTTAATAATCAGTTCGGTTAATAACTTTTCCCGTTTTTTATATTAGATTGTAGCAACAATTTTATGCAATAAATATGAAATAGAGATTTTAGAGTGATACTTGTATGTTTTTGACAAATTTTAATTAATGGTTTTAATGATCGGAATGATTGCTAAATTAATAATATAAAATTATATAAAATAGTTAATTCAATGAATGAAAACAAGCTCAGTTAACAATTAGAAAGAGATATTATCTAACACCTTATTTAGAGTGCCTAGAATAAACAAAAGTAAAGTAATGTAAGCTCATAATTTTTGCTCTTGTTATCAATAGTTCTTTAATGGCGAAAAATTAACGTAATTCTATTGTGTTATATACTAATTCGATCTTGGTGGTGCTTTATTAGATAGTATTTTACTAATAAATTTATGTAACAAAACAATTCGTGCTAGATGGGTAAAATGGTGTATACAATTGAATGTTGGATTTTAGGCTGACGAAGTTACGTATTTTAATAATATTTCACCATACTTTCTTTAATCAATATGTAAGTATAATTTCCTAAGTTGGATTTAAAACTTTTGATTGATTTATTCATTTTTAATACGATTTTATTTGGAGAATGTAATTTTGAGTAATTTGTATTAAGATAAATGGGGATAATATTATAATGAGTTTACTCCTAAAATGCAGTCTAGTCTAGTTCTTAGCTACAATATTTTGCTAGAGTTGTCCCCTCAAGATTTTATAGGATTATTACTAATGCTTTGGAGAGAATTAGGTATTAGAAAAGTAACGGTCATAGCTAATGTCATACTTCTATAATATAATAATTTTATCAGATAGTATATGTTTAGCGTTAGTAAATAATTTCATATGATATTAATAGATAGATAGATATGTGCTTTATTTGTTCAGAATAAAAATTTCATACAGAAATTATATTACAGCTAGCTATACAGCATATATACAAATCGATAGTCAATATATAATAATATATTAATACTATACAGCATGCAGTATATACAAATCGACAATCAATACATAATAATAAATTTTAGTCATATTAGTTACATTTGGTTTAGATCACAGATTATCGTCATTTTAGTTACATTTGGTTTAGATCACAGGCTACATCGCACATCGGCTGGAAACGAGTTCTATAGTCTAGATCTCTGTGATACAAACGAATACAGCTCGGTGTTTGATTGAAAAATGGTACCACAAGCTCCTTTACACCACCCCTATAGAGCTCCTGGATTGGTTCTTTTGAAAGAGAGTAGCAAGGTACGGTGGTGGCTGCATTCCGATTATTTTGTACAAAAGCACCGCCGAAAAATACTCTCTCCTACCCTTTACGCAATAGAGAAAAGAAAACGTATATCTGCATAAATTAATTAATGTTCAACTACCATTAATAAAAGGTAAATATTATAAATAATAGTTTGTAATGCGGGTAATATAATTTACTTATAATTCATTTAATATATGTAAAATTTCGAATTCATGTCAAGTAGTTTCGGAATTTTTATTAGGTATTGACAATTATAATTCACATGCACATTATATAAGAAAAACGGTGAAAAATATCCGACAAGGTATTGGTTGGTACAACGTATGATTATCCGAGTTGATTTTCGACCTAAAATATTTATCTTTTTTTTCTATACTTGTAATTTGGATATTCCATGCGATTATGGTCTTGTGGACGGTTTCAATGTCTAGGTTTATTTTTGATAAAGTAAAATAACTTTGATTACAAATGATATTAAAAACATCGTCATTTTTAAATTTTTCTCTAGTACATAAGCGTATAACTACTGTTTGACTTTCTCCGAGTATAGGTTGAGAACTTTTTGATTGGTTTTAACGTATGTATTTAATGACAAGTAGCCGATTTTGAAAGTTGCAACCTCGGCACTCTCTGGCTGGATAATAACCTGGCATGCAAACAACTTTGACGTGCTGCTGCTTACGTTGCAAAAGCTAACAGGACTTTCCAAAATCAGGGCCGCTTCATACGTAGGCCCAGTGGGCTCTAATACGGCGCAAGTGTCAAACTCGGCACATATTTGATCCGTGTCCCGCTATTGACATGCAAGACCGATAATATAGTCCCACAGGGGTTCAGGATCCTCATATAGGATTGATACCCATTCCTCCTCGGACGTAGCTACACTTTCAGTCTCTAATGCCCTCTCATTATAGTCGATAGAGTTTTCGTTCTCAAAAAATTCGCCCAAAATATCTCACACCTCGACGTGATTTGTAAAACCTTGCATCTCAATTTCATGCCAAGCCTCCTCATATAACCGGTTCCATATTTGGTAAAAAAAATATTCATATTGGTGCATTGGTACATATTGGGGTTAATAGTCGATTTGATCGGCATATACGAACAGTGGAATATTATCCGTCAAATGCGGGAATACCCTTTATTAAATTTTGATTCAAATTTAAGGGACCCCGGACCCACGTAAGGTCTCATTTTCCTAACTTCGTTCTATCTTTTTTGATCTCTAGACGGGTCCTGTGATCTCTTTAATCACTATCCTGATATTACTCACTTAATTATTCATGTTTATTTCGAAATTTATACGAAAATCTCCAAAATAATCTTCCAGTATGGTTTGCAAAATTATAAAACCGAATATAAATGAGCAAATAAAAAGTTTATTGATTTATAATAGTATTGGATTTTAGGTTATTTCTTGCTTTTAATTTTATGTCTGTTTGGGTCTAACTACGAATACTTACAATATTAACTTCGAAATTGTTTTTAATTGTAGTCTTCAATATTGATAAAATTCATCGTTATAAATTTGTATTATTAGTCCTTCAAATAATTAATTTATTAGCCGAATAGTATGAGTACGTATCATTTGCTACAATAATCATATGATAAACCAACTTCCTCTTATCTTTTTGCCCTAGACTATAAATCCGATAGATTCTTAATTTAAAAATTTTATAATATATCAAAGATTTGATATCAAGATGGTATCCAAATTTGTATCTATTAATAATTCCTAGAAAATATTTTAAATGATTGTAATTTGTTTTATTCGCGAGTATTTACGATTAAAAATCAAATGAATAATCGTCTATCCTAAATTCAAATCCTACTGACAATCAATGGTTTTACATTCAAATTTATATATTTTCGATATTCCTATTCAATTAATATTATTTTATAATAATTCCTAATATGTTGACCAACGAACTCAGGTTCAAATCCTGTAATGCTTTTAATTTAAAGTATTTCAACTAATCCTTTAAGGGGCTAGTCTAGTTTCCCCTGGCGGAAAATGGAGGTGATTTTTCGGGACTCATAAAAAAAAAACCATATGGTCAAATATTTTAAAATTTTGAGGATATATTGAGATACTATTGACAAGTTAATACACAAAATTTCATGAAAAAATATCGACTGTAAGCCGAGTTACACGCTCCGACGTCGAGTCATTCAAAAATAATGTTGTAAATCGGCTACAGTTGTAGAGTTCCTCAGAATGCCAGTATCTGAAAAATTTTTGTTTCATGTTAAACTAGATGACTATACCCGTATCATGTACTAGGATCTTTTTGAAATATTAAAAATTAAAAAAATGGCAGCGTTTTGAAAAAAAAATTCAATTTTTCAGAAAATAACGCTCATTTTTTTGCTCGGCAAATTTGTATTTTACGAAATATCGAAAAGATCCTAGTTCCTAGTATGTAAAAGCATGTCACGAATATTCGTGCAAAATTTACGTCGATTTGTTAATTTTTTTTGAGCTAGAGCTGAGTTTTTACAAAAACGCGTTTAAAGTTTTGACAACTGATTTTTCGATTATAAAATTTAATTTTTCATACTTACAGTTATTCTGCGATTCCAGGGCCATACAATTCGCCTTCCTCTTGCTCGTAAAAGTGCTGTTCATCAGCTACAGCTTTCCTACGAGCTGTCCGAGCCTCCTTTGAAGTCTTCTCGTGCCTTTTCTCGGCCAGCTGTATACGTGCCATGTCGCGACTGTTGGCGTATTCTAGTGTGTAGCGGCCAACAGTTATGCCCATAGTGCGAAATATTCTTAATATGGACTTCATGCCATCATTAAAGATCCCCGTTGCAAAAAAATTGGCCAATTGTATAGTTTTTAGGCCGCTGTGAAGATGTTTCGAAGCAAAGTGCCATAGCAAGCCGTTATAACTTTCATTATTATTTTGTTGCTCCCTTTGCATCTGTTTAGCAATTCCATTCTTGACAAATCCGTATAAATTGGATGCAAAACTTTTAAAACTTGTGGATCTAATGGCAGATAATCATGCTTAAATTTTCTCATACTGAGTCCTTCAGCTTCCGCTCGGCGATACGCGCACCAGCTATCCGCGCCAACCGGGCAGTTTTGATGTGAATTCTTGTCAGTCGAGCCCATATGGAAATAAATAGCCCAAATTTCCTTATGCATTTCCTTTACATTATCTTGATGCCTTATTATCGCTAAACCATAATATTTTTGGAATTTATTTATGATTTTGTCAGTTAATTTTACTGTATCTTTACTACTTCCTCCTAAACCTTTCACTTTTTTTTTCATTTCGGCATCGTGTACCCATTCTTTTCTTGACGTGTAGATAGCATTCTAGCTTTTCAACAGGAGTATCATAAGGATTAATATCTAAAATACCTTTAAAAGTAGCACTGTCTCCATCACCGATGTAGCATGTATACTTCACATTATACATTTCGAGCGAGCGGCCGAACATTTCTTTTATGCCGTCGACTTCCATTTTCGCAGCCGATCCGGCGTGATTAGATAGGCAATCATGATCGCTTGAGAGTCATTCTTCATATGCTTTTGAATCTTCCTCTTGTTTTTTTGTCCAATACTCACAAGCTTTACAATAACTCGATTTCACTGATGTATCAATGATTTTCTTGCTATATTTTCCTGCGAGAGTCGTCACGCCATATCGTGAAGTATGTCCCCGTTTTTTCCACGTATCATCTCCGGAAACTGTTAAATTCGTATCGGAACCTTCTTCTTCAAGCGTTTTTTCTTTTTCTTCTTTCACAGCATTTTTAGTGCAAGATTTATACACCGCTTCTGCAGCTATCCAAATATTTTTAAAGCAGCCTTCGAAGGTATTAATATGAAATGTTTTTGCTATATCCATCAAACCACAAAAAAGACTCAGACCTTCTCTTCCAATCCCTAAAAGCCGCATCACAAGCACTGCACGTCGATTAATATCATAGGCTTTTCTACTCTTCCGACCAGATTCGATGTAAGAAACGCCACACTGACACGAGACAGCAATTTTAAAACCTAATCCTGCCGGATTCGCTTCTTCGCATTTTACATTTGTTTTGCAATTCTTGCAAAGTACTATGTTGCTAATTGCAGTAAAGACGGAGAAAAATTCAATGATACGATAGCCGTGAGTATTATCAATAATAATCTCGTCGTCATCGTTACGCGCCAATTTTTCAGCTGTAGCACTTGTATTCGCCGTTGACTGCTCCAGTGTGTGCCGATTTTCATGGAAAGTTCTCTTCCTACTCGAAGATCTGCGCACTGGGTCCTCTTTTGTGCCTTTTTGATTGTCGTGAGGACTTTTCTCACTCATTTTCACTTTATTTAGCTGCGATGCGCTCTAGACCTCTGCTCAAACTGAACTGAAGCTGACGTTTCGTGCGCGCCGGCGTTCGTATGATTTCTCTACCTGCGTCTTTTTGTAACGGTTTCGAACGGATGTATAGCTTAAATTACTTCTTTGGGAAGCCATCCAGGTAGTTGCCTGGCCCGCTGTACAATGGGGACTGGATTTATGATGCCCTCGGAGCACAACAATGAGCACAGCTACTCGGCGCTCCGCCCCGTCGCCGCGTGCCGACGGTCAGCTCCGACTAAATCCCCTCCCATTTCAAAAATATTTATGATACGATTATAAAACTTTGGGAACTTGTTCTCCGAATAGTATACTATCGAATTAGGTAAAAAGATCGATTTTTTGAAAGTGAGAAACTTGACTAGCCCCTTAAAAATAATTATTAGGTCCTGGTACTACAAATGGTACTATCAATCTAAACTAATTAATCTCCATTTATTTTCGGTAAATTCTGGCTGATTATTAGGGTCTTGGATTTGGGTCTCGTTTATTGTTACTTTATTTTGGTCCTAAATATTTTGTATTAATGGTACTGTTTTGGTAATCGGGGTCGATTGTTCTTTTAGCAATTTAGTTTTCTGATAATAAGGCAATTATTCGGTCTCTAGTAGGTATAGTTGAGCCTAAGTTTTCCTAAGTGGTACTTTCTACCGCCACGTCTTCGTCTCGGCATAAGTAAAAGGTTAGGTAGGTTGACATGGGATATCTCAGTGACAAATGTGCTGCACCTATGTGATTTAAGGGGGGGGGGGTGGGGGGGGTAAGGTATTTAAATTTTTTTTTCGTATTTTATTTTTGAAACTGAATGCGTTGTATCTCAAGAATATTGTGTAAAAATTTCAAGTCGATCGGAGCAAAATTGCAGGTGTTATGAATATTTTCCTACCTGTTGGATTTTCATACCTGCTCGGTTCGAGCGCGCTATTGTTACCTGGCAGCTGCTACGCTCCCTATATTATATCGAACCGTTCCTCCTACTTTCTTTTATAGAAATTTGAAGACAAGTATAAACATGCTCATACCTGTACCGTATATTTAGTCAGTGTAGAGAATATAATTTAGTTTAGCAGTAAACTTTCTATCGAACAGCCGTACACGTGCGTTCCAATTTTTCACATATTTTTCGTGAAGTTAAGTTTTGTGGAAAATTATTGCTACAATGTCAAAAAAAGTTAAAAGGTGTGATAGAAAATCAAGTGGTTCGAGGTTATATCGATCTAGAAAGATTGTACCGCCGCAAAAACGTAAAAGAGAAGACATTTTAACAAGTAGCGCGTCAGCTAAAGAAATAAGAGTGACCGTTGAACATCAAATTAAGGAGGATCTTGAAAAACACTATAGGATAATAGATTTTCTATTAGTCTTTTCAACAATTTCTACGCTAGTGAAGTGTGTAAAATGTGATAGAAAAGTAAACTCTCCTGGAGCGATGTGTCGGAGGCTTCACGCAAAACAACAATGAGAGTTTGAACCAACTTATATGGCAAATCTCACCAAAGCACTTGAGCGGAACCTCTGTGATAGTTGAGATTGCGGCTTATGTGGCAGCCTGTGTCTTCAATGAAGGTTCTTTTGCTCTACTATCCTTCATGCAAGACATGGGAATCAGTAGTGGATCAATCGCTCATGAATGGACGCGATTAACTGATCACATTCGTATAAACCGAGCAGAGCAGGAAGCTGAAAATCAAACTAGAGATGGCAGGATTCGTCGTAGACAGGAGCAAAAAGATGCTTTAGACATCATAGATGACAGCAACATCCTCTATGGACCTAGCATCGATGATTTAGTGTGAGGTAAGCCGATAAATCTCGCTTATGAACGTTTTATTCCAAATTATTTAGTGTTCAAAAATTTAAAGCGTTTTTCCCAAAACTCAAGTTTTCAAAGTTGGTGCCCATCATAACTTCAAAACTATTGCACCGATCCTTTCGAAATTTTAAACACTATTTCTTTACATAATTTATGAGGTAACGCTGGAGCTGTTTTTTCCAAATTCGTTTATATAAAGTGTTCCCGCAAAGTGAAAAATAGAAATTTCGAAAATCCCTCCCAGCGTTACATGGGAAAAGCAATTATCTGACGAACAAACTTTGGTTTTTTGATTTCAAATGATTCAGCACCGAGTTATTTCGGGCACTGTAATTCAACTTTTTTCTAAGACGCTTCCGAATAATTGATGCCATTGCCGTATTTTTCAATATTTTTTCATGAAAATATTCCACAATATTATTTAAATGGACTACAATAATGTAACATTGGTTTTAATAAATAAATTTTAACTGAGTCGTGAAAAAAAAAATCACAAAAATTTGCCTTTTTTTGCACAAATTAACCTTACCCCCCCCCCCCCCCCCCCTCCGGATAATGTCGAGTAAGAATAGTTCTGCACCTTTCGACGGGGATTGAATATTACCAGCAACAATAGTGCAGCACTTTGGGTACCTTAGGAATGGATGATAGGTTTTATGGTAGTAATTATTTTGGTCCTTATATTACGGGTCCTGGTTATACTTGTCTTGATATTTATATATATATATTATTTGGTCCAGCCAATTTGATGGTCTCAAGAAGATTGCGTATGTGTTCTTATAAGGTCCTTTTAAAATTATTATAAAAACAGATGGAAGCCATTATTTAAAAGGGTTGAAATATATAACTAATTTTAATAAAATAAAATCAAAATTTTCTAAAAATAGAATATTTAATATATAAACATAGTTAAAAAGAAAATAATGCTATTAATTGAAATATATCCTATAAAATGTAAATATCCCCTTTCATAGCTAATTTTATTGATTTATTAAAAAAGAATAAATTAAAAGAGCACAACAAAATATTCAATTGATGGACACAAGTTCGAATACTGCGTTGAATGCAAGTAAGGAGGTCTAAAATATTAAATATAAACACTAAGCTATGTGAAAATCGGCTAGAAGGTGAACGATTTGATTCAAATCAACGTTGGTCGTGTCATCAACAACTCCTGTACAAGAAATATAAATAAAAGGTCCTTAGTATGATTTTAATCAGCGTAGGTCACACGTGCGAATCCTCAAAATATCGTTAAATATAATTATATTAATGGTGCCGTATATGTAATTGCTTAGAATAAGATCCATTTCCATTCAAAGATCTCTGGTTCGGATCCTTCACGCAAAAGGAAATTATTATTATTAAAACCCAATATCTAAAGTAAAATTTTAATGTTTTTATTATTTATTTATTCTGTTAATAGACAATATATATACTAAAATTACAATTAATATTTAAGCTAAATTAAAAGAAAAATAAAATTTAATTTTTAATATATTCCTTTTGACTTATTATTATAATTCAGATTATATTTATCATTATTTTATTTGTTACTAATTAATGATAATTAAAAGAAAAAAAAAAAAAACTTAGAAAGAAAATATTAATATCCCGTAAAAACCGCGCGCGCTCTAACAATGGGATTGCTTGAAAATGGCGCGCTTGACTCTAGCTATAAAAGAAAACACTCTACTATACTCCGTTTATGCGAAGACGGAATGGGTGTCGTCACCGAGGTGGAGTTCCCCTCTTAAGCGTACCTGCCTAGTGTACCGTTGTCGCTACTGATATAGCCTAACGCCTATGCACTGCAATGTTTTTGATCCCTGGCGAATGTGTCGGAGATTGTTATTAACTTTGTTTATATAAAAAGTGAATAAAATTGAATAAAACTCTATATAGTAACCTACTGATGGTCTAAGGAACTCGCGTGTGATGTTTTAAGGCTTACAAGTACGTGAAATAAAAACTTGAAGTGAATCAAGATCAATATCAAGGCTACTTTGTTCTCCCATATAAACATCAGGTGAGTGTATATTTTTACATTTTTCCACCTATATTAGTTTTAATTTAATGTTGTAGGACCTGTTGCTTGGTGGTAAAATTTTTTATCTTTTTCTTTCAGAATGTTCCACTACCAGAAGCCTGCGACTTGGCCTATAACGCACTGTCAACTCGTCAAGCCTATTTCTTTTGCGTTTAAACTTGCTTCTATTCAGGTAATAATGATTATTTATTTATATAATCTAATTAGCAAGCAACCCTATTACTTATCTGCGCCTGCGATAGCGCCGCGTAGGCGATCGCAAGGGGCGGGCGCCTAGGCCAGGTGACCAGACGCATCCACAGGTTGCGGATGGGGAAGTGGCCGCTATAACTCGTTACCTACCAATAAATTGAATAAACAATCGCAATACACACTTCACAAACATTTACTCTTATGCTCATTACGCTGCATACACTACACTCAACAAAATACAGACATCAGCGTGTTTTGAGCTTCGTGCTCGATTGTCGCTCGCTTCTCGCGTTGCGCGCCACGCCTGCAAAGAGAAACCTCCATCTTGACAGCCCCACGCTGGCCACTACGTGCTCCACAATAAACGTAGGCTTTTTCTTTGGCGGATGGCTCGTATGTGTGTAGAGAGAACTGCAACGGATAGAGGCATACGCCCCACCACCTCGGAGAAGATGAACTTGGAATACCAAAAAGTACTGTTTGGCGAATTTTAACCGAGAATTTGGGATACCGGTGACTGGCTTCTTCATCACGACAATGCTCCAGCGCACGCATCAAACCTTGTGCAGCAGTATTTATGAAACACAGTGTTGCGCAGCTCCGCCAGCCTCCATACAGTCCTGATATAGCTCCCTACGACTTTTGGCTGTTTCCTCGATTGAAAATGCCGCTTAAAGGACATCGATTCGACAATAAACAGACTGTTGAAACTAATGCGACGAATGCACTAAAGGCGATGCCGAAGTCTGACTTTCAAGACTGTTTTAAAAAGTGGAAACATCGATATGAGCGTCTTGTTCAATCAAATGGGGACTACTTTGAAGGATGCCACCCCCCGGATGACGAAGAATAAATCAAGCGCCGAGAAATCGAGGTAGGTCGGATACTTTTGAGACAGACCTCGTAGATAGATATACTATTTATTCATCAATGACGAAATTCTTACAATTGCATGTACATATATAATTAAAATAATTAAAGTATCAGTCAGTTTATACATTTGTTATCTCACATTTAACATTCATTATTGCGTTTCTTATATAAAAAATAATAACATTATTCGCTGTAATAGTTCGTCAATTCATAAAATCTAAATCTAATGAACTAGTCATAGTCAAATGGTACATCACAGAATACGCGTCGTCAATACATAATAAAATTAATATAATAAAGATAACAAAATACAATAAAAATAAAAGGAATACATACACACACTCCTCCAAAATTGCCTGTAGATCTATCACGAAAAAAAAAAACACTCTCGTTCATATGACATTCTTACAATTCACGGTAATAAATACATTCATACTTAACACTTAACACTTAACACTTAATTTAAATAAATAAATGAGTTAAATAAATAAATAATTTAAATAAATAAATGAGTTAAATAAATAAATAATTTAAATAAATAAATGAGTTAAATAAATAAATAATTTAAATAAATAAATGAGTTAAATAAATAAATAATTTAAATAAATAAATGAGTTAAATAAATAAATAATTTAAATAAATAAATGAGTTAAATAAATAAATAATTTAAATAAATAAATGAGTTAAATAAATAAATAATTTAAATAAATAAATGAGTTAAATAAATAAATAATTTAAATAAATAAATGAGTTAAATAAATAAATAATTTAAATAAATAAATGAGTTAAATAAATAAATAATTTAAATAAATAAATGAGTTAAATAAATAAATAATTTAAATAAATAAATGAGTTAAATAAATAAATAATTTAAATAAATAAATGAGTTAAATAAATAAATAATTTAAATAAATAAATGAGTTAAATAAATAAATAATTTAAATAAATAAATGAGTTAAATAAATAAATAATTTAAATAAATAAATGAGTTAAATAAATAAATAATTTAAATAAATAAATGAGTTAAATAAATAAATAATTTAAATAAATAAATGAGTTAAATAAATAAATAATTTAAATAAATAAATGAGTTAAATAAATAAATAATTTAAATAAATAAATGAGTTAAATAAATAAATAATTTAAATAAATAAATGAGTTAAATAAATAAATAATTTAAATAAATAAATGAGTTAAATAAATAAATAATTTAAATAAATAAATGAGTTAAATAAATAAATAATTTAAATAAATAAATGAGTTAAATAAATAAATAATTTAAATAAATAAATGAGTTATATAAATAAATAATTTAAATAAATAAATAAGTTAAATAACTACGTAAAATAGATTAGGACTACACAGAAATGAACGAAAACAATTTATTTATCAGTATTCGAAAGGTTCACTTCTGTGTATTCCCGTCACCATGCAATTGTTTAAGGTGCCTGCTAAACGCCGTTTTAAATTTACAAAAAGATGGCAGGTACCTCACACTGCTTGGAAGCGAATTCCAGAGGTGCGCACCTTGAAGTCTAAATGAGAATAGTACCACCCCTACTTGAAGTCGTGGCCTGGTTTTTTTCAAAGAGGGCAGTAAGATATGGTGGCTGCCGCATGACAACCGCTTTGTAAAGAAGCGGCCCCATAAAATACTCCCTTCTCAACGTCAGATCTAACCAGTCCAGTTTTTCCCTGTAGGCGGTGATATGCTCATCACGCCTAACACCACATATGTATCTCACACATGAATTCTGTAAACGTTGTAGTCGTGTCTGAAGCTCCCCTGATACGTCAAGAAGAACCACTGAGCAATAGTCTAAGTGAGGTAGTACCAGTGCACATGCCAGCTGATTCCTCAGTATCTCTGTGGCGCATGAACGGAATAATTTGAAGCTATACAGAGCTCTATTTACTTTCCTACTGACCGCATTCAGTTGCGGCTTTCATGTTAACCTTCCGTCCATCACCACGCCGAGGTTGGTGACTGTATCGACAAAGGGAATGTGTACGCCAGTCTGTATCTCAATGCCTTGCAAGTCAAGGTTCTGAACCTGTTTGATGTTATGATCAGATCCGAAAATAATCGCTTTTGTCTTGCCGACATTGAGGCGCAGGCAAGCTGACGATGCCCAGTTCGACACTTCTCGTGCTACAGCCGACATGAGACCGATACCATCACAAAGACCTTTCAGGGTCACTTAAGTGTAGGTCTGCAGGTCGTCAGCGTAAAGTATATGTTCTACACCATCTAAGTTTAGTGCGTCTTGTAAGTCGTTTATGTACAGGCTGAAAAGCAGGGGTCCCAGGACTGAGCCCTGTGGAACGCCAAGATTGGTGGTTAGCCAACCTGAATCCCCTTTTGTGTTTGTGACGACTTTCTGTCGTCTCCCCATTATATATGACTTAAGCCACAGGAGAACACTCCTAGAAAATACCATGCGCATCAGCTTACGCAGCAGTTTAGTGTGTGAGATGGTGTCGAATGCTTTGCTAAAATTAAAGATCAACAAAATAGTCAATAGTTTTTTGTTGTTGTTAATGCTTGATCTTATGTCTTCCGTCAGTTTTAGTAGTGCTGTCTGTGAACTGTGATTCTGTCGAAAACCAGTCTGCATCGGGTCCAAAGTGTTGTTTTCTCGTAAAAAGTCAGTTATCCCATCCCTTGTGTCCTGGTCAAGAACAGCAGTGTCGACATCTCTAGCATAAAAGCCAGTGATTAGCTTTTTGGCTCGCATAATTTTTTTCGCCTAACGCACTGCTGCAAAGGGTAACAACCATGGTGACCGTCTACGTTCGCCATATATATCTGCTGATGCCGCAGCTGTCGGTTCCTCTGACCGAAGCAGGCGTGTGCTTATTATTTCTGATTTTCGTGTTGATGGAAGGACACGGCACAGTTTCGCGTGTGCAACGTCCACACGCTTGGAGACATCACCGTCAAAAATGTTAGAAATAATTAATCCGTGTTACCATTATTAATGTTTTTACTGTGCATTGTCCCTCCATCAATCGTTTGCACCCGCGTGCTTCGTGCAGCAGGTGATGCTGCAGCATCATCATTGTCAATATTGTTATTATTCAATCGACTAGATAATTTTTTTCTGTTATTTACAACTTGGATGAACCCGTTATTATTGTTATTACAATTGTCATTTGTATCGCTTATATTTCTATAGTTGTCGAGTAAATTACTATTTGTAATAGACGCATTATTATTTTTACATTTGTTTGTACTTGTCAGAGAAACGGTATTTTTTTGTGTACTGGGGAGCACTGCAATTTGTTGGTATTCAATTTTGTTAAGTATGAGTTGGTTATTTTTTTGGATGTTTTCTACGTTACTCTCAATTTTATTGATAGTAGTTGTATATGCAGAGGTAAAGTTTTCTTTTGTTATTATTTTTCCTATATTCTTTATTATTTCTTTGTTGTCACTTTCAACTCTATTGATTTTATTGGTTAGGTTTTGGAAATCAGTTTCAAAAGTATTTATTATAAAATTACCAATTTTTGTTTGTGACTCAAAATTAGTCTGCTCTAAATTATCAATTTTTTCTAGTAACGTATTATATAACTTACCTCAGTTTTGTTCAACAAATAGTTTGTGTCGACGTTACTATCGTGTAATATTTTATTAGTGCCAAAGTATGTACTGCTGGTAACGTATTTAGCCTATTTACAATTGCTTCCAATCTGCCTTCAATAGAGGTGCAATATCTAGCAAGTGCATTGTCAATGTTTTTTGAAGTTGAATTCGCGTACTCCACGAGGCAGGAGACCGTTGTTCCCTTTTTAAAGCAGTGCTATCTAACATTCGAATGACGGACGCATTCACGTCATTAATGCTGCTGCTGTTCTTGGAAATAAAAGACTGCGATGTATCATAAGCACGGTTTGAATCCGTACTCTTGACCGTGACGTCACTCGGGGATTCCGCACTGTGCTCTGCTCCCGTGCTGGAAGTGGGCGGGCCTAGTGACGTCACAGGAGACTGCGCGGCCAACCGGAGTAGGCTGCTGGTGGGGGCGGGGCCTAGCCCTTGCAACGGAGAGAGTGAGGAGTTGGTGGGCGCGGCCTTGCTCGCCTGATTGGTACGCGCAGCTATTGTAGGCTTTTTATTGGCCGGAGTGGCCGCGGCTAGCTCTTTCTCTTTCCCACTCATGTTGTTAGCGTTCGTAGTGTGCGTGACTGCCGACTCGAACATCGACCTCTTCGAGTCGATGCATGCCTGGCGTGCTACAGCTTTGGTTTGAAGCTGTAGCGCACTTCGTTGCACGCGGGTAAGCACTGCAAGAGGCTCGCACGCCGGATGACAGGTTTTATTGCATATGTAGCACTTACGTAGCCAGTTGCTGCTCCTAGGAACCTCCCCGCAGATGGCGCAGTTGTCGACCATGATGTTGGTGGCGAAAAAGATGAGTCGTGGAAGGTAATGGTAGTGTGTCTAGGATGCAGCAGGTGTCGCGTCAGTAGTCGCGTAGTTGCAGTTCGAGTCGGCAGGTGGCGCCTTGGTAGTATAGGCGCTGCGTGTTGTGTGTCCAGATCGAAGTGGTACCTCTGAGTTTATTATGCTTCGTGCTTGGCTCCCGCGACTCTGCCGTATTCACCTCACTTAACCTTAAAACAACTGGCCGGATGTTGTTGCTTGGATGTTGAAAAGCCGTGCCGATGGACCAGTGGATGCTGTGATTTATTATCAGGAGCCAAAATACGAGCAGGTGCACATAGCAGAGAGAGAGAGAGAGAGAGAGAGAGCGAGAGAGAGATATTGATTAATTGATTGATACCATTTATTTGGCATGGGTCTAATGACCGTACGGCACTTCTGAATTTTACGTTAACAACAATATACAGTTGTTATAATATATTTAATAACAATTTGTAAAATATGTTCGCAAAAGTAACAATTTTGTATATTTGCAGCTTATATCTACATCGTTTATATTAAACGAAGGTATTTATAATAATATAAAATTTTACAGAAATGTAATAGTTATAGTAGATAATGCCAATAATAGTTATAATAAACAATTACTTTTATAATTGTTCTAATTTACGGGCGAATTACACTTAAATCAGATAGACTCTACCTCATTTGGTAACTTTTCCCAGAATAACAACGTGGTAATTTGGTATGAATTTTTAAAAGTGATAGTATCCCATTGTGGAATTTTAAATAGCGAGTAATCTAATCATTCAGATCATCTTGTTCCTTCATCTAAATCTTCAAAAAGTTTCCGAAGGTAACATGGCGAGGAAGTATCGAGTAATTTATACATTGTACATCTTAGGAAATATTTTCGTCTAGTTTCGGGTGTTAGCTAATTTAGTTCTTTATAGAAAAGCTTTAGCGACGTCTCGTTTTAGCCTATAAGTAAAGCGAATAGTACTATTCAAAATTCGCAAGAGTTTTATATTTAGATATCCGGCTGCATCATTATATACTAGACATGCATAGTCGAAATGTGGAATTATAAGGGATGAAACTAACAGCTTCCTAACTGGAATGGTTAATGAATTTGCCATATGTCTAAATCTATATAATATACCATGAACTTTACTAGATATATGAGATATGTGCTGATTCCAGGATAGATCTTCATTAAAATATACGCCTAGGTTTTTTACAGACTTATCAATTTTTATAGTAATGTTGTCAACAATAATAGGATCTAGTGAAGATTTAGCGCATACCATTGTTAGCATCTAAGCGCATATGATTTTGGACAGAGCCAAAAATAATGGCTTTTGTCTTGGAGATGTTTAAGAGCAAACCGTGTTCTATTGCCCAATTTACAATTGCAGCTGCATCACGATTTATTTTTTCAATAGCTACATATATTCCACTTAACTTGCACCGGATATAAATTTGCAAATCATCAGCAAATAACATACCTAGACAATGTTTTAATACTTTCAGAAGTGAATTTATAAAGACTAACAAGATGGTTGGTCCTGGAATCGAGCCCTGTGGTACTCCTGCTGTATTTGAGACTGTTGTCGAGATTTATCACCGCTTAAGATCTATTTATTAGATAAGAGTGAAGCCACTTTATTGATTCATTACTGAAATTTAACCCTTTGAGAATTTGAAGTAATTTTGTATGGTTTATTCGGTCCAAAGCTGTTTTGTAATCAAAAAGTAACATTAAGGTAAACTCTCTCTCATTTATTCCCTGACGAATATCGTCTGAAATTTTTAGTAATGCTGATTGGGTACTATAGTTTTTACGGAATCCATATTGAAAAGGTGATAAAAGAGCATTTGATTCTAGATGGTCTTTTAGTTGTTCATTTATAAGGGTGTCGAATATCTTGCTTAAGTGATATAAATTTGCAACAGGTCTAGTTTCCGATGGGGAACTGGGGTGAGGAACTT
This sequence comes from Gastracanthus pulcherrimus, assembly GCA_949152435.1. Lineage (NCBI taxonomy): Eukaryota > Metazoa > Arthropoda > Insecta > Hymenoptera > Pteromalidae > Gastracanthus > Gastracanthus pulcherrimus. Next base: position 59,921,058 of record OX424572.1, on the reverse strand, counting down.
TGCTTAACGGAACTATTAATGACTTTTCCACATTTCGGAGTAAGTTGAGGTATTTATTGAAAGATTAAACAGTGTTGTTAGAAAAGGTATAAGAATGTTTGAGAAATTTTTAAAACAACTGAGAGAGAGACCATCGTAACTACGACCCTTTGCTTTATTTATGCACGATAGTATTGCGCGATGAACTTGAGTACTATCAATTTGATGAAAATTGAACTGAGGTATATTCGATTCATTATGAGTATTCAATATCGATTGTAGTTCTGCGTCTAAGCAAAGTGAATGGCGGCAAGTCACATAAGAGTAGTAGCTTATTAACTCTGCAAATGAAAAAATATTCAATGGAGAATTTTTCCTGTCTCTAACTAACCCTGATTTATGTAAAATTGACGAGATTTTAGTCTTATCCTTAGTGTCTCTAAGTAGTAAGATTCTCTGGCAGCTTTTATTTCAGTCTTGATCTCACGCCGCATTTGCTTATACTATAACATTAGTCTTTGGTTTTGATTTCTTTTTGCCCTTTTATATATTTGATCACGCAGTTTACATCTACTTTTGAGATCTTTAGATAGTCACGGCGCTAATTGTTTGGTTATAACTCGTGTGCGAAATGGAGCATATTTATTTAATATGTCAATCGTAGAATTTCTAAATGAACTTAGCATAGTATCTACGTCGTTGCACGCAGAAGCCGAGAATAGGAGATTTGTAATACTTCGAGTTATATCTTTTTCTAAAAGATTGAAGGGGCAATTTCTAAAATCTCGGGATATGATTTCTTTATTTTCTAACTGAAACTGAGCTGAAACTGAAAGAGAGAGAGAGAGAGAGAGAGAGAGAGAGAGAGAGAGAGAGAGAGAGAGAGAGAGAGAGAGAGAAAGAAGCGAACTGCCACTTCCGCACCGATTCCTCCTCCGCTTAGCACCTAGTGTACTAAGATAGGAGTTAGTCCGGCGAGAATTATAACCACGTTTGCGAAGGGCCACGCTCCGAATAGCGTACGGTGCCCTATAATTAATGAGTAACGAATTGTTGCCGAACAAGAGATCCGTGCGCTCGCGAACACCTCTCTCGTTACGACGACACACAGTAGAGCCACAAAAAAGTGTAAAAAGTTAAAAAAGTGGCCACAATTGTAGTTGTATGCGGTTTCTCCATGACATAAAATTTTACAAATAGGAAAATATTCGTTTCGAAGTCAGCTTTTAGAATCCGTTTCCAGATTAGCTATTTCCTGGAAACGGCTCCTAAAAGCTGCCTTCAAAACGAACATTTTCCTATTTATAAAATAAAATTGCAGGATTTGCGGGCAAAAATTATAATTTTAGTCTCCCTTTTCAGGGAAAAAAGTGGCCATTTTCGTTCAGATGGGCATAAAATATTTTTTTCAGTAACATAATTCTGTTAAAAAGATATATAAACAAGTCAGACAGAAAATAAAATTTATTTCACGGTTTTATCAGATTTGTATGACATAATTCCGCATTTCTTGATAATGTCTTAATTAGCACTATTTTCCAAGGACGAATCACCAGCATGAAAGATATCACTTTTTAATTTTGTACGATATAAATGCATCTCACGAGTCATCTCTCTAATTACTAATCCATATCTTTTACGTAAAATAATATTTTCGCCTTCTAAGTCTTCTAATTGATGTAAAAGCTTTTGGTTATAATAGGCTTCTTCAGCTACTTGCTTTACTAATATATGACACTCTTGCATACGTTTTACTTTCTCACTAGTTAAATCATATTCTAGATTTTTAATGTCTGTAATATATTTGTTAATATTTTTATGCAATGGATTCTGATTATTTTCCAGAATACGATATTTAGATTGCATATTGGTAAAGTCACATTGGAGTTGAACATTTTTATCAGTAAGCTTTTGTGTAAAATCAAGCATCTCAATTTCACGATGCCGAAAAACTTCGATATCTGTTTGCAACTCTGCTTTTTCAGTATAAAGACGTTTTAATTCAGCTTCCAAAGTATATATACGCTGTTCTTTGCTGTAAAAATATTATTTAAAAGTAAATAATTATTGTAAATATTAATGTAGCAAAAAATTAATGTTATAGAAAATATTAATCAATTCTTAATATTAATATTAGTTAAGAGCCCTCAACCACTGTAATTTTTTGAACATATTTTTCTATTACGTTTTTCAACAAAGAATATTGAAAAGGACCTAAATTTAAATCATCAAGATCAAAAAAAGTTATCTTCATGATCAAAATAAGAAAAAGATAAGTTTTTATTTTACTTCCTCATAGAGGAATCTTTATGATGGTAACAAAAGTTATATTAAAATCGTTTCGGTGTGTGTGTGCGTGCGTGCATTCGTGCGTGTGTATGTATGTGTGTATGTGCGCGTGCGTATGTGTGCGTGCATGCGTGCGTGCGTGTGTGTGTATATGCGCGCGCGCGTTTGCGCGTGTGAGTGTATGCATGTGTGTGTATGTGTGTATGTATATGTATATGTGTGTGGATATGTGTGTGTCTATGCAGATATGGATCAGCATATCTACGAATATAAACAGTCAAAATTGATTTTCACGGCTCATTTTTTTGTTTTTTCTGTAACGAAACGGGGCTAAAAAAGTTTATTGTGAACTAAGGGCAAAAACTGGGTCTTTTTGACCAAGTATGGAGTTTGCAGTTCAAGTCGTAAACGAACATGCACGAGTCAAAGACGAGTACATATCGTGAGCGGGAGACAAGTTATGCAAACACACGAGGTCAAAAAAACCCTCTCACCTGTGGCTCTTTTTATGCATATAAAGCGGAACTAAAGTGTGCCGCTTTTCGACAGGAAGCAACGCGGACCTGTTCAATTAGAAAATTAAACACAGGTGTATGTCCAAGTTTACACAAATCAGCCTACAAGATTGTTTAGGCCCCTTAACCACGTGGTATCATCCCGCACTGCCCCATGTTTCCTAAACACATTTAGGACAAATTTTCATAAATTAAGCTAGTAGTACTTAGGCCTTAGGAGTGTTTAGGCCCTCAAATACGCGGTATCATCCGGATGGTACCCTCTGTTTAGAGGCATAAAGTTTTGTCTTGTTTGCTCAGCGAGCTAAACAGCTCTAAGCGGGCATAAACAGTTAGAAGCAGGAAGAAATAGTATTGTGCAACAAGCGAATAAAGTCGAGGATCATCCTAGCGGGTGGGTTTACGGACCGAGCGAAGTGAGAGCAGTATTCACCAGAGAGAATAGTCGACTTTATTCTCATGTTGTATATAGAATTTTATTTCCGACTTAACTCTGGTCACTTTATTAATTTAAAGAGTGAGACCCACGGAAAGAGAAAGAAATAGTTCACAATTAAAAAGAAAGAGGGAAAGCCAGAGAAACTGAACTTTACTTTATTTTCCATAAATTTACGTTATTCCCGCAAAATGCGGAAATAAAGTAAATTTGCGAGAGTGGAATAAAGTAAATTTGTGAGAGGGGAATAAATTAAATTTTCGAGAGTGGAATAATGTAAAGAGGGAATGATATGCCACTGTCGTTGCGCTTTTCAGATCAATCAAGTAGGCAGATCAATATAGTAGAGCCAGGAATAATTTTTTTTTTAACACACCCAGCCATAAAGTTCTTACTCGTTTACCGCCGAAGAGGGAAAATAGTGCTACATATTAATTTCCCTCTTCGGCGGTGAACGAGTACGAACTTTTTGGTAGGTATGTTGAAAAACGTATATTGTACGCGTGGGGTTTGGTGCCTGAGCGGATAAATGGCTCACTTTAGTCCCTCGGTGCATAATATACTATACTTGTTTCCCGGACGAGAAAAAAGTGCTACTTGTATCCCGGGCGGGAAAAATGTAAATTTGCGAGAAAACAGTAGATTAGAAGGAATCATGTGCTATTTTTGTCTCGATTTACAGGTCAATAAAGTGGCCATTACGGTTTAGTCGGGAATAAAAGTCTTTTTTCCGCTAATCTATAATATACGAACAAAAAAAGTCTTTTTGTCCGCTTTTCGATTATTCGGCATTAATAGTACATTGTATATCGCATTGCAGGCCGAGTCGAGGCCACCCGAGCAGCATGAGGCTAGCCAAAGGCAACCCGAGGGATATCGAGGGGTGCCGAGTCAAGGGCAACCAGCAAGGGTACACAAACTATTTTGTATCTTACCTGCACTGGCAGGATGCTTCTTTGTGCATACAAAAAACGGGTTTAAAATGTGTTACTTCACCCCCGTAGGGCGGTAAAGAACCACTTTCCGCCAAGTTTATATGTATGAAAAAGCGTACTTTCGGTGCAGGTAGGACAAAAAGACTTTCATTCCACACTCGACCGATATGGTCACTTTTTGCCCTTGAAAATCGGGGCGAAAGTTGTATATATTCCCCGTAAACCAATTTGCGGGGCAAAAGTAAAATTTGCGCTGCGAAAAAAATTTCAATTTTACACTCGTGCTTAATCGTCATACTCGCTTAGAAAAAGCCAATTTTCTCCCCTAGTTGCACAATGTACTATTTTGGTTGCCGATCGGAAAACAGCCGCTCTGTGCGCACTTTTTAGGTAAAAAAACGCAAAAATTGTGCATGTATGACAATAAATATTTTTTTTATATTTCTCGGTGCGAGTTTAGAGTTTTAATTTTTCGGTTTCTCTGGTATCCTAGAAATAAAATCACCGATTTAATGTAAATGCATTTAAAACAGTATAATATTATTACCTGTCTTTTACGACCCAAAATTTTCTACAAGATATTTTTATTATTATAAACTAAACCAGCATTTTTCGTTTAGACAATGATATCTTGTAAACATAAGTCGAAAATTTTTTAAAAAAATTTTTAAGTGATTTGTAAATTAGAATATAATTTTCAGTAAAATTTTTGATTGCTGATCTTTTTCTATTTCCGAGAAACAAATAATTTTGTAAACAAAATCTATTTTCTTGCACTAACGATAACTGAAGTAAATCGGCAGTATTCTATCTGTAAGTTTTCAAGAAGGTAGCTTATTATTATGACTTGCCTTAGTTATTTGCCCAAATCATATCGACCGTTATATTCCGCGATATTTGAGGTTATGTATTTTTGTACATTTTTTTTTATCGTTTATACCTCGAAAAGGGTGTAGTAATTTTTTATCAAACAAGACTCATTATTTTATCGTTTTTTGATGAAGATTCGAAACCAAAAAGAAATTTAAAGATTCATAGATTCGTTTTTTTAATAACGATTTTTCTATTTTACGACATCCTGAAATCGAAAGTAAATTATGAACATAAACTTATAATTCTTTTGTAGTTAGAATAAGGTGTATTTACCTCAGGGAAAATGTTTTTGAAGAATTTTGGAATCTGCTATTTTTTATCGGCTCTCTTTGTTATTTAGTTGTAGGGGGAAACATCACTTATTTAATGCATGCAAACATATCATCATAATGCCACTACGGGCGTAAATAATTCGCACATTCGTACACCTGTCATAAATGTAAAGTAAACAATAATAAAGTAAAAAATATTGTATTTATATATAATAATAATTTATATATAATATTTGAATATTAAGAAATTTTGAAAATTTTTGTAAATTGTGGAATGTTTTGAAAAATTTTTTAAAAATTTTTGATAATTTAATAAATTTTTGAAAATTTAGAAAATTTCTGAAAACGTAGAAAAGTTTTGAAAATGTAGAAAATTTTTGAAAATTTAGAAAATGTTTGAAGATTTAAATAATTTTAGAAAATTTAGAAAATTTTTGAAAGTTTAGAAAATTTTTGAAAATTTAGAAAATTTTTGAAAGTTTAGAAAATTTTTGAAAATTTAGAAAATTTTTGAAAGTTTAGAAAATTTTTGAAAGTTTAGAAAATTTTTGAAAATTTAGAAAATTTTTGAAAATTTAGAAAATTTTTGAAAATTTAGAAAATTTTTGAAAGTTTAGAAAATTTTTGAAAATTTAGAAAATTTTTGAAAATTTAGAAAATTTTTGAAAATTTAGAAAATTTTTGAAAATTTAGAAAATTTTTGAAAGTTTAGAAAATTTTTGAAAGTTTAGAAAATTTTTGAAAGTTTAGAAAATTTTTGAAAGTTTAGAAAATTTTTGAAAATTTAGAAAATTTTTGAAAATTTAGAAAATTTTTGAAAATTTAGAAAATTTTTGAAAATTTAGAAAATTTTTGAAAATTTAGAAAATTTTTGAAAATTTAGAAAATTTTTGAAAATTTAGAAAATTTTTGAAAATTTAGAAAATTTTTGAAAATTTAGAAAATTTTTGAAAATTTAGAAAATTTTTGAAAATTTAGAAAATTTTTGAAAATTTAGAAAATTTTTGAAAATATAGAAAATTTTTGAAAATTTAGAAAATTTTTGAAAATTTAAACAAATTAAATAAATTCAAGAAAATTTTAAAAGTTTAAGAAAATGTTATTTTAGGAAATTTTTAATAATTTAGTAAATAGTTTTCGATAATTTAGTAAAATTTTCCAAATTTAGTACAATTTAGGAAAACGGAGCTTTTATTAAAATTTATGCTTATTCATTTATTGAACGAGGTTATTCATTTATTAAAAAATATATTATGTCTTTCCGTAACAGTTATTATTTGAATTTTAACTTGTTCAAATGAAACTTCAAATAAAAAAGTGTCGAGAGATTATAAAAATAAAAGCGAACTAGTAGAAATTTTTCGAGATCGTAAATCACTTGTATGGTCTAATATGCTTGGGAAAACAGCCATTTTTTACGCTATCGAAGTTTCTAATATTTTATATAAATCCAGTGTTGGAATTTTCATTTAGCCCAATTAAACTCTTACGGTAAAAGGCTCAAGAAAGGCCGATGCAATATAAAAACGAACTTGTAGCAATTTTTTCAGATCGTTAGTATCATTTTTACGATCTGATATGCTTGGATAAACAGCGATTATTGACGTTATCGAATATATCGTATTTTACCTAATGTCAGTCTTTATATTTTAATTTGCTCAAAAGAAAGTCTTGCGATATAAGGCACAAAATGTGTCGTGGGAACATAATGACGAACTTGTAGACATTTTTTCTGATCGTTTGGAACATTTTAACGGTATGATATGCTTTGAAAACTGCCATTATAGACGTTATTGAATTTTCTCGTAATTTATCTAATGTCAGGGTTTGAATTTTGATTTGGTCAAAGTAAGCCCTTCTGTATAAGGTTCAATTCAGGTTGAGGGAATATAAAAACAACCTTGTTGATATAATTTTAGACCATCAAATTTTAGTAGACATTTTAGTAATTATCAAATTTTCTAGTAGGTAATCTAATGACAGCCATATAATTTTAATTTGTTCAAATGAAAGTCTTACGATATAAGGCTAAAAAGTGTCGACGGAATATACAAACGAACTTGTAGACATTATTCTGATCGTTTGGATCACTTTTACGGTCTCAAATGCTTCGAAACAGTTATTTTTGACGTTATTGAATTTTCTCGTATTTTATCTACTGTCAGTCTTTATATTTTAGTTTGTTCAAATGAAAATCTTGCGATATATGGCTCAAAGAGTATCGAGGGAACATAAAAACGAACTTGTAGAAAATTTGCAGATCGTTTAAATTACTTTTCAGTCTGAAATGTTGGGAGAAACGGCTATTTTTGTCGTTGACTATTTTTCTCGTATTTTATCTAATGTCAGTGTTTGAATTTTCATTTGGTCAAATTAAACCATTATGGTATAACGTTCAATACAAGTCGAGGGAATATAAAAATTAACTTGTTGAAAGTTTTTTTGACTGTATGGTTCAATTTTACGGTCTGATATACTGGGAGAAACTGCCATTTTAGTGATTATCAGATTTTCTCGTATTTTATCTAATGGCAGTGTTTGAATTTTGATTTAGTCAAATTAAACTCTTACGGTATAAGGCTCAAAACAGGTCGAGAGAATATGGAAACGAACTTGTAAAAAGTTTTTCTGCCCGTACATTACAATTTTATGGTCTGATATGCTTGGAAAATTCTTGACGTTATCGAATATTCTCGTATTTTATCTAATGTCAGTCTTTATACTTTAGTTTGTTCAAATGAAGCTATTGCGATATAAGGCTCAAAAAGTATCGAAGGAACATAAAAATGAACTTGTAGACATTTTTTCAGATCATTTAAATCACTTTTACGGTCTGATATGCTTGCAGAAAGGGCCATTTTTGTCGTTGTCAATTTTTCTCGTATTTTGTCTAATGTCAGTGTTTGAATTTTCATTTGGTCAAATTAAACTCTTACGGTATAAGGCTCAAAACATGTCGAGGGAATATAAAAACGAACTTGTACAATTTTTTTCAGACCGTTTGGATTAATTCTACGGTCTGATATACTGGGAGAAAGGGCCATTTTAGTAGTTGTCAAATTTTCTCGTAGTTAATCTAATGACAGTCTTAGAATTTTTATTTGTGCAAATGAAACTCCTGGGATATAAGGCTCAAAGAGTGTCGGAAGGTTAAATAAACGAACTTGTAGAAATTTTTTCAGACAATATGGTTCAATTTTACGGTCTGATATGCTGGGAGAAACGGCTATTTTTGTCGTTTTCGAATCGTTTTCGGAATGTGACAGCCGGCGGGAGAATTCTGAGCCCTATGTGATTCATGCGCGTTACCCCCTGAACACGCGCTCGGGAGAATTAGCTGCTTATCGCGACAATTAATATATCACGCTCGCAGTTCCATTGCCAGACAGCTCCGTGGCGCGAGTCTTTCGCGTATTCGAATTCACGAGTGTACGCGTTCGCACTTGTTACATAATAAAAATTAAATTATTCAAGTTTTTATTAGACCGCGAGCTCTTCGGCAAAAATCAGTCTGGCTATCATCTATCTTCTATCTATCTACATCTATCTTCTATCTTCTACATCTACATTAATGTTCTTTATTTGGAAAAATGAGTCTTCTGTAAAAATCCCTAAATTCCGTAAAAAATATTTTGTGAAAATGATTTATTTTTTATAAATGTAATTGCCATAAGTCATCACATCGTGACATGTCATTAAAAAAATTTTATCATATATACTTTTTTATTATTTTAAGTTACAAAGTTAGTAAAGAAGCGTACGTACAAACATACATTTTAGCAAATATATATATATATATATATATATATATATATATATATATATATATATATATATATATATATATAAATTATAATAAAACATATGTTTTTGATATATATACATAACATAAAATGATTTGCATATGTATCTGAGATACAAAAAAGTCAGATGTTGGTCCATATATGACTGATGGTGGAGAAAATTATTTGAGATATAATCATGTTTGATATGTTCTTCCTTGTAGACGATGTCCCGTCGACCTGGGAGTCATCCTGACACCTGGACATCGTCTACAGGAAGTTGCAGGTTTTTTTTCGGTAAACAATTGTCTTTATATTTGATAGATTTAATCATATAAAAAATTTGATTAATTGAATAAAATAATATAATTTCTGTGATTTTGATTAGTAGTCTCTATTTTGCTTTGATTTGTTGAATATTTTATATAATTGACAAATATCATAGACACATCACCTATTATATACAAAATAATCTACATAATTTTTTATAATTTTTGTTTTTATATTCACTTGATTGTCCTAGAACTAAATATAGAATATATAATTGGACGGTAAGTAAATCATAAAAATAAATGGATAATTAATTATTCAATCAAATTATTTGTATTAGATATTAAATAAATTCGATGCAACGAAAGATCACGACACAATTATATGAAATATATGGTACATATATATATATATATATATATATATATATATATATATATATATATATATATATATATATATATATATATATATATATATATATATATATATATACACCTCAAATTGAATTGATTCTTTTCCTTGTTTGCAAGTTTTTATGGAAATAAATTCAGAAATGAATTCTACAGGATTTCCCGTAAAAATCTTGCAAGAAAAAACGTAAAAAGTATGGATTATGCATATGATTGTGCATATGATTAAACACGTGATTAAATCATTTAGAAATGTTTACCCTGTTTATAATATTTAAATTTTATTTTTAACTATAAAATCCAGCTATTTTAATGTCGTATTAAGATATTATATTGTTTTTATATTTTATTATTACGTCACAAGGATTGTACTATATATGATTTCATTAATGATCGTATATTTTTATTACAAAATAAAATTATATAATATATCAACATTTATATGTTACATTTGACCCGCAAACCGTGCAACAATGCACCCCAAGCTTCTGTAAAAAGTTTCTAATACGGTAATTAAGTGATAGGTTTAATGATTATTTTACTGGAAAAAATACATAATTAACTACATGTGTTTTATTAGTAGAGTAATCACGCTAAAATTATATAATGTTTGTGGAATGATCGCATGATTCATCTAAAATAAATTTCTAAATAAAATAAAACTATTTAAAATACAAAATTAGTAAGCAAGGTAGCCAGGCATAATTGAAACGTCATCATTCAGATGGTAACACATAAATTAACCACCCCGTCGACTAATTTTGTATTTGAAGAATTTGATTTTATTTAAAATGAAATGCGCGATTATCGTGCGATTTTGACACAATTAGATACGTAGCAAATTACACGTTAAATACTTTTTACTGACATTTATTTTATTTATCGCACAAATATCGCATAAAAATTTCGCGGGAAATACGTCAAATATTTCATGAAATATTTTAAATATTAATTGTCATCAATAATAATAATTATATTTTTCTCATAATGATTAATTATATATTAAAAATCCATAATATTATCAATATAATAATATTCACATAAATAATTGTTGTATAATAAAGGTTACTTTATATATGCCATAACATTATAAAATATAATATAATAATGTATACTAAATTTCATAAGATTGTCATACTAAAGCAATTCGGAATTAAAATATATTTTATCATGCAATGTGTATTTTATTTGATTACATTTGGTAAAAAATATTATGCCGATCAAACATATCATTCGCGAGCGAAGCGAGCGTTTTTGCTAGTTCTATAATTAACCCGCTTACAGAGTTATCTATTCGCAGACACTGGCCTTACAAGAAAACTTAAATAAAACTAGATATAACTAGATAAAAAAAGCTTAATACTAAAACTTAAAACTAAATACTATAAACTAAAACTAATTTCATACATTTGATTTACTACCTTTAACATCATATATACATATAAAACTTTTCATCTTAAAAAAAATACAATATATTTAACAGATTGCTTTTACCCAATTTTTAATCATTTTTTTTTGTGATACATTATTAATATTTAAAACCTTCAGCTCGTTTGGTAGAGCGTTAAAAGTTCTAATTGCTTTATTATAACAATTCTTATCACTAATTCTTTTCTTATTTGCAGGTATATTTAGGTTTTTGTTTCTCGTAATACTAGACGAAGTGAGGTATTTCATTTTAAGGTCATAGTAATGAAATCTAAGTGCTTCGAATGTAAACAATTGTTCTAAGTTAAAAGGAATGTCTTGTATGACAAAGTTATTTTTATTGATGATTTTTAGAATTTTTTTTTGTAAATTTTGCACTAAATCACGAGCATTTTTATATGCTCCACCCCAGGCTATGATGCCATAGTTTATTAAACTATGAAAGAATGCGTAATAAATCAATCTAAGCGTTTCTGTAGACATTGATTTACCAATTTTATAAAAAATATATATTAGATATTTTGTTTTATTTATTATGTATTGAATGTGTTTGTCCCACTTTAATATTACTAAAATATTGCAACAACTTTATTTATTATAAAGGAAAAATTCTGAAAACAATTGGGTACCACCTTAGTAATATAATAAAAAAATGATAATATGCAAAAAAAATTCGACGGTCGAATCAGCGTTTTTTACCTTTTTTTGACATAAAATAGTAATTGTTCTACAAGGGGCGAGAATGAGTTATTTCTAGCGAGGCTGAGGTATTTAATTCGAGTCGGAATGCCAATGAAGTACAGGTGCCCGAGATAGAGACGAGTTCTGAAAATACCTTACCCAAGTCTGAAATAGCTTTTCTTCTTTTTGTCAACAAGGTCATAATAGGGCTATTTTATGCATGAGAGTTAGGTAGATGATTATGTGTTTTGAGTTATGCATATCGCAGTTAAAAAATTTTATTTTTTAATTTAGCTTAAAAAAAATTAGTAAATAAACAAAATTAAAATTGCAAATAAAAATAGAATATATAAGATTAAAAAATTTTTTTTTATACTTATATATTTTTTTCTAAAAGGGCAGAGTTGTTTGAAAAACCCAAAAACATGTGGCACCATTCGGATGGTACCCTAGGTTTATGGCGACCCGCTTGAGTGGTAAATAAAAATATTATCCCACTCCAGCGGGAGATAATGATTCACTAAAGTGGGAAATAATGGATTTTTTGTAACACATGCACGATTTTCATGATTTTTTGCCATCAAAACCGGACCTAAAGTGACCGTTTTCCGATCAGCGGTCATTTTATTTTACTCCCGCTCATAAATTTGGTTTATGAAAATCAATACAACGTTTCAAAAAATATAATGTGCACCACGGGCAAAAGGGCATTTTTGACCTAGTATATTTAGAGAACGAGTCGTAGGCGAGCTAACACGAACCGAAGGCTCACACTCGGTCAAAAAAAGTCGACGTCTCGCCCTTGGTACACAATAACTATTTTTTCACACTTTTGCAAAACACATTGGCAATACGCAATTTTCTACGCTACTTTCAGACATGAAAAAAGGCTTATTTCATGCCCGTGTTGAAAATAGACATTTACACCGAAAAATAGTACATTATGTAACAAGTACAGAAAGTCGAACATTTTTCCCGCGGGTGAGTTTACTACCCAAGCGAGCGAAACGAAGGAAATATAGACTTTTTTTCGAGTTACATATAGTACTTGATGCGCATCTCAACTGTGGCCACTTTTTGACTTAGAAAGCGGGACTAATAGACTGTTAAAAGACAATATTGTTAAAAGACAATAAAAAATCAGGGTTATTGGTAGAACTTGATGAAATAAAGGAATTTAGACTAGTTTCTAGTGGTCATTTTTTTCCGCTAATCATTTTTGCGGGCAAAAAGCGTAATTTTGGTCTCGCTTTTCAGGGAAAAAAGTGGCCATTTCGTTCAGTTAGGCATAAAATTATTTTCCTTGTCAAGAAAAAAATTTGCAGTCAACGGATTGCAATACTATAAATTTATTAAATAATTTATAGGATGCTTAAAAATGAATAAATTTTACCGTTTAAATGATTTAAAATTTTGCCGTTTAATCTATTTTAAAATCGATTGTCTCATCAAACTTTAATCGATTAATTATCGAATTTATAATCGATTAATTTTCAATTTATAATCCATTAATTTTCGATTTTTTAATCGATTAATCGATGTATTAATCGAATATCGATAATGCGATTAATCAATCAAAACTAATTTTTTTGGTAATCGATTATTGATTACTAAATTAACTAATCGCCCAGCCCTATGTCTACATAACTTTTTACAATTTTGACCTTAAGGGTAGATGATAGGGGTTTTTGGTAAAAAAAAACGATTTTCTTTATAATAATACTCAACCCTTTTTCTTAATAATGAAAGAGGTTTCACTAGAAAATTTGACTTCTTTAAGCTGTTTTAATTTCTTTTAATATTTTCGTTTTTATCTAAAATTCAATGTTTTTTACCATTTGAGTGACAAAAGAAGTTAAGTAAGTACATTCTAAGCAAGGCTAAAAACGTCGGTAAAACTTGAAACCCCATATCAGTGGTTGGCTAATAAAATATAGGTATCCCATAAAACAGAAAAGGAATCATAAATAATTACGAATTTACTTTTATTTAATTATTACTACTATTACCTTTAAAATCATTTACCTCAATTCTTTATTTTCATAACTTCCAGTTGCATTTTGAGCAGATTTTTTCTTGTGTTTCAAATGCATAGTAATTTACTTTTTAAATACATTTTTTATAAAGTTATGTTGAGACCTATTGATAAAAGTTTAAATACAAATTTTGGCTTGGCAATATTAATAATAAAATACATGATTTCTGTAGAAATAAAAAATTAATAACTTAATTTAGCTATAGAATTTTTTTAGAACCAAAAATAAAATAATATTACAACATAAATTTTTAAGTTTTACTTAAAAAAATACATCAATTAAAGCTGACAAAATTCACCGATGCCAGTTGCGCGCAATGATAATTAAAATAATGTTCTTTTTTGAAGGTTTTCTGCCTGCACGGATATTTCAACGGCGGTTTAGGGGATTCTAACTAATCCACTTATTTTCTTTTAACGTATTATTATATACAAAAAGACCGCTGCCAATTCATTAGCACTTAGCTTCCTCAAACTTAAAAAAATGTTCCAATATGAAATTATTTATTCTATTTAATACGAGGGGGAAAATGAAAATGACAAGTCTATACTTGTTTAATATGCCGGTCATATATATTTAAATTTAGTAATTTAAACTTATGCAAAAGTAGAGCATAGATCATGAAAAAGTATTGTTGATTAAAAGATTTTTGAATACATACAATACATACCATAACATACCAAAATAATTTACCTCATTGATTTCATAATATCGTAAAATAAAAAATTCGTTATAAAACAAAAACGAGCCGAAGAATCTTAAAATTATTTTTTAATTCCGAATCTTTATTAAAAAACGATAACAGATGAGCCCCAGTTGGCAAAAAATGACCGAGATATAAGTGATAGTAGTATGAAGGCTGGCATGGAGAGACGTCGATATTGATTTTGCCCCTCCCCCCTTTGACCTATATTGAGCATTTGACATAAAGATTTCATTGTATGACATCGAAATATTAATTTATGGTACAAAAGAGCTACTCTATAACATAAGGGTGTTAGTAAATGAAACAGAATTGCTACTGTATGACCACAAAATGTTACTCTGTTACATAAAAGTAATACTTCATGACATAAAAGTTTCACTTTAGTACATAAAAATGTAAGTCAAAAGCATAGAAATTTTATTTTATGACATAAAAGTTTCACTTTATCGTATAAAAGCTTTATCTTGTGAGATAAAAAATGTTACTCTAAGACATAAAAGTTTTATTTTATGGCATAGTTTCATATTGTGACATAATTATTTTAGTTTATAGCACAAGAGGGATACTACACTGAGAAAACCATATCGTAAATATCATATCGTAAAATTATTAAATCGTAAATATTTAGATTCATATATCGTTGATCAAATTTCTTTCGAGCCAAAGTTGTAAAATCATGAGCATGGGATCAGTATTTTGCCTATTAAGAGAAATTAATCTATTTAAAAAAGTATTTTTAATGTAGAAATTAAGATTTTAAATTGCTAATTTTATTATATCATATCGTATCTGATGCTTAATAATTACGATATCGATACATAAATTTTAACGATATGAAGTTGCGTGGGTTGCGATATATATTGCGTGAGTTAAGATATAGTTTTGTCAGTGATATAACATAATGGTGATACCGAATGAAAGATAATTGCTACTGAATGACCTAAAAATTTTAGCTGTGACATAAAAGTACTAGTATATAACATGAAGGTTTCACGAAATGACATAAAAGTTTTACTTTATGACATAAAAATATTGCACTATGACATCAAAATGATACTCTATGGCATAAAAGATTCACTTTATGACGTAAAAGTTTCACTTTATAACAAAAATTGTTAATTAATGACACAAAAGACATACATTATAACCTAATGATGCTACTAAATGAAACGGTACCGCTATTATATGGTCAAAAAATGTTACTCTGTGACATAAAAGTATTACTCTATGACATAAAGCTTTTACATGAAAGTTACTTTATGACATAAAAATATTATACTACGACTTAAAAAAGATATACTATGACAAAACTTTCACGCCATGACTTAAATAATGTAAACCGATAACAAAAGTTTCATTTTATGACATTAAAGTTTCACTTTATGGCATGAAATTTTCGCCTTATAACATAAAAAATCTACTCTACGACATAAAAGTGTAATTTTATGACATAAAAATGTTAATTTATTGCATATAAGAACTACTCTACAACATAATAGTGCCAACAAATGAAATAGAATTGCTATTGTATGACCTTTATATGTTACTCTGTTATATAAAAGTGATACTCCGTAACATAAAAGTTTCACTTTATGACATAAAATTTTTACTTTATGGCATAAACGTTTTACTCTGTGACAAAAATTTATTCTATTACTTACAAGTTTTACAATATGAAATAGAAAATATTACTATATGTCATAAAATCGTTACTATGGCATGAGAGTCACACTTCCTGACATAAAAATGTTTTTTGTACCATGAAAATATTATTTTACGAAGTAAATGTGATTTTCTATGAAAATAAATTTCGCGACGTAAAAATGCTTATATTTGACAGAAAATTGATACTCTATGACATAGAAATGCTGATATATGGCACAAAAAAATTAGGCCATAACATAATCGTACTATTAAATGTAACAGAATTGTCACTGTGTGAAATTAGAATGTAACCCTATGATATAGAAGTTTTACTTCATAACAAAAGTTTTATTTTATAGCATGAAAGTTTTACTTTATGACATAAAAATGTTATACTGTGAAATAAATGTGATATCCTATGACATTGAACTTCACTTAGTAATATAAATCTGTTAATTTGTAGCATTAAGATATTATTCTATGACGTAAGTGTTACTTATAGGTTACAGATTTCTTTTTATATCATGAAGTGAAATTTCATGACACAAAATGAGACACTCTTATATTATAGAGTAAAACTTCTATGGTACAGATATACGTTTTTATTCCCTAAAATGATACTTTCATATCACAGAGTATCAATATTTACGTCAGAGTAATATTTTAATGAAATAAAGTAAACCTGTATGTCATTGAGTAACATACTTATATAATAAAGCTTTTATGTATAAGATTAACATAATGATATAAAAAATTGAAAGATTTTCATCACCACGTATTTTTTCATAGAGAAACATTTTTTATGTAAAAAGTGTATTTTGTTATATTATAAAACTTATTATAGTAATATAATATAACTTACTTTATTATATTTATTATAGAATAAGATTTTTATGTTATAAAGTGAAAATATTATGTCATAGAATAATATCTTAATGCTACAAATTAACAGATTTATATTACTAAGTGAAGTTTAATGTCATAGAGTATCATATTTATTTCACAGTATAACATTTTTATCTCATAAAGTAAAACTTTCATGCTATGAAAAAAACTTTTGTTATGAAGTAAAACTTCTATGTCATAGGGTTACATTTTAATTTCACACAGTGTCAATTCTGTTACATTTAATAGTAGGATTATATTATAGACTCATTTTTTTGTAGATATAAGCATTTTTATGTCTTAGAAGCGAAATTTATTTTCATGGAAAATCACATTTATTTCGTAAAATAACATTTTTATGGTACAAAAAACATTTTTATGTCAGGAAGTGTAACTGTCACGACATAATAAAGGTTTTACCACATATAGTAACATTTTCTATTTCATATTGTAAAACTTTTAAGTTATAGAATAAATTTTTATGTCATAAAGTAACTTTTATGGGATAAAGCGAAACTTTTAAGTGATAAAGTGAAAGCTTCATGTCATAGAGTAGTACTTTTATGTCACATAGTAAAATTTTGTGATCATACAATAGCGGTACTGTTTCATTCAGTATCACCATTAGGTTATAATGCAGCTCTTTTGTGTCATTAATTAACATTTTTTTATAAAGTGAAACTTCTATGTCATAGAGTATCATTTTGATGTCACAGTGTAATATTTTTATGTCATAAAGTAAAACTTTTATGTCATTGCTTGAAACTTTTATGTTATAGAGTAGTATGTTTATGGCACAATTAAATTTTTTCGGTCATTCAGTAGAAATTGTGTTTCATTTGGTAGCACCATTATGTTATATATACTGAGAAAACTATATAGTAACCCACGCGATATATATCGTAACTCACGTAACATCATATCGTACGAATTTATGTATCGATATCGTAATTATTATACATCTGATACGATATGATATAGTAAAATTAGCAATTTAAAATCTTAATTTCTACATTAAAAATACAATTTTAAATAGTTTTATTTCTCTTAATAGGCGAAATATTATGTGCAGATCCCATGCTCATGATTTTACAACATTGGCTCGAAAGAAATTTAATCAACGATATATGAATCTAAATATTTACGATATAATAATTTTACGATATGAAATTTACGATATGGTTTTCTCGGTTTAGTATCCCTTTCGTGCTATAAACTAAAATAATGATGTCATAATATGAGACTATGCCATAAAATAAAGCTTTTATGTCTTAGAGTAACATTTTTTATCTCATAAGATATATTTAGATAGATTTAGATATTTAGATATATTTTATGCCACACAGTGAAACTTTTATGTCATAAAATAAAATTTCTATATTATTGACTTACATTTTTAAGTAATTTGACCAGATCATAAGGACTTTTATTTTTTAAGATATTTGATGTTATCTTTTTAAAAAGAAAATTTTTTGTTCGCTTATAACTCGAGAATGGCACGGTCATTTTCTGCCAACTGAGGCTCATCTTTTTTTTTGTGTTTGAATTAAGACTCGAAATTAAATAGAAATTTTAAGATTCGTCGACTCGTTTGTTTTGATTTATAACGATCTTTTATTTTACGATATTCTGAAATCAATGAGGTAACGTATTTTGATATGTTAGAAATAATATGATTGTTTTAGTGTAAATGCATTTGAAAGAGCATACAATTACCTATCTTCTCTGATGCGAAATATTTTATAAGATATCTTCCTTCTTTTGTTATACACGTAAACGCCTTTTTTTAAAACGGCGATATTTCGGAATCATATAATGGAAAATCTTTAAAATAAAATGAGCTGGTGGCTTTCTTCTATATCTTGACTGAGTTCTTAGCCCAGACTATGAGATCTCTTATCTTTTAAAATATTTGAGGTCATATTTGAATTTTAATTTTGATCGCTTATGTCTCAAGAATATTGTGGTCATTTTTTAATAAACAATCGAAGCCCTATTTGGTGGTTTTTATAAACGTACGAAATCAGAAAAAATAAATAAAGATTCCTCGCTTTGTTTTTGTTTTCGAACGATTTTTCTATTTTAAAATAGCATTAAGTGGTAACACTACTGTAAAAGCGAAAAAAAACGTTTTTTTGGGTATATTTTTTTAATGGAATGGAAGGTTATAAAGAAATGATATTTGGATATATTATTAGTCTAATATTATAGTATATTTAAAAAAAATTGAGTAAAAAAATACAAAATGGCTGATTTATAGCCGATCTCTTGAGGTCTCTTGCATCGGAAGCGCTCCGCGCACGCAGTGTACCAATCGCACGTTTCATCCTGAAACAAAATAAATCCACTTATTCTTGATGTTAATAGCTAGTGAGTCACGTAGGAGATTTTGAAAATATTGATATTTACAAATTTGGCAGTAAATTGAAAATAAATAAAAAAATTTCATAAAAGAGGTACGTTTTTGTTTATAAAAATTGATTACATCAATTTATTAAAAATACCCTACGTGATTCACTTCGAAATATAATAATTAAGATATGGTTAAATTTTAGAATGGATAGGATGAACACTGTTCAAGTTATGCTGCGTGCCGGTTGAGAAAAACTCGTTTCGAGAAAAATCAACTTTAGTTTCAAAATCAGTTTCGGACATAAAAAAATGAGGAAATCATTTAAAGAAAAATTTTTACTATTAGTCTGCAATGCCAGGACCATAAAGCTGCCCTTCCAAATGCAAATTCTGCTCCTAGTTTTCTTTTCTTATCGCTTTTATGTTCGATCGCGCCTCTTTCGCTGCGTCGAACAGAGAGCGCTCAGCGTGTCTGAGGCGCTTATCGTCGGCTTCACAACAAAAATTGTAAGCCTGCAAACCATTTTATATCCATCTCCAGAGCTTTCATAATTCGATGAACACAAGTCAGGCCATCAATAAAATTGCACACTGCAATATCAATGGCAATATCCAGAACTTTCTTGCCACTCGAGTACGATTTCGGAGCCAAGTTCCAAACGGTGGCATTTAAACTTTCGTTGCTTTTCTGAGTATAACCTCCTAAGCAACGGCGTAGAAACTCATCTCGACTGAACTCTGTATAAACAGGCAATGGCTTCGCGAACTTCTTCAAGAAATGGCGGTTCATGATGAAACGTCTCCAACGAACCTTCAGCTTGTGCGATTTTCCAAATACACCAGGAATCTGAACAATTATCGTGCTGAGGATTGTCGTCGGTCAATATTTTATGATACAGAGTTGCCCAGATTTCATTCCTCATTTTCTCTATGTAATTTGGATTCCTCCGAATTGCAAAACCATAATAAATTGTTAATTGATAAATCAATTTATTTGTTAATTTTCCTTTTCCTCCAAGGCCTTTGGTCTTTTTCTTTAGATTTCGAAGACGCGTTCCCATTCTTTTCTGTACATGATCGATGCACTCTTTTTTTTGTACTTCAAAATTAGTGTACGGTTTAGAATCCAGTATGCCTTTGAAAGTCTTGCTGTCACCATTATCAATATAATTCACATACTTTAGGCCGTGGAAACTGTCGGAATGAGAAAACATTTCAATGACAGCATCTACCTACATTTTACCAGATGAAACTTCATGATTTGCTTGACATAAATCGGCGTGTGATCCATACCATTCTTCGTATTCAGATGTTTCTGTTTCATTTTTCCAGTGTTCACAAGACTTACAATATTTAGATTTTACAGTCACATCGACGATTTTTCCAGTAAGCCAGTAGATAAGCTATACTCATACTGGCTCATGCGGGTTCTGTATCACCCCATTCCCTCTCAAAGTGATCCAGAACCCGTTCGGATCCTAAATCACCCAGAATGATCCAGAATCCGAAATCGAGAGAGTGGGAGAGCTTCCCTTTCTCTCACGTGAACCAGAATGCCTATAGTGTTTTCTACTTTTTTTTTCTTTATTTTATTTGCAAAATTTACGGGAGTGATAGAATAATTTTATGACTTTGACGGTATGAAGTTCGCAGGCAGTCTTGTAGATGGGATTATGGTTTGTACATACTGTAACGCACTTGACTATATAGGTTTTTGACGCATAGCCGTATTGCTGAATGTTATGAACTGCAGAAAAATTGAATCGTTGCAGCCATTTCTGTTTAAATTCACCCATGACAAAAATTTTGGTAGCATCGTGTAAAGAGCCACGGAGTAATGATCCAGTTTGTGAGTAGTTAAGCCCATCCCTATTTCAGGCTATTCCACGATAATGATGTTCCAGTCAAATGTTTTCCCTTTGCAATTTGTCAGAGAGTCTTTTCCATGAAAAGGGTTTCTTGAATAGACGAACGATAGGATCACCACTTTCATTGAGAGGAATGATAGCTATTTCTTTTAAAACATAATCATCTCCCATTTGCTCGAAACCAATCATGTCCACTGCATACTCCATCTTGGAATGAGTGTTGAAACGAAAGTGTGTTGGATAATATGCTGTTTAGACAAGCTTCTTGATATCCCCACTGATGGCATTGAACGATGCGATCGTGTAAGATCATGCAATAAGTTGAAATGTTAGATGGAAAGTCTTTTTTAGACTCAAACACTAGACGTACATCGACAGGAGTGCTCTTTATAGATTGGTTTTGCCGTGAACAGTCAATAACTATGAGGGGTTCAAGGTTGATAAATTCAGACTTTGTCAGCAGTGGCTGTGGGTCTCTTCCATAGTAGGTGATTTGAAAATTGGCATACATATCATAGAGAACAGCGAACTGATTCTTAGATATGTCGAGATTCATATTGTTATATGGATAATATTGAGAATTCAAGAAAAGTCTCACACTACTAATCTCACAATGGTCAAATCGACTGGCATTTTCAGTTTTCAAAATTTTTTTCTTGGTTTGTAGTCCGAGAATGACAAAACGAGGTTTTTCTAATTGATTTGAAGTTTTCACTGTCCAGACATGTTTATTCGTGCTCGGAAGTAGAGGATATTCAAATGACTCCCAAGATCGATAACATATAGAGATAGGATTATCTTTGCCAATGAAATTCAGCAGCTGGATCTTTTGCTTATCAGATGCAATAACATATGGCATTAACCACTCTATCTTCGTTATCTTTACCTGGTAGTCTTCATATGTAGTTTCACTATTTGCTACAGTACCTTCCTGAATTATTGCATTCAAGACATTTCTTGATCTTGTGAGAATGAGTTCATGCTTCTTATTAACTATAATTTTTGTATAGTCTTCTGCAAAACCCAAGATCATACTCAGAGGAATGGAAACGTCAAAGTGGCCGTGTGCATCTACCAAAGTTTTGCTTTCTTCTCTAACGTCTAGCCAGCCTGCATTTTCTAACATGAGAGTCTGATTCGGATTGAATGATGTCCATCCTTTCATGAGACTGTTTAAACCAACATTTTTACTTTTATCTATCTCCATAGCATTAATTTCGTAACGAATTTCATCAAACAGATGGCAAATGCCATTGTTCACGAATTTCGTTTTAGTTAGTGCTGTTCCATTTGGTTTTTGCAGTTTTCCACATACATGGATAGAACTGCGCGATGGTAAAAGACATAGATCTTGATGTTGGATAGAAATACGAATTTCATCACTATTATCAAAGCTTAGTGTCGACTAAGGTTGATGTGCGTGAACCTCGTAATGATCAATAGACTCATCGAATACGACACCTGATTGAATGCTTAGAATTTCGTCCATTTTTCTGGAAGCAGCAGAGAATTATACACGTGAATTTTCTCCACGAACTTTTAGACCTAGGCTTCTGAGGAACTGAATGCTCTTCCGTGTTCACGGTTTGAGTTTCTTCGATCGACTGATGACCGATTGACATGTTGGTTGACTTATATGCACTCTAGAATTGTAAACGATACTCATTATACAGATTTGATGTGGAGTCTAATAGTAATTTCTTCTCCACGGAAATTCACTAAATTTCCATCTTGATCTACGATTTGAATTTGAAGATGATCTATGCACTTGACACTGAGTGGTAGATATATGACATGAGATGGAGCTTCCAAGATTTTATATCCTGGTGGAACTCTGGGAAAGAACTCATGGATTGTATGAACTTTTTTGTTGTTGATGTAAGCACCTGCGGTAATATTGCACTCCACTCGGAGAATGCGTTGATTTTCAATATTTTCACAGGTAAATCAGAACTATGATGAGTTTTTTCCTTGAGAATGCGAGGAGTGAAGCCAAGAAGACGCCCTATTGAATCGTGAGGAGTGAGATCTAACGGATGATTGCAATTAATTTCACTTCTGAGAGTATTGTTGTTAGCTCTCAAAAAAAATTCAATTCCTTTAGATTTCAAAGTTTCTTGTAAAAATGTATTAATAGCATTAATCTCGTAACTGACAGTAGGGATAGTGATAATATTTCCATTCACTTGAAGTTTATTATTCGAATAGTCCACATTGGGAATCAAGTTGAATGTTAAAAGTTCAACTAAATCCAAAACAAAATTTTTATGCCAAGGTAGTTCAATTGAAGGAAAATATTGTGCATCTAGAACAGAAGATTTTCCTGAAAGACTCAAAGTGAAACTATCTTCCATGACTGATTGGAAGAGAATGATTCCCATTCGTTTGCAATCTTCTCTTTTATAGTCTTCCGGTTAAGAATTGAAGACAAGGATGACCACAAATGAATGAGTCAAAATTTTGATATCTTTTATAGTTATATTTTACTTCTTTCACGTTGAAATATAACATGATCTCTATGGGAGGTTTCAGATCACCAAAACTGTCAAAATAAATTACTTTGGAACCATGTTTTCGATAACACACCCAGTGAGTGTCTTTATTTTTCATGTCATCCAAGTTAACAATAGCAGATTCATTACTCCATGGATCATCGGAAGGCAGATTATTTCTCATAAAAACACCTCCGAAATGTGGAATTTGCAATATACGAGCATATTTTAGAAGATCATAGTCAGTCAGTGGACGATTTGGCAAAGTTAAATCGAAGGTTTTTTTTTTTTAGTAACTTGACCATGACTTATTATGTCTCTTACTTTCTTCATGGTTTTTCTGTGCAGCTTTAGCAGCATTTACGGCTTTAACTATTCCTGCAGCTCCCCCTGCCAGAGCACCGGTCGCACTTAGTCCTGCAAACAGCGGTATGAGAAACGGAAAAACTCCACCAATTTTTGATGGAATTGGAAGAACACGTGGAATGATAACGTTCCTCTTACCACCAACTTTCTTAACAGCTTCACTTTCAAGGCGGATTGAATAACCTTGCGGGAACATTTACTTGGTGAAATTAATTTTTTAGCAGCCGTCACTAACTTCCTAAATTTTAGACCCATTCCAGTTATTCCTTTTAATTTCATAGCATTTGTAACAGCAAAAGCATATGCTTTTTCTCCAAGACTGGCATCCTTGGCTTTAACACGCTGCCATGCTTTATCGGCAAGCTTCATGTCAGCTGCTTTACGATCAGCATTTTTATCAGAGTACACTATGTCATATTCTTTGCATGTCTGATCAAGCGGATTAATTCCAGGATCACCTCTTTTCAATTGTTTTTCAATTTACTTCCGGGACCACAGTATTGATATCCAGGAAGATGCATTTCAATCGGCAAGTTATTGATCACTTTATCAAGCAATCCATAACCTTTTCGTTGTTTCCGCGATTTGCGTACGATCATCTCTCTTCGAGTGTTGTTTTATAACTAAAGATCAAAATATAAAACATGCGTTTATATTTCCATAGTTCAATGTCAAACTAGACTTTATCACGTGAACATAGATTTTAGCGAGCAGAACGTCAAACTCCCCGTCACAAACTATTATTTCGGAAAACAGAAGAGAAGGAAGCGTCATGGAGACTTACTACCTGATACTATACGAACAGTATTCTGCGAGCCATCTAACTGTGGAAAAATAAATAGTTTATTGGCTCTAATTACACATCCCAATGGTCTTAGATTTGAAAATTTGTATGTATACTCTAAATCCTTGAATCAACCAAAGTATCAATTTCTCGAAAAAGTTTTGGAACCGATAAAAGGTGTATCATATCTACCTTTTAGTGAGCATGAATCTGTAGTATCTTCAGATGAAGCTCAACTAAATTCAATTATGATTTTTGATGATGTGGCTTGTGAGAAGCAGGACAACGTAAGAGCATTTTTCTGTATGGGAAGACATAAATGTGTAGACAGCTTTTATCTATGTCAGTCGTACGCTTATATACCGAAACACCTCGTAAGGGACAATATTTACATTGTTATGATCGGGTTCGGGTAATGATAATGACAACACGTATTTATAGAAAAACACACTTGAACTCGGACTCTTTATTCGAACGTAAACACAACTGTTCTCAACAGCTATCAGAATCAGACTAAACATAAACAATAACATCCGCGACGTCGTTGATCTCGTTGCTAGGGGTTGCTATGTGCGATTCTCGGTGTTGGAATCGCGCAACGTTCGAGCTCGGTCACAACATTGCCCTCTCCTTTTCAGATTGTCAGGAACCGTGAGCAGAGCAGTCTTCATTATTGGGTGTCTCTCTCAGTGTAAGTCCCAAGACGATTGATGTTGACTATCTTGGATTTATGTCTTGGTGAACGGCGAATACAATAAACGACGTCATTAATTTTCCTCACAACTTCCCAAGGTCCTACCCAATTTGACTGGAGTTTTGGTGCTTTTCCTTTGGTTCTTTGAGGGTTGAAGAACCAAACTTTTTGGACTTGGGAATATTCAATGTTGAGAGCTCGTTTGTCGTACCAAGACTTCGATCTTTCCGATTGTAAGTTAATCCGGTCTCGTGCCATTTTGTGGATCTCGCTGAGTTTCCTCTGAAGCTCGTGTACGTAACCCCAGTCTCCTTCAATCTCGACCTCCTCTGGTAGACATCCTCGAATCAAGTCCAAAGGAAGCCTCAGATCGAAACCGGTGTACATCTCAGCCGGAGTAGTTCCAGTCATCGCATGTTTGGAGGATCTGTAAGCTAACAAAAATAGTGAAACTCAGCGATCCCAGGCTTTTTGATTTTCATATATGTATTTTGTGAGATAGTGTAGAAGTGTTTGGTGTTGTCTTTCTACTTGTCCATTTGATTGTGGGTGTAATGGTGTCATTCTTGTCTTCTTGATTCCTAACAACTCAGATAAATTTTTAATCAATTTCGAATCAAAATTCGTTCCTTGATAAGTATTTACCTCTAAAGGTACCCCATACCTACAAACAATCTGATCAACACAAATCTCAGCCATGGTTTTTGTTCTCATATTTGAGAGAGGAAAAGCTTCAACCCATTTTGAAAAACAGTCTGTCACAACTAAGAGGTATTTATTGCCCAAAGAAGAAAGTGGAAATGGGCCTAAGATATCCATTTGAAATATTTCAAATGGAATTCCTGAATTATAAATTTTTATCTCACCATGACCTTCATCTGGAGGACCTTTCTTTGAAACACAGACTTCACAAGATTTACACTAATTTTCTACATCTCTTTTACAAGTAGCCCAATAAAATCTTTTTCTAATTTTATCTAAAGTCTTGTTTACTCCGAAATGTCCTCCAGATAGGGAATCATGTGCTTCTTCCAAAATATCTTTAATTTTATGTTGAGAAACAACTAATTGACGGATTTTGTAATCTAAATTCGTTGAAACCCATTCTCTATACAAAATCCCATCAATTATTACCAACGAATCCCATTGAGAACAATACATTTTGGTAAATTCGTCCATCGATGAAATCTCTTTCCATTCTGGTTTCTTCTGTAATTCTTTCGTTTGACAAATGAAAGAAATAGCTTCATCTTCTGCCTGACTATTCTTCCATTCTTCTGGTGTGGTTTCTTAAAAAATGATACGGCAAATTGTTTCTACATTATTGAATTTTTCTTCTACTTTGGAACAATATTTGCAGGAGAAATCTTCACAAGGCCGTCTTGAAAGTCCATCAGCATTTCCATGTAAATTGCCTTTCCTGTGAATAATTTTGTAGTTGTACTGATCCAATTTCCCTAACCATCGAGCCAATTGTCCATTCAATTCCTTAAACGACAATAACCAAGTTAAAGAAGAATGATCAGTCCTAATAATGAAAGGTTTACCGATAAGGTAATGATGAAAATTTTTTAACGATTCTATAATAGCAAGGAGTTCACGTCGAGTGACACAATAATTTATCTCTGATTTTGAAAGGACTCTACTATAATAACCAATGACACGTTCGATTCTATCTTGTTTCTGAGAAAGAACCAACCCAATTCATGGTCAGAAGCGTCAGTATCTAAAATAAATTCAGAAGAAAGAGAAGGAAATGCCAAAATTGGAGGTGTTGTAAGAATCTCTTTCAATCTTGAAAAAGCTTTTTGACATTCCTCTGACCATATGAACTTAGCCAATTTTTCAGTTAACCTATATAAAGGTTTTGCTATGTCAGCAAAACCTTTAGTACGTCGCCGATAATAACAACAGAAATTCACGAAACTCAATACAGCCTTTTTGTTATGAGGAATTGGCCAGTTTACAACAGATTCAATCTTCTTTGGATCAGCTGTTTTTCCTTCTTCTGAAACGATGTATCCTAAATATTGAACTTGCCTGCTGAAGAAAACACATTTCTTCTTATTAAGACGTAATCCTGCTTCTTGAAAACGAACAAACACTTTCTTCAGGTTAATTATTAACTCATCAAATGACTTTCCCAATACCATCACGTCATAACGTCATTCCCAATACCATAAGCACACTTGAACTCGGACTCTTTATTCGAACGTAAACACAACTGTTCTCAACAGCTATCAGAATCAGACTAAACATAAACAATAACATCCGCGACGTCGTTGATCTCGTTGCTAGGAGTTGCTATGCGCGATTCTTGGTGTTCGAATCGCGCAACGTTCGAGCTCGGTCACAACAATATGTTAGTAATATATCGTCAAGACGATGTTAATCTAAAACATATCTATGAAGATCATGTCAATACTGATTTAAGTTTCAATGAATTTCGAAATCTTTGTTCTGAATGCTGGAAGAATGATAAGTATGGATTTGTTCTTATCGACAAAGATAGAGTGATGGATGATGGTAGATACAGAAAAGGATTTGATTGTTTTGCAATAAAAAAGAAGTTATGAATCCGAAACTTACAGTTCAATTGTAGACAGCATCTCGTTAGCATGTCAGACTTCAAAAAAGAAAAGAATATTCTCAGCGAGCTCTTGCGAGCACGTGTGGATATTAAACAAAAATACTCTTTATTGAAAAAGGAGAGAGAAGATTTTGAAAAAGTTATTGGTAATACATTGATACCAGTCATTACACCACTCGAGAAGCTCGTTGATTCGAAAGTCGAAAGCTTGCAACCTTCTAATCACATTTTGATCATAGACAGCAACAGTAAACCGAGGAAGAGATTGAGATTCGATCGATCAAGTTATATAGTAAACGATATAAATGAGTCGGGTTCCGCATATGATGATGATGATGATGCAGATTTTTCTTCGATGGATGGCACAATGATGAATTCAACATTCAAATCTACGCTTGAAGGAAATGAATCAAGTGACTTTTTATCATTGTTAAATGAAAGCCGCAGCAAAATCGATAACATATACGGAATACGGAACGTCAATGGAGTGTATATGATTGGCGATTCAGAAATTCAATTTCATGATAAAATGGTAAAAGTGAGAGATAAAAGTTATCCTAAAAGTGGGGGTCTAATGGAATTACTGTTCAAGAAACAACCAGATGACAATCTTATAAGTTCAACAGATCGAAAAAATTATCGCAGCATCCTGGAAGCATCAAATGCTCGTAGGAAAAGATACAGCAAAGATGAGAGTATACGCACTTCCAAGAGTAGAAAATATATGGATACAAAGACCAACGTATATCGGTTTCTTGATTGTGATACTTGTTCTCTTTAGCTGAATAGCAACTAAATTTTCATCAAAGATTGCACAGCTATGAAAATGTGTTTGAGATATGCGTGCTTCTGCCCCATATCTGCTTGTGAATTTATTTACTAATCGTACAGCAACACGAGACCGCTCTCGCTCGATACACTTTCCATAGACAGCGTTAATTAATAATTTATAGAAGAGTTTTTCAAACTCATTCTTCGCTTGCTTTCTCTTCTCAGTATTTAATTCGACATAAGGTTTAAGCCAGGCTTTCTGCTCAAAACTCAGAATTCTATGCACCTTTTTCAAACGAAATCCATTATCCAGCGCCTGTTTAAGTGTTTGATAGAGAATTACATACTTTTTCTTATCGTTCAGAGTAGTGAGAAGTTTGTTCTGGTTTGAGCCAGGTGGTGCACGGTGCTCTGCGCAGAATGGAAAGTCTCGATGTTCATCATGTATTTCCTCAGGATACTCCAAGTCTACTTTAGCAATGTAACCTATAGTGATTCTGGTGGTGTATTGAAGAAGCTTGGATTCACCTCAAAGTCAATCCATAGAATTTTCCAATCGGTAAATGCTGTACCGTCACCCACCCGTACAGATTATTTATTCTCATTCTACTCATTCTCAGTAGGCTTCAATAAACATTCAAAATCAGCATAAATAATGAAAGGAACTTTTTCTCTCTTTTTGTAATCTTCGAATTTGAGAATGTTGTTCTTTGAGTCTGGCAGATTGATTCGGCAATTATTCATATTTTTACAATGATTTTCACGAATTTCCAATCTTTTTTCATTATAGAAAACTTGTAAACACCTTTCACAGTGGTATGATTTTCTATTAGCTTTAGACAGTTGAGAACCCAGAAGACGAGACATGCTTTTGATCCAAACGTAATGGTATTTAGGCATGCTTTCATCGCCATCAGCAAAATTATTTTCTTCATGCTCATCAATGCAAAAATCTTGAATGATAAGTAGATTTACATGTCTACTCTTCTTTTCTGGTTGAGTATTATTTTCTGGTAGATTTACATGTTGATATTCCTCTTCTGCTTGATTTACTTGTTCAGCCTTCTTTTCTGACGTAACGTGACAAGGCGATACTTCAAATTTTGAACCATACTTTCTGAGCATGTATACATTTACTGAAATATTATTCAATTTTTCGAATTTTGAAATATCTTTCAGTTTTACTGGGAACTGTATAACACTAAAGATCAACTCGTTCTCAAGTACACGATATTGATTAGCTCTGTTGGAATTATATTTGCTGGGATATAATGTTGGAAGAATAGCATACTTGAAACACTGATTGTCAGTGTTATGAACAGTAATACATGCTTTTTTGTTTTCTATAAACTTTGGGAGAGGAATGTAAGAACTGCCCTTGAATGGAGAATATTTTTTCATATTTATACACAAACTTTTAATACTCTTCAATGTCCAGCCGGAATCCTTTTCCTGAAATTCTTCTAGTTGTGTAAGAATGGGCTCTTTGATATAGTCAATATCTGTAAGAAGCTCTAATTCTACCTTTATCATTTTAAGAGCTGCTGAAAATGTTAACCCTGGAGTCGTGTAAAAGTGAGCAGGACATAAATCATAAGCTTTAAGAGATGTCTCTCGAAAACTTTCGAAAACGTCAGCCAATAATAGAACATCTGTTTTTAAGTAAAGATCTGAATACTCTCCCAAAGTTTTTATATTGATCTTATCCCAGGCTCGAACAGCATGCTTGTAGTCTTCTTCAGCAATATGGGAATCTGTTAGTTTATTATAAAACTCATTTTTTTCTGGCAATTTTGTAGACGATAGCTTATCAAATGCGTCTACATAATCATATGGAAATATACCTTTCCGTCTGAGAAAATCTATCATTTCATCTGTGAATCCATCTGATTGAAACTCTTTCACCGCTATAGGCACGTTTTGTAGGTATGATGCGAGCTTTTCCAATGATGATGGTAGAAAACGCCAAGAAACTATGAATCTAAAGCTGATGTCGCAGTCATCTATGTATTTCGTGAACGAAATATATTTCTCCTTATTATAAGGTATTAGACTAACTCGTCCTTTCATCAATGTAGAAGTAGCGATCTCTTTCAAAATGAAGTGAGTATCATAATTGAGGTTATGAAAAACAACGGGAATGAATCTTGAGTTCTTATAATTCAAATTATATGAATTGTGAGCTGCACCTCTAAAACTAAAGAGAAAAAAGAATTCATTTTCTTTTTTTTTTCTTCGGGAATCACCAAAAATTAATTTTAAATATAACTAAACTAATAACATACCGTCCTGTAAAATGACAATGGTCTCGCACTGCAAGTTCTTCATCACGGATTGATTTTCGACATATATGACAAAGGGTTGACCTCTGGAAAGATAATTCTTCTAGAGCTGTGAATTTCAATGGTTTAGGATTCTTGTAGAGATGATCTATCTTCTCACTTATTGATTTTAGTTCTCGAACAAACCATTCTGCAGGTGTCTCTTGATCTCCAAATTTTTGTCTGTAAGATTTATAGACAGATAATCTGTCATCAAAGCTGCATTTTTTGTAGTAACCTATGCTGTATGCTTCATGTAGTTGAAAAGCATTCTCATTCTCAGTAGGCTTCAATAAACATTCAAAATCAACATAAATAACGAAAGGAACTTTTTCTCTCTTTTTGTAATCTTCGAATTTGAGAATGTTGTTCTTTGAGTCTGGCAGATTGATTCGGCAATTATTCATATTTTTACAATGATTTTCATGAATTTCCAATCTTTTTTCATTATAGAAAACTTGTAAACACCTTTCACAGTGGTATGATTTTCTATTAGCTTTAGACAGTTGAGAACCCAGACGACGAGACATGCTTTTGATCCAAACGTATTGGTATTTAGGCATGCTTTCATCCCCATCAGCAAAATTATTTTCTTCATGCTCATCAATGCAAAAATCTTGAATGATAAGTAGATTTACATGTCTACTCTTCTTTTCTGGTTGAGTATTATTTTCTGGTAGATTTACATGTTCATCTTCCTCTTCTGCTTGATTTACTTGTTCAGCCTTCTTTTCTGACGTAACGTGACAAGGCGATACTTCAAATTTTGAACCATACTTTCTGAGCATGTATACATTTACTGAAATATTATTCAATTTTTCGAATTTTGAAATATCTTTCAGTTTTACTGGGAACTGTATAACACTAAAGATCAACTCGTTCTCATGTACACGATATTGATTAGCTCTGTTGGAATTATATTTGCTGGAATATAATGTTGGAAGAATAGCATACTTGAAACACTGATTGTCAGCGTTATGAACAGTAACACATGCTTTTTTGTTTTCTATAAACTTTGGGAGAGGAATGTAAGAACTGCCCTTGAATGGAGAATATTTTTTCATATATATACACAAACTTTTAATACTCTTCACTGTCTAGCCGGAATCCTTTTCCGGAAATTCTTCTAGTTATGTAAGAATGGGCTCTTTGATATAGTCTTTAAACCATTCCTCTAAATTTGTTGACATGTATACTGTAGCATTTTTCTGCATAGAAAATTCCGAGATAAAATCTGAATTTATTTTCACAGCATTGTATTCTTCTAAGCATTCTTGTGCCTTAACATTGAAGAGCTTTTGTGCATCACTTAAGAAACTCAGAATGTCCATGTGTTTTATATTTACAACTACGCCAGTCTTGATTCGATTTTGGAATGCCGACTGCACGTCTCGCCACTCTACACTAGCTTCTGTCTTCTCAGATTATAGATTACGTCCTCGTTGAAGATGTTCTTAGATAGGGACGAATTTTCTTTCATTTGGACCAACTAAATAGTTCTTTTTGGGAAGAGAATTTTCTTCCGTTTGAACCAACCAAAAAGCGGCTTTTCGTCCCTCCAATCAAGAATATACTTTCTTTTTTGTACGTCCAATCCTAAAAGAGCATGAGGCGGAGTTTCTTGTTATAAAATCAGGATGAAAGAATTTTCCTATTCATTCTCCGAGTTCACTTCATACTGAACTATCAACTACAGGGCTGTAAGATGGCTAGAACACGTGACTACGACTTGATGTTCAGAAATGCCATACTGCAATTTCAAGAAGAGAATGTTTATATTTGTGACATTCAAGGATTCCAAAGAATAGCAGAGGATTATTTCATTTTCAAAGAAGTAAGTTTTCTCAATTTAAAGAAAACTGCTTTACCGACTGCATACCTCTTTAAACCTACTATGACATTGGAAGAACTGACTGCAGAAGAAAAATGTATGACTCACTGGGTGGAAAAGTATCATCACGGAATTGCATGGAACGCTGGAGATATTCCTTCTCATCGCCTTCAACGAATTTTCCAAATTTGCTCGCAAGGAATTGAGAAATTATACGTTAAGGGAGAGCAGAAAGTGCAATGGCTAAGAAATCTTATACCAAATGTGTAAGTGATATATAATATTACTCTACTTTCATACTTTTTTCATACATTTCATACTTTTTCATACTTTTTTCATACTTTTTTCATACTTTTTCATACTTTTTTCATACTTTTTCATACTTTTCCTTTTACTTTTCTATGCTCGTATTTCTTACGTTTTTGTTTTTATTTACAGATTAATTTCAAACGTTGAAGACTTTGGATATCCATCATTAGAAACGATATCGAGCGATAAGCATTACGTATGGTTTAATCACATTCTCTGCATTAGAAGGAAACCTATATGCGCTGTACATAACGTTATCTCAATACGAGCATGGCTACTAGATTATTTGGATGCTAAATTTGGCCAAGATGAAGTAGATATCATTTCTAAAAGGAACACATGCTCATGCGTATATTGGAAATACATTTTTATTAAATATTCTGTAAAAAAAGAGAAGCTTGATGATTGAGTAAAAAAAAAATTAAAATAAAAATCACTGTACGACATTATTCTTTCACACATATAAAATTAAAATATAATAGATAAAAATCTGTAGCAAACATAGGGTACATGTGGGTGTTACTGCGGATATTTTAGATTAATTAGAATAAAGCATTGTTCATCAGATAGACCATACACAATATCAATGTGCAAAATACTATATTTCTTAGACTATTCTATTTAACTTTTTAAAGGGTTTTTCATTAAATATATCAGCCGTATTTCATGTAAAAAAAGAAAAGAGAACAAAAACATTTGTTATATTTACAAAGATTTACATTGCTTTGAAATTTACTTACATTTAGCTTATGAGGAAAACGAAGGAAAATGGAGGAAATGACAAGGGGAATAAAAGAAAACAAGTTGAAAAAATATTTTTTTATTATAATAAAAAAAAACTTATTACATTAAATAAAAACAAAACAATTTATTTATTTAAACCAGAAAGAATTACAAAGTATTGTCTACCCCGTAATTCCCTGTAGTGGTAAACAAAGTTACCTATGCACAGGTCCGGTATAAGTTCATCTAACTTAAGTACTACTTAAAACTATAATTCTAAACTTAAAACTACAATTCTAATTCTAAACTTAAAACTAAATATTACAACTGTGACTTTGTACATTTGTTTTAACCTAAATACTATTTCAACAGTGTTGTAAAATTTGTTATATAAAATTTAACATTAATTTAGGCAGTAGATAGGCATACTGGCTCACGCGCGTTCTGTATCACCCCCAGCCCCGGCCAAAGTGACCCAGTATTCATCGTGTGTATAAGTCCTATCCCTGTTTGTCCCCTTCTCCAATTTTCGAGCATTCGTATTGTATGTTTCAAGCCCCTCCCCTGGATTTACCCCCTCTCAAAGTGATACAGAATCGGTAGTGTGTATAAGGCCTATGCCTGGTCCCTTCTCCAATTTTCGAGCATTCGTATTGAATGTTTTAAGCCCCTCCAATAGATTTACCCCCTCTCAAAGTGATACAGAATGTGTAGTGTGTATAAGGCCTATTGCTGGTCCCTTCTCCAATTTTTCCCGGATTTGTATTGTGTGTGTTTTAAGCCCCGTCTCTGAACTGTCCCCTCTTAAAGTGATGTAGAATTCGGATCTGATTTTTTCTATCCCTACTCTGTAGGCCCGAATACGTAGGCGTTTTACTCCCACCCGAAGAGAGGGAAAATAGCAGCCTCTTTGCTCCTCTTTTCGAAGAAACAGATGGCATGCGTAGGAAATGGAAAGTAGCCGAAAATGAATGAAAAGAAAGGGTCAGCCTTTCTTTCCTCTGCTTTTAAAAATAGATACAACGTTGCCCACTGACTTTGTTAGCAATAAACGTCTTCGTCGCAGGTATGCGCTATTGATGCGCGCAGATAGCAGGAAGATTGCATCAGTAAACGGCCTTCGAGAACTTACTGTGCGCAGGCATTCGGAAATTTATTTTTCTTCAGGCTGATACGCTGCTATTTTTTTCCGCTAGAAACGAATTTATTACAGTAAGGCATGGCGCAAGTTTGAACGTCCTCGCGCAGGTAGTAGTAAATTACTTTCCAGCAATAAATAACCTTTTGAGAAAGGCATACTGCGCGCATACATTCAAAAAGACTATTTTCGAGCCAAAACACTGTCAGTTTTTCTCCGCAATACACGCTATACTACAGTAAGGCACGGCGTGTGTTAAAGGTCCTTGTGCAGGTAGTAGTAAATTGTCCCCAGCAATACACGACCCTTAGAGAAAGGTTTACTGCACGCACGCTTGCTTTTTATAGGCCTATACGCTGTCAGCTTTTCGGCGAGAAAAGATTTACTACAGCAAGGCTTGGTACACGTTGAAGGACTTCGCGCAGGTGGCACTTTTCCCAGCAATAAACAAACTTTTGAGAAAAGCATACTGCGCGCATGGATTCGAAAAGTCAATTTTCGAACCAAAACACTGTCAGTTTTTCTCCGCAATACACGCTATACTACAGTAAGGCACGGCGTGTGTTAAAGGTCCTTGTGCAGGTAGTAGTAAATTGTCCCCAGCAATACACGACCCTTAGAGAAAGGTTTACTGCACGCACGCTTGCTTTTTATAGGCCTATACGCTGTCAGCTTTTCGGCGAGAAAAGATTTACTACAGCAAGGCTTGGTACACGTTGAAGGACTTTGCGCAGGTGGCACTTTTCCCAGCAATAAACAAACTTTTGAGAAAGGCATACTGCGCGCATGGATTCGAAAACTCAATTTTCGAGCTAAAACACTGACAGTTTTTCGGCGAGAAACGATTTATTACAGTAAGGCATAGCGCGTGTTGAAGGTCCTTGTGCAGGTAGTAGTAAATTGCCCCCAACAATACACGACCCTTAGAGAAAGGCTTACTGCGCGCACGCTTTCTTTTTTTAGGCCTATACGCTGCCAGTTTTTCGGCGAGAAACGATTTATTACAGCAAGGCTTGGTACACGTTGAAGGACTTGGCGCAGGTGGCACTTTTCCCAGCAATAAACAACCTTTTGAGAAAGGCATACTGCGCGCATGGATTCGAAAACTCAATTTTCGAGCTAAAACACTGACAGTTTTTCGGCGAGAAACGATTTATTACAGCAAGGCTTGGTACACGTTGAAGGACTTCGCGCAGGTGGCACTTTTCCCAACAACTTTGACGCCAGCTTCTAGAAATGCACTTTCTCGACATCAAGATTGTAGAAACTTTCACGAAAAAAAATGTGTAGGCGTGGATGTGACCGACAGGGAAGTGGTTCTTAAAAAAATTCTGGAAGGAAAATTTCTGCAAGGCAGGCGTTTTTCTAATTACGGAGGAGAATTTTTAACCAATCGCAGAATTTCTTGAAAAAGTGAAAGAAGGGGTAATCTCTTCTGACGATATAAATTCTAGGGCGCAAACTAGGGTTAGTCAGCAAATTTTCAAATTTCAAAAATTATATCAATTTGAAATTTGAAAGAAAAATTCGAGTTGACTTCAAATAGCAAGACAAATTTGCAAATGATGCGAGATCGTATCCGGTGGCTCAATTTAACGGGCCCACATTGCTCATGATGCTTGACCATGTATCATGGGCAATGGATGCAATACATTCATGTAGTAACATTTTATAGAATTTTATTAATAATAATTAAAATAATATTATGTTAAATGTTTATTTATTTCTCAGTACCACCACTACCCCCTGTTGCTGCTATGCAACAGTTGTACGAGGGAATAATACCTCAAGAGAGCGCACCGGTTGCTCGCTCGCCGAGATAAAGGTCGAGCTCCAGATCCAGCTCGAGTTCCAGCTCGAGTTCCAGCTCGAACTCTAGTTCCAGCTCTAGCTCGAGCTCAAGGGGCAGCTTAAGGCGGCGAAAGGAAAAAGTATACACGATGTTGGTCGGATTCCAAAAATTTCATCGCCGAGCAGCAGCAGCGGCAACAGCAACAACGAGCGAAAGAGGAAAGCTGAAGGTAACTATTTTTTATTAATTTTTTTTATGTTAAAATTAAATAATAAATTATAATCTAATAATTTGTTTTTTTTTTCTTTTCTTTTATAGATGAAGCTGAAAACCAGCCGAGGCCGAAAACGCCTTCCACGCCACCCCATTTGCATACGATGAAGTCACCTTCCAGGTCGACAAAGAATGGTAAGAAATACAAAAATTTTAAATTTCATTATATTTTAATATTTATATTATATTATATTTTAAAACTTTTTTTTTTTGCAATTTTTATTTTTTCTAAGTAAATCTTTATAAAGACAACAAATGTTCTTTTTTTCTTTTTTTAAATGAAATACGGCTGATATATTTAATGAAAAAATAGTCTAAGAAAAATAGTGTTTTGCACATTGATATTGTCTATATGATGAACAATGCTTTATTCTAATTAATGTAAAATATCCGCAGTAACACCCACATGTACCCTATGTTTGCTATAGATTTTATCTATTATATTTTAAATTTATATTTGTGAAAGAATAATATCGTACAATGATTTTTCTTTTAATTTTTTTTATTCAATCATCAAGCTTCTCTTTTGTTACAGAATATTTAATAAAAATTTATTTCCAATATACACATGAGTATGTATTCCTTTTAGAAATGATATCTACTTCATCTTGGACAAATTTAGCATCCAAATAATCCAGTAGCCATGCTCGTATTGAGATAACGTTATGTACAGCGCATATAGGTTTCCTTCTAATGTAGAGAATGTGATTAAAACATACGTAATGCTTATCCCTCGATAACGTTTCTAGTGATGGACATCCAAAGTCTTCAACGTTTGAAATTAATCTGTAAATAAAAACAAAATGTAAGAAATACGAGCATAGAAAAGTAAAAGGAAAAGTATGAAAAAGTATGAAAAAGTATGAAAAAGTATGAAAAAAGTATGAAAAGGTATGATAAAAGTATGAAAAGTATGAAAAAGTATGAAAAAAGTATAAAAATAGTATGAAAAAGTATGAAATGTATGAAAAAAGTATGAAAGTAGAGTCATATTATATATCACTTACTCATTTGGTATGAGATTTCTTAGCCATTG
Source organism: Gastracanthus pulcherrimus (assembly GCA_949152435.1). Lineage (NCBI taxonomy): Eukaryota > Metazoa > Arthropoda > Insecta > Hymenoptera > Pteromalidae > Gastracanthus > Gastracanthus pulcherrimus. The sequence goes on along the minus strand of OX424572.1, from coordinate 59,882,574 downwards.
CACTTTCTGCTCTCCCTTAACGTATAATTTCTCAATCCCTTGCGAGCAAATTTGGAAAATTCGTTGAAGACGATGATAAGGAATACCTCCAGCGTCCCATGCAATTCCATGATGATACTTCTCCAACCAGCGAGTCATACATTTTTCTTCTGCTCTCAGTTCTTCCAATGTCATAGGAGGTTTAAAGAGATATGCAGTCGGTAAAGCAGTTTTCTTTAAATTGAGAAAATATACTTCTTTGAAAATGAAAGAATCCTCTGCTATTCTTTGGAATCCTTGAATGTCACAAATATAAACATTCTCTTCTTGAAATTGCAGTATGGCATTTCTGAACAACATGTCGTAGTCACGTGTTCTAGCCATCTTACAGCTCTGTAGTTGATAGTTCAGTACGAAGTGAACTCGGAGAATGAATAGGAAAATTCTCTCATCCTGATTTTATAACAAGTAACTCCGCCTCATGCTCTTTTAGGATTGGTCGTTCAAAAAAGAAAGTATATTCTTTTTTGGAGGGATGAAAAGCCGCTTTTTGGTTGGTTCAAACGGAAGAAAATTCATCCCTCCCTTAAAAAATCTCCCTCCTCTTCCCAAAAAGAACTATTTTAGTTGGTTCAAATGAAAGAAAATTCATCCCTACCTAAGAAAATCTCCCTCCTCTTCATTTTATCCTTGGGCAGTTATTTGAATTTTCTGCCTCTACTTACGTCGACATTGCATACAAAAAGGGAAGCGGTTTCTTGAACAAGCACATTTCATCTTTCGCGGTCAACGAGTTTTAGTCTTGACTATCGTGCACATTTGTGAAGTCCTATTCTAGTGCTATTCTAGTGCTATTACAGTGAGAAAAAAGCAAATATGGCATCCATCGATCTTTTTGAACGCCTTGTTCAGCTTCTTCGTGATACTTTACAAAGTATAAATGATTTAAGTAATAACGATATTCATTAGTGGTTGGACATGTGTAATTCAACCATAAAAGAATTAAATGACAAAATTGCAAAATCTAAACTTACAAGAGGAGAGAAACAGAAATGTCAAACTTGTATGACTCATGTTTCGTGTGTGCAAGTTGAATTTGAACAACATCTTCAACGAGGAGGTAATCTACAATCTGAGAAGACAGAAGCTAGTGTAGAGTGGCGAAACGTGCAGTCGGCATTCCAAAATCGAATCAAGACTGGCGTAGTTGTAAATATAAAACACATGGACATTCTGAGTTTCTTAAGTGATGCACAAAAGCTCTTCAAAGTTAAGGCACAAGAATGCTTAGAAGAATACAATGCTGTGAAAATAAATTCAGATTTTATCTCGGAATTTTCTATGCAGAAAAATGCTACAGTATACATGTCAACAAATTTAGAGGAATGGTTTAAAGACTATATCAAAGAGCCCATTCTTACATAACTAGAAGAATTTCCGGAAAAGGATTCCGGCTAGACATTGAAGAGTATTAAAAGTTTGTGTATATATATGAAAAAATATTCTCCATTCAAGGGCAGTTCTTACATTCCCAAAGTTTATAGAAAACAAAAAAGCATGTGTTACTGTTCATAACACTGACAATCAGTGTTTCAAGTATGCTATTCTTCCAACATTATATCCCAGCAAATATAATTCCAACAGAGCTAATCAATATCGTGTACATGAGAACGAGTTGATCTTTAGTGTTATACAGTTCCCAGTAAAACTGAAAGATATTTCAAAATTCGAAAAATTGAATAATATTTCAGTAAATGTATACATGCTCAGAAAGTATGGTTCAAAATTTGAAGTATCGCCTTGTCACGTTACGTCAGAAAATAAGGCTGAACAAGTAAATCAAGCAGAAGAGGAAGATGAACATGTAAATCTACCAGAAAATAATACTCAACCAGAAAAGAAGAGTAGACATGTAAATCTACTTATCATTCAAGATTTTTGCATTGATGAGCATGAAGAAAATAATTTTGCTGATGGGGATGAAAGCATGCCTAAATACGAATACGTTTGGATCAAAAGCATGTCTCGTCGTCTGGGTTCTCAACTGTCTAAAGCTAATAGAAAATCATACCACTGTGAAAGGTGTTTACAAGTTTTCTATAATAAAAAAAGATTGGAAATTCATGAAAATCATTGTAAAAATATGAATAATTGCCGAATCAATCTGCCAGACTCAAAGAACAACATTCTCAAATTCGAAGGTTACAAAAAGAGAGAAAAAGTTCCTTTCGTTATTTATGCTGATTTTGAATGTTTATTGAAGCCTACTGAGAATGAGAACGCTTTTCAACTACATGAAGCATACAGCATAGGTTACTACAAAAAATGCAGCTTTGATGACAGATTATCTGTCAATAAATCTTACAGACAAAAATTTGGAGATCAAGAGACACCTGCAGAATGGTTTGTTCGAGAACTAAAATCAATAAGTGAGAAGATAGATCATCTCTACAAGAATCCTAAACCATTGAAACTCACAGCTCTAGAAGAATTATCTTTCCAGAGGTCAACCGTTTGTCATATATGTCGAAAATCAATCCGTGATGAAGAACTTGCAGTGCGAGACCATTGTCATTTTACAGGACGGTATGTTATTAGTTTAGTTATATTTAAAATTAATTTTTGGTGATTCCCAAAGAAAAAAAAAAGAAAATGAATTCTTTTTTCTCTTTAGTTTCAGAGGTGCAGCTCACAATTCATATAATTTGAATTATAAGAACTCAAGATTCATTCCCGTTGTTTTGCATAACCTCAATTATGATACTCACTTCATTTTGAAAGAGATCGCTACTTCTACATTGATGAAAGGACGAGTTAGTCTAATACCTTATAATAAGGAGAAATATATTTCGTTCACGAAATACATAGATGACTGCGACATCAGCTTTAGATTCATAGATTCTTGGCGTTTTCTACCATCATCATTGGAAAAGCTCGCATCATATCTACAAAACGTGCCTATAGCGGTGAAAGAGTTTCGACCAGATGGATTCACAGATGAAATGATAGATCTTCTCAGACGAAAAGGTATATTTCCATATGATTATGTAGACGCATTTGATAAGCTATCGTCTACAAAATTGCCAGAAAAAAATTAGTTTTATAATAAACTATCAGATTCCCATATTTCTGAAGAAGACTACAAGCATGCTGTTCGAGTCTGGGATACGATCAATATAAAAACATTGGGAGAGTATTCAGATCTTTACTTAAAAACAGATGTTCTACTATTGGCTGACGTTTTCGAAAGTTTTCGAGAGACATCTCTTAAAGCTTATGATTTATGTCCTGCTCACTTTTACACGACTCCAGGGTTAACATTTTCAGCAGCTCTTAAAATGACAAAGGTAGAATTAGAGCTTCTTACAGATATTGACATGTTAATGTTTATTGAAGCAGGCATTCGGGGAGGAATAAGCCAGTGTTGTAATCGATATGCTAAGGCAAACAATCCATACATGGGTTCTTCATACGATGAGAAACATAAAACGAAGACACACTTATATTTTGATATAAATAATTTGTATGGGTGGACGATGGTACAGCATTTACCGATTGGAAAATTCAAATGGATTGACTTTGAGGCGAATCCAAGCTTCTTCAATACACCACCTGATTCAGATATAGGTTACATTGCTGAAGTAGACTTGGAGTATCCTGAGGAAATACATGATGAACATCGAGACTTCCCTTTCTGCGCAGAGCACCGTGCACCACCTGGCTCAAAGCAAAACAAACTTCTCACTATCGAGCACTTAAACAGGCGCTGGATAATGGAGTTCGTTTGAAAAAGATGCATAGAATTCTGAGTTTCGAGCAGAAGGCCTGGCTTAAACCTTATGTCGAATTAAATACTGAGAAGAGAAAGCAAGCGAAGAATGAGTTTGAAAAACTCTTCTATAAATTATTAATTAACGCTGTCTATGGAAAGTGTATCGAGCGAGAGCGGTCTCCTGTTGATGTACGATTAGTAAATAAATTCACAGGCAGATATGGGACAGAAGCACGCATAGGTCAACCACATTTTCACAGCTCTGCAATCTTTGATGAAAACTTAGTTGCTATTCAGCTAAAGAGAACAAGTATCACAATCAAGAAACCGATATACGTTGGTCTTTGTATCCTTGATTTGTCCAAGACATTAGTTTATGATTTCCATTACTCGTATATGAAACCGCGAGTAGGAGAAAAAGGTAAACTTCTTTATACAGATACTGTTAGTTTGATATATGAAGTTGAGGATATTGATATGTATAAAATAATGAAAGAAGACATTCACAGGTTTGATACTTCTGATTATGATGAGAATAATCAGTTTAATATTCCACGTGTCAATAAAAAAGTCCCAGGATTAATGAAAGACGAATGCTGTGGCAAGATCATGATGGAATTTATAGGTTTACGAATCAAAAATGTACAGTATTTTAGTTGATGGAGGAGAGACAGTGAAAAAAGCCAAAGGTATAAAATCCAGCGTTGTGAAGAAGACAATAACTTTCGAGGATTATAGAAGATGTCTTCAGGATCTTATTATTGTAAAACGTGATCAATGCAACATTCGTTCAAAATTGCACATAGTGCATACTGAAAGACAGAATAAAATTGCCCTTAGTCCTCACGATGATAAGAGATTCTTATTGCCTCAGAGTACAGACACTTTACCTTGGGGTCATTTTCGAATCATGGATGAGCAGATAGCGCAAGCTGCACTTTGAATAGAGGAGGATGCTGAAAAACAAGAAATAGTGGTAGGGATGGAAGTGGAGAGGGGGTATGAAGTATCCAATGAAAGTGGGGCAACGCGAGTGGGGATGGATGTTGCAGAAGATGAAAGAGAGGGGGAAATACGAGGTGGGGGTGAAACAGCCCATGAAAATGCTGTAAGGCGAGAGGGGATGACACTTTATGACAATGAAGGTGAACAAATCAGAATTGAATATGATGTGTTAGAGGAGTTTATGCATGACTGGGATCCATCAAAGGAGGGGATACGCTCTGAGGGAGGAGAGAGAAGGGATATATTACAGGAGGCAATGGAAGGGGCAGAAATTGTCGTGGGGAATGGACTATACCAACAGACAGACCACTACGAGGAGCTCATTCGAGCAATCGAAGAGTTCGAGAATTATCATCCTTGCGGGAAGAAACAAAAACTCAACTAAATTTCTAAGTAAGTTCACTGTTAATTCTCACCAATTTTCTTTTTTTTGCTGTAACAAATATTTTCTCTATTAGAAGTTCTTATTTTTTTACTTTTTCCAGAATGGATCTATCTACACTTAATAACATTGCTGAACGTGACTTCTTACCAAGGAAGAAAGTAACAGACTTGGAAAAAGATCATCAGTACATGGTGTCAGCACGTAAGGAGGTGAAGACGAGATTCGGTACGAAGGTCGTAGCCGAACTCGACGAAAGTTTTCAAATCTTTTTACCAGAGAAGATTTCATCAGCCATCCTAAGAGATCAAGAGTTTTTTGACAGACTTTCCAATACTGCAAATAAAATGAATTTATTTGTGACATATCAGGGTGGATCTTCCTTTACGTTTGAATGAAATACGCAGCTTGCTTTGATTATAATACTTATTTTATTCAGATTAAAACTTGTACATAATAATACATAAATAAATACAATAACATAATATGATTGCTTTCTTATTTACTAGTACCTACATTATTGCGTTTACATTAATATTTTTGGTTAAACCTTGGCTAAATCAAATAATTTTTTTTTATCTATCCAACTATTATGCTCATTACTAAAGCCTAACCATTTAACATATACACGATTTCGACTTTTCTTTAAAACTTTTTCTAATAGATAAATTTCTGGATACATAGTTTTCTGAATTTCCGTTTCATAAAAGCCGACAGAGATGGGTTTATCATAATAATCTTTGACATGATAAGTTACCGGATTGGTTTTTACAACTCGTGATATTGTGAAAATTTCAGTAGACCAATTTGGTGTATAACCTTTTTCAAAAACATGTTTTATCTTATTTATCCGCACTTTATCTCCTACTTTAAATTTCGGTTTTTTCACAGGTAACTTTTCATTTGGAAAATGCTTCTTGACCTCTCTTTCATTTGCCTGCGTAACATTTTTAGGCTCAATTCCTATTGTCCGATGTTTTCTTGAATTGTAAGCTTTCACCAACTCAGGCAGGATATCCCACCATTTATAGCTCCCTTGTTTGCTGAACTCTATCCACATTGCATTTTTTAACGTTCTATTAAAACGCTCACATATGCTTGCATGAAGATTACTATGTGAAGAGTATAGGTTTATCTTGTACTTCTTCATGAGTTTCTGAAAGTTTGAATTGTAAAATTCTTTTCCTTGGTCAGTTTGTAGATTTGTCGGTACACGTTCTTATTTCAGTATTGACTCCGTAGCTAGAGTAACATCATGACCACTCTTTGACTTGATTGGTATGGCCCATGCATACTCTGAAAATGTATCTATGACAGTAAGTAAGTAGCGAAAACCTTTGTTTTCGTTGGCGTATGGAATCATTGCTACAAGATCAGCTTGCCAAGTCTCATCTATTCCACGTATATCATATTTTCTTCGCTTGTAGATGCGGCGAGCTGGTTTGTGCAACTCTTCAGCTATTTTTTGTCGCTCCATTTTTTTTTTGATAATATGTTTAATTTTTAAGAAAAACTTTTATTGAGTCAGATTTTTTTTTTTTTCAAAGCATTCTTTCAATTTTGTCTCAAGATTATCTAATCGAATTTTAAGATGGGAAAGAACATTATTGATTGTATTTAATTCAGTGCTTATGGGAATCTCTAAGTCAACTTTCGTTATAGCCATTATGTTAGTTAGATTTCTAACTTCTTTACTTATAGTTGTCAGAAGCACTTCCAAGGTGACTGCATCATTAGGCTGACTTGGATAAGCAAGGTTACATAACCTTTTATTTTGTAAATCAAAATTACCATCTAATGTAAGATTATAACCAATGCCTGGTGGACCGCGACTTACTACTTGCGTTCCCTCAAGTTTTCTTCCGAACAGGTCGAGACTCATGATGCTACTGATCTTATAAGAAAAGATGCATTTCAATATATATGTCCAGCTTCACGTAGTTCCTCAATGATCGATTGTATTTCATTGTCGTGATTGTAATTTTTTCAATCTGTTGAACTTATAAGATTGTCATCTGGTTGTTTCTTGAACAGTAATTCCATTAGACCCCCAATTTTAGTATAACTTTTATCTCTCACTTTTACCATTTTATCATGAAATTGAATTTCTGAATCGCCAATCATATACACTCCATTGACGTTCCGTACTCCGTATATGTTATCGATTTTGCTGCGGCTTTCATTTAACAATGATAAAAAGTCGCTTGATTCATTTCCTTCAAGCGCAGATTTGAATGTTGAATTCATCATTGTGCCATCCATCGAAGAAAAATCTGCATCATCATCATCATCATATGCGGAACCCGACTCATTTATATCGTTTACTATATAACTTGATCGATCGAATCTCAATCTCTTCCTCGGTTTACTGTTGCTGTCTATGATCAAAATGTGATTAGAAGGTTGCAAGCTTTCGACTTTCGAATCAACGAGCTTCTCGAGTGGTGTAATGACTGGTATCAATGTATTACCAATAACTTTTTCAAAATCTTCTCTCTCCTTTTTCAATAAAGAGTATTTTTGTTTAATAGCCTCACGTGCTCGCAAGAGCTCGCTGAGAATATTCTTTTCTTTCTTGAAGTTTGACATGCTAACGAGATGCTGTCTAGAATTGAACTGTAAGTTTCGGATTCATAACTTCTTTTTTATTGCAAAACAGTCAAATCCTTTTCTGTATCTACCATCATCCATCACTCTATCTTTGTCGATAACAACAAATCCATACTTATCATTCTTCCAGCATTCAGAACAAAGATTTCGAGATTCATTGAAAGTTAAATGAGTATTGACATGATCTTCATAGATATGTTTTAGATTAACATCGTCTTGACGATAAATTACTAACATATTAATATTGTCCCTTACGAGGTGTTTCGGTATATGAGCATACGACTGACATAGATAAAAGCTGTCTACACTTTTATGTCTTCCCATACAGAAAAATGCTCTGACGTTGTCCAGCTTCTCACAAGCCACATCATCAAAAATTATAATTGAATTTGGTCGGGCTTCATCTGGAGATACTACAGATTCATGCTCACTAAAAGGTAGATATGATACACCTTTTTTCGGTTCCAAAACTTTTTCGAGAAATTGATCCTTTGGCTGATTCAAGGATTTAGAGTATACATACAAATTTTCAAATCTAAGACCATTGGGATGTGTAATTAGCGCCAATAAACTATTTGTTTTGCCACAGTTAGATGGCCCGCAGAATACTGCTCGTATAGTATCAGGTACAAATTCTAAATATTGAACTGTGGAAATATAAACGCATGTTTTATATTTTGATCTTTAGTTATAAAACAACACTCGAAGAGAGATGATCGTACATAAATCTCGGATACAACCAAAAGGTTATGGATTGCTTGATAAAGTGATCAATAACTTGCCGATTGAAATGCATCTTCCTGGATATCAATACTGTGGTCCCGGAACTAAATTGAAGAAACGATTGAAAAGAGGTGATCCTGGAATTAATCCGCTTGATCAGGCATGCAAAGAACATGACATAGTGTACTCTGATAAAAGTGGAGATCGTAAAGCAGCTGACATGAAGCTCGCTGATAAAGCTTGGCAACGTATTAAATCCAAGGATGCCGGTCTTCGTGAAAAAGCATATGCTTTTGCTGTTACAAATGCTATGAAATTAAAAGGAATAACTGGAATGGGTCTAAAATTTAGTAAGTTAGTAACGGCTGCTAAAAAATCAATGTCACCAAGTAAATGTTCCGGCAAGGTTATTCAATCCGCCTTGAAAGGTGCACGTCAAGCTGTTAAGAAAGTTGGTGGTAAGAGGAAAGTTATCATTCCACGTGTTCTTCCAATTCCATAAAAAATTGGTGGAGTTCTTCCGTTTCTCATACCGCTGTTCGCAGGACTAAGTGCGACCGGTGATCTGGCAGGGGGAGCTGCAGGAATAGCTAAAGCAGTAAATGATGCTAAAGCTGCACAGAAAAACCATGAAGAAAGTAAGAGACATAATAAGGCAATGGAAGCTATTGCTTTAGGCGAAGGTCTCTATCTTAAACCATATAAAACTGGAATGGGATTATTTATAAAACCTCATGTTGGTCATGGTCAAGTTACTAAAAAAAAAAACTTCGATTTAACTTTGCCAAATCGTCCACTGACTGACTATGATCTTCTAAAATATGCTCGTATGTTGCAAATTCCACATTTCCGAGGTGTTTTTATGAGAAATAATCTGCGTTCCGATGGTCCATGGAGTAATGAATCTGCTATTGTTAACTTGGATGACATGAAAAATAAAGGCACTCACTGGGTGTGTTATCGAAAATTTGGTTCCAAAGTAATTTACTTTGACAGTTTTGATGATCTGAAACCTCCCATAGAGCTCATGTTATATTTCAACGTGAAAGAAGTAAAATATAACTATAAAAGATATCAAAATTTTGACTCATTCATTTGTGGTCATCTTTGTCTTCAATTTTTAACCGGAAGACTATAAAAGAGAAGATTGCAAACGAATGGGAATCATTCTCTTCCAATCAGTCATGAAAGACAGTTTCACTTTGAGTCTTTCAGGAAAATCTTCTGTTCTAGAAGCACAATATTTTCCTTCAATTGAACTACCTCAGCATAAAATTTTTGTTTTGGGTTTAGTTGAACTTTTAACATTCAACTCGATTCCCAATGTGGACTATTCGAATAATAAACTTCATGTGAATGGAAATATTATCACTATCCCTACTGGCAGTTACGAGATTAATGCTATTAATAAATTTTTACAAGAAACTTTGAAATCTAAAGGAATTGAATTTTCTTTGAGAGCTAACAACAATACTCTCAGAAGTGAAATTAATTGCAGTCATCCGTTAGATCTCACTCCTCACGATTCAATAGGTCGTCTTCTTGGCTTCACTCCTCGCATTCTCCGAGTGGAGTACAATATTACCGCAGGTGCTTACATCAACAACAAAAAAGTTCATACAATCCATGAGTTCTTTCCCAGAGTTCTACCAGGATATAAAATCTTGGAAGTTCCATCTCATATCATATATCTACCAGTCAGTGTCAAGTGCGTAGATCATCTTCAAATTCAAATCGTAGATCAAGATGGAAATTTTGTGAATTTCCGTGGAGAAGAAATTACTATTAGACTCCACATCAAATCTGTATAATGGGCATCGTTTACAATTCTAGAGTGTATATAAGTCAACCAACATGTCAATCGGTCATCAGTCAACCGAACAAACTCAAACCGTGAACACGGAAGAGCATTCAGTTCCTCAGAAGCCTAGGTCTAAAAGTTCGTGAAGAAAATTCACGTGTATAATTCTCTGCTGCTTCCAGAAAAATGGACGAAATTCTAAGCATTCAATCAGGTGTCGTATTCGATGAGTCTATTGATCATTACGAGGTTCACGCACATCAACCTTAGTCGACACTAAGCTTTGATGATAGTGATGAAATTCGTATTTCTATCCAACATCAAGATTTATGTGTCTTACCATCGCGTAGTTCTATCCATGTATGTGGAAAACTGCAAAAACCAGATGGAGCAGCACTAACTAAAACTAGATTCGTGAACAATGGCATTTGCCATCTGTTTGATGAAATTCGTTACGAAATTAATGCTGTGGAGATAGATAAAAGTAAAAATGTTGGTTTAAGCAGTCTCATGAAAGGATGGACATCATTCAATCCGAATCAGACTCTCATGTTAGAAAATGCAGGCTGGCTTGACGTTAGAGAAGAAAGCAAAACTTTGGTAGATGCACACGGCAACTTTGACGTTTCCATTCCTCTGAGTATGATCTTGGGCTTTGCAGAAGACTATAAAAGAATTATAGTTAATGTGAAGCATGAACTCATTCTCACAAGATCAAGAAATGACTTGAATGCAATAATTCAAGAAGGTATTGTAGCAAATAGTGTAACTACATATGAAGACTACCAGGTAAAAATAACGAAGATAGAGTGGTTAATGCCATATGTTATTGCATCTGATAAGCAAAAGATCCAGCTGCTGAATTTCATTGGCAAAGATAATCCTATCTCTATGTGCTATCGATCTTGGGAGTTATTTGAATATCCTCTACTTCCGAGCACGAATAAACATGTCTGGACAGTGAAAACTTCAAATCAGTTAGAAAAACCTCGTTTTGTCATTCTCGGACTACAAACCAAGAAAAAAATTTGAAAACTGAAAATGCCAGTCGATTTGACCATTGTGAGATTAGTAATGTGAGACTTTTCTTGAATTCTCAATATTATCCATATAACAATATGAATCTCGACATATCTAAGAATCAGTTCGCTGTTCTCTATGATATGTATGCCAATTTTCAAATCACCTACTATGGAAGAGACCCACAGCCACTGCTGACAAAGTCTGGATTTATCAACCTTGAACCACTCATAGTTATTGACTGTTCACGGCAAAACGAATCTATAAAGAGCGCTCCTGTCGATATACGTCTAGAGTTTGAGTCTAAAAAAGACTTTCTAGCTAACACTTCAGCTTATTGCATGATCTTACACGATCGCATCGTTCAGTACAATCCCATCAGTGGGGATATCAAGAAGCTTGTTTAAACAGCATATTATCCAACACACTTTCGATTCAACACTCATTCCAAGATGGAGTATGCAGTAGACATGATTGGTTTCAAGCAAATGGGAGATGATTATGTTTTAAAAGAAATAGCTATCATTCCTCTCAATGAAAGTGGTGATCCTATCGTTCGTCTATTCAAGAAACCCTTTTCATGGAAAAGACTCTCTGACAAATTGCAAAGGGAACACATTTGGCTAGAACATCATTATCATGGAATAGCCTGGAACACGGGTGGGCTTGACTACTCACGAATTGGATCATTACTCCGTGACTCTTTACACGATGCTACCAAAATTTTTGTCATGGGTGAATTTAAACAGAAATGGCTGCAACTATTCAATTTTTCTGCAGTTCATAACATTCAGCAATACGGCTATCCGTCAAAAACCTATATAGTCAAGTGCGTTACAGTATGTACAAACCATAATCCCATCTACAAGACTGCCTGCGCACTTCACACAGTCAAACTCATAAAATTATTCTATCACTCCTGTAAACATTTGCAAAGAAAATAAAGAAAAAAAAAAGTAGAAAACACTATAGGCATTATGATTTACGTGAGAGAAAGGGAAGCTCTCCCACTCTCTCGATTTCGGATTCTGGATCATTCTGGGTGATTTAGAATCCGAACGGGTTCTGAATCACTTTGAGAGGGCAGGGGGGTTATACAGAACCCGCGTGAGCCAGTATGCCTATATCCTATCTACTTTAGGCAATTATTATATCTTTAACATATCATCAGTTCTTATAGTACTCTCCTTGATTACGTTTCAATAATATAATTTCTATCGGATTTAATGCATTTCTTTAGTTTGTTTTTTTGGTATAAATTACTAATTTCTAGTTCTTTTAAATCATTTGGTAAATAAATTATTATCATCTGGTAATAAACTATTGTAACTTACTATTGCCTTTGTATAACTGTTTTTGTTACTGACTTTTTTCTAACTTTTTGGTATGGCTAAACTTTTATTTCTTGTTATACTGTTAGAATGTATGTACTTATCTTTAAGAGTGTTGTAATGAAATTTTAGAGATTCAAATGTAAATATTTGTTCTATATTCATTGGGTAATCTAAAGTTATAGGATAATATTTATTCACAATTTTTAGAATTTTATTTTGTAACCTTTGTAGAAAGGTTATATGGGATTTGTAAGCTCCGCCCCAAGCTAGTACACCATAGCTAATTATACTATGAAAAAATGCATAGTATATCATTTTGAAAACTTCTTTAGGCATGGATTTGGAGATTTTATAAAATATATAAACTAGGTATTTCGTATTTTTAATAATGTATTGTATGTGTTTATTCAACTTTAGATTATAATCAAAAATAATGCCCAGATATTTACATTCTTCAACTCTACAAGGGTTTCTATTTTTTATCTTAATATTTATATATTCAGGAACACTATCCTTGTAGATACCGAAAGTCATGTATACTGTCTTTTCAATATTTAAGGACAATTTATTTAATAATAGCCACTTTTCAATTTTATTCAAATAACTATTCATACTTTCTTGAGCCTCGATCCAGGTATTTCCAGTTGCTATAATTGTCGTGTCATCAGCATATGACGATATTGCTTCAGGCGGGATTTCTTTCAAGATATCATTGATATAGAGTATGAAAAGCAATGGGCCCAATATTGTACCTTGGGGAACTCCCGTTATTATTACCCTGTAATTACTTAGATTATCATCTATTTTCACTGCTTGATACCTATTATTTAGATAACGTGTAAGCAAATCCAACGCCTATCCCCTAATTCCATAACAATATAATTTTGCTAATAGTATTTCATGATAGACAGTATCAAACGCTTTTGCTAAATCCAGGAATGTTATAATTGTAGGTTTGCTATGATCCAAGTTATTGTAAAGTATATTTGTCACATAATTCAAGGCATCTTTTGTACCAATTTTTTCATAAATCCAAATTGATGTTCGAATATTATATTGCTTTTATTAATGAAGTCAAAAATTCTGTTATATAAAATTCTCTCAAAAATTTTAGCTACGTTAGAAATTAAAGAAATTGTTCTGTAATTAGAAATACTATGTTTAACACCACATTTGTATATCGGTATTACTTCAGCATTTTTTAATGCATCAGGCCAGGTTGCTTTTTTGATGCATAAATTAAATAAATATGTTAGAGGTATAGCTATATGATTACATAATACTTTTAATGTTTTGGCATGAATTTTGTCTACACCACCTTTCTTTAATTTTAAAGAATTAATTATGCTTGCAATTTCATATTCACTTGTTGGTTTGATAAAAATAGAATTATTATTCATATTCGGCATTTTTAAGGTAGTATCAGATGGTTTATCAATTTTTTCACTTACTTTCAGTCCTATCTCGCAGAAGTACTTATTCATTTCATTGGCTATTTCTTTTTCATCAGTTATTTTGTTACCATCTATTTTAATATGATTAATAGTATCATTCAATTTTTGTTTTTATCCAATTTTTGAATTAATAATCTCCCATAATTTTCTGGGATTATTTGCGTTATTCTCTATTAGACTCTTATCATATTTAACTTTAGCATCTATTATTACTTTGTCTAGTATTTTAACATAACTTTTGTACTGTGACTCAAGTTGTTTATTGCCTGGATTTAATTTCCATAAATCGTATAGCAATTGTTTTGTTTCACATGACTTAATAATAGCTTTAGTTATCCAATTTTTCCTGTACCTTTGTTCGTTACTTTTCTTTCTTATTTTTGACAAAATAATATATTTTAAATAGCTATATTTCTTTCTAATTAATAGTTCAAGAACGATGTACTTTTTTATCATTGAAAAGTTTTCGTAAGATAAATACTAAAACTGCACATTTAGTTTAAATTACAGTTTCCACACCACCTTAAAGGTAGTGCTGTTATAGGCGCGTTGGGTCTTTTGGTTTTTACTTTTTTAATAATTATAAATTTTGCTTAAGTGTAAGATGTTTTAAGGTTTCTTATTTTTATTAACTTCATTTATTAATGAAATTACCTTTTTTGAAAAATTTCTTCATTTTAAGCTGCCATTTTGAATACAAAGTGTGAAAATTTTTATTTTTTGTTTTCGAAATTTATCAAAGCATTGGAGTACGGTGTATAACTATTTACTTGTATTTTTCTGATTCTATTGTATCATCTAAAATGTTCAAAAGGTCTATTTTGAACAATATAAGCTAAAGCTTTTAAAAAGAGAAGGTTCCTTTTACTTAACACAGATCACTTAGCGATTAGAAGGCGCGATGTTTAGATGCTGTAGATTGATGATTATATAGTATCATGACAGGGTCGTAACGGTAATCTCACAGTAATTTTTGCTATTTAAAAATTGTCTAAATCTCCGTCTTGACCACACATTTTTTGGCTACAGATCTTCTTGTCGAATACATTTCATGAACAAATTTTGTATTCATGCATCGTTTACCGAGTACATTTTTAGCTTAATAGACTTTTGGTCAAATAGTTCTTTATCGAATAGATTTTTGGTCGATTAAACTTTTTGTCAAATGCATTTTTTGTCTAATAATTTTTTTTTAATAGATTTATCGTCAAATACATTTTTTATCGAGTAGATTTTTTGTCGAATAGATTTATGTCAAATAGATTTTTTGTTGAATAGGATTTTTATCGAGTGTATTTTTTTTCGAATAGACCTTTGCTCGAATAGGTTCTTCGTCGATTGGACTTATTATCGAATTTCCATTAAAAATATTTGACATCGAATAATTATTTTGTCGAATATATGTTTCGTCGAAAAAAATATAATTTTATTAGATAATAATTAAAATCATAATTAAAATAAATCTCCTAACAAATCACCATATCATAGCCTCAGGACAACACAATAACCGTGCCCCGTATGCCCTTTGCAGCCACAGATTTTTGTTAAATGACAGTTATTTGTTGAATTTATGCGGTACTCAAAACACGTACCGTGTGCCATGCACGGAAGAAATCTTGTGAAGTATGCTACTTCTTTCGTACACGGTAATGTATGTACTTACGCAGACAACCGTTCCTCGACCAAGACTTGAAAGAATAATCTCCATTAAACTACACCAACTACTCCAATGGATGCCCCCAAAATATTTTAAGTCACTTTCCCCCGTATACGTTTAATCCAATAACTCAACCTACATACGTATAGATGGCGTCCTCGAAGCATACTGACTACTCTACTGAAAACTCAAATACAGTATCTCATAAACAATCTCATATAAGAAATCAGATGAGAAAGCGTATGAAATTATGACCGATAGTCACAACTGATATCTGATGTGTGTTCTCATTTGAGTTCTCAGGAGATAATTTAAAAAATTAAATAAATAAAAATGGAAAATATAGATATAGTAGTAAGAGGTAAGTAATATTGCAGTTAAGATGCTTGCTTCGTAAGACGAGGACGACCTGAAAGAAATCTCCAGTTCCTAAGGTCCCATGTGTTAGCTATACAATTTTTTGAATTTTCAAAAATTGTTAAAAAGTCATTATTTTCCGAATATTCTACAGAACGCCCGTTAGCACTATTTTCAAAATACCAAGAAAATATTTTTTCGTCTTTCTACCATTTTTAAAATAAGTCGTTAGACTATTATGACACCTTCGAACATAAACGCGTACCATAAACTTACACTTATACACAGAAACACACGCACACATACATACATATAAATATTAATCATATATTGGAAATATTGCAAAATGAAAACCAGCCTCAACAACAAAAACGGGAAAAAAATGAACAACAACAGCAACAACAACAAAAACCAAAACAACAACGACAGCAAATAACTAGAAGTAGAACACTAAAATCGCAAGTAAATAATAAAATAGACTAAATATGGATTTTGAATTGCTTGAAAAAATTCAAAAATCATACTCGGTTCAAAAAGAAATAACATGTTGTAATATAAACAGTTTTAACAAAACTATACAAAGTAAAAATGATTTCATAATGCATGTAAATATAAGAAGTATGTCTGCAAATTTTGATAAATTGAAAGTATTGTTAAAGAGCTTGGAAAACAATCCCTCAATTATTATATGCACTGAAACATTTGTACAAACTAATTACAGACTATATAAATTAGAAGGATATACAAGTTTTTATAACGAAAGTAAAATAAATCGAAGTGATGGCGTCACTGTTTTTATTGATGAGAATATAGTACATAAAGTTAAAACTATTGAATGTGGTAGGATTAAAATACTAAATATACATATTACGATAAATAATAATAGTTCTATTGAATTTTCCGCTATGTACAGATCTCATGATATACCAAAGACTGAGTTCATTTTAGATTTAAATAAATTTTTAAGTGAATAGAGACATATTAAAAATCCTCTAGTAATTGGAGATTTTAATATAGATCTATTAGAGTCAGATAAGATAAGCCAAGAGTTTCAAGACCACCCGTAGGAAATTGTAAAGGATCCTGTATTGACAATATTATTGTTAAAACTAATAGTCTAAATACGGTTATATATAAATTAAAAAATTCTTTAACAGATCATTATCCTATTTTTGTAACAATAAATAAGATTAAAACTAAAAAGTCTGAACCCAATATGATATTAGACTATAAAAAATTAGGAAACATTGCTATGACAAGAGACTGGAATGCAATTATGACAATACAGGACCCTAACATAGCTGCTGACCAATTGATTTTTGAAATTAAACAATGTATAGAACAAGCCAAAGTAAGAAAAAGGAAATGCGGAAATAAGGGCAGGAAAAATTGGATTACGGATGCTATTGTTAAATCATGCGAAACAAAGGAATTTTTATATAACCTATGGCCAATGGATATCAATAATGTACAACTTAAAATACAGTACAAAAATTATGATAAAATTCTAGATAAGGTCATCCTTGACGCAAAAATCAAATATGATAAAAGCTTAGTGGAAAATAATACAAATAATCCTAAAAGACTATGGGATATTATTAATACAAAAATAGGTAAAAAAATAAAATCAAATAACTCTATAGGTTATATAAAAATTAATAATAACAAAATTACAGATAATAAGGAAATAGCGAATAATATGAATAAATATTTCTGTGAAATTGGACGAAATTTAAGTGAAAAAATTGTTAAACCTTCCGATTATGCTTTAAAAATTCCAGATATGAATACAAGCTCAATTTTTTTTAGACCAACAAATACATATGAAATAATGAGCATTATTAATACTTTGAAGTTGAAAAATGGTGGTGTTGATAGAATCAATGCAAAAGTTTTGAAGGTAATATGTAATTATATTATCGAACCACTAGAATTTTTATTTAATACATGTATGGTCAAATATATCTGCACATGTTTTAATTTCATTAATTAATAGATCAGTAGCTAAATTAGGATCTTATATTGACAAAATTTCATACCAGTTCCTATTATTAGCAATATTTATTAGTCTTTTATAATTTATTATTGTTATAGACTCTTTATTTACTTTTTTAACCTTGTTTATGGCAATAAATAGAGGGTAATGGTCTGTTATGGAGCTTTTAAGTTTATACGTTGTTGCATTTAAACATGTTGATTTAATAAAAATATTGTCAATACATGACCCTTTACTATTTCCAATAGGTGGTCTTGTGATTCCTACATAACCAGGAATATAGCCTTTTTCTAAAAAGTTACAAATAAAATCTTGATTCAAAGTGTCTTGCTCTAGTAGATCTATATTAAAGTCACCTATAACCAGATGATCTTTAATATTCTTCTTTTTAATTAAGTATTTGTTTATTTCTAGTATAAATTCAGTCTTGTTTATATCATGAGATCTATAAACAGCTGAGATTTCCATGATACTGTCAGAATCGTTTTTGTTGTTTAAAGAAATACGTGTGTTAATAATTTTGATCCTACCAACTTCTATAATATTTGTTTTTTGAGCTACGCTTGTATGTACAAAGATCATTACACCATCATTTTGATTAATTTTGCTTTCATTGTAGTAACTCATATATCCATCAAGTTCATATAATTTGTAATTGACTTGTGTGAAAGTTTCTGTGGTAATGACAATACATGGTTTATTGATTAAACTTTCTAACAATACTTTTAATTTATCAAAATTAGAATTCATGCTTCTTATATTCATATGATTATTAAATCTTTTTTATTGCTTCTTGCTTTATTAAGTATATCAATATTTCCGCACAACTTTTCCTTTTTGACAGTATATTTTTTTATAGTCTGTAATAATTCTAAATAATCCATATTATTCTATTATATATGACAAGTATTATGTAGTATTAGTAGTATTTGTTGTATTTATTGTCGTCCGCTCTTTACTATGTACTACTATCCGTTGTCTGTGTTGGTAGAAATCTCTTGATGGTAAAACAGGTGCAATTGGATAATCCGTCGAGTCGATATACTTTTTTATTTTGTGCCTAAGGATCTCACAAGATGTCGCGTCATATGCCATATGTTCAACATTGTATTTTGTTTCATATTTGCTGTTGCTATATACACAATTTACACATTTTCTTATTTCACTTGTGCACTCACTGGCTTTATGCTTACCCGAGCACTTTATGCATGCAGGACCATTCCTGCATTATTTGTTATGTCCTAATCTACCACATGCATCACAAGGTCTAATGTTTATATGGTCATACACTCTACAGTTTTGATAACTAATAAAAAGCCTATTTTTCCTCTCTCTTATTACTTTATACATTTCAGATGGTACTTCCATCAATATTGTGCTTAAGTTGTTCCTGTTATTTTTATACATATGTAGGACTGTACCTTTCTCTGTGAAATTGTTGAAATATCTTGCATTTATGCCCTCTTCTATATCTGCAATATCCATCTCGGTATCATTGTCAAAACCTACTATTTTTATTTTTGGATTAAACAATTCTTCTTTTTTCACTTCCCAAATAGATTGTAGCTTGTTCTTGATTATTTCTTCAGTTATTTGAACACTTTCATTATCAACACAGTTAATAGTCACTTCATTTTTCTTATTTATGTGTATACTCTTTGCCTGTATTCTTGTTTCATTTGTTATCTGCATTTTGATACATTCATTCAGATTAATGTGTTCGTTTTCAGCTTTGTCTATTTTTTTAAGAACGATTTTTGGAACACGTTTTAGCTGTGGTTTGAAATTGGTTACCGTTTCAGCATAAGTCTTTTTTATTGAGTTTTGATTATGTTTATCTAACTGCTTTTGTTTATCTAGCAGTTCTCTTAACAGGTCAACTTTTTCTTGCAGTTCTTTAATCAGTACTTCTTGCAGAGAGAGTTTTGTTTGCATCAACTCAAAATCTCCTTCATTCTCAAAGTTAGAAGAATTTTGTATGTCTTGAGTTTTGTTCGTAACTTCTTCAAGCAGTTCTTTCCTAATTTTCTCTGAGTTTTTCATTTTAATCTGCGCAATGAGGAGCTTGGCAGATTCACTCAACATATTTTCGGCATTTTTTGAGGTTATGTCGAGCTGCTTATGTTCTGGACATATTGTAAGAAATTCACTTATACATTTACTTCCTTTTAATCTTTTATTACAACTCTGGTGAAACGCATTTTCGCATATAATGCAAATTTGTGTAGTACACTTTGATTTACCACAGCACTTAAAATTTATTTTACTGTTTTTATCAGGACCGTGTTTCTCATTTGCCGCCATCTTACATATAAAATTAATATATAATAAAATAATTATTTTTTACACACATAATATTTATATATATATATATATATATATATATATATATATATATATATATATATATATATATATATATATATATATATAAATATTATTATTACATAATAACTAATCGATGAATGTCACATCTTCTACGATGCGAGGTTTTACTATTGATGGTCGCGGTGGTGGTGGTGGTGGAGGTGATGGTGGTGATGGTGGTGATGGTGGTGGTGGTGCTACTGCTGCTACTATCTTCGATTAAGCTTTATCCTGCACTCGGCTGTACATTCGCAGCCAATCTCGTTTCGCTTGCGTACTTTGAAGCGAAGCTTTGTCATCCTTCACTTGATCTGAAAAAATAAATATTGCTGTTTTAAAAAATATATAATATAAATATTAAATTATAATAAAATTTTAAATTTTTGTATTTCATACCAATCTTTGTCGACCTGGAAGGTGACTTCATCGTACGCAAATGGGGTGGCATGGGAGGCGTTTTCGACCTCGGCTGGTTTTCAGCTTCATCTATAAAAGAAAAGAAAAAAAACAAATTATTAAATTATTATTTATTGTTTAATTTTAGCATAAAAAAATGAATAAAAAAATAGTTACCTTGAGCTTTCCTCTTTCGCTCGTTGTTGCTGTTGCTATTGTTGCTGCTGCTCGGCGACGAAATTTTTGGTATACGACCAATATCGTGTATACTTTTTCCTTTCGCCGCCTTTAAGCTGGCCCTTGAGCTGGAGCTAGAGCTGGAACTAGAGCTCGAGCTGGAACTCGAACTGGTTCTCGAGCTCCACCTCGATCTCGGCGAGCGAGCAACCGGTGCGCTCTCTTAAGGTATTATTCCCTCGTACAACTGTTGCATAGCAGTAACAGGGGGTAGTGGTGGTACTGAAAAATAAATAAACACTTAACATAATATTATTTTAATTATTATTAATAAAATTCTATAAAATTTTACTTACATGAATGTATCGCATCCATAGCCCATGACACATAGTCAAGCATCATGAGCAATGTGGGCAAGTTAGCCACCGGATACGATCCCGCATCATTTGCAAATTTGTCTTGCTATTTGATGCCATCTCGAATTTTTCTTTCAAATTTCAAGTTGATATATTTTTTTAAATTTGAAAATTTACTGACTGACCCTAGTTTGCGCCCTAGTATTTATATCGTAAGAAGAGCTTACCCCTTCTTTCACTTTTTCAAGAACTTCTGCGATTGGTTAAAAATTCTCCTCCCTTAATTAGAAAATTCCTGCCTTGCAGAAATTTTCCTCCCAGAATTTTATTAAGAACTACCTCCCTGTCGGTCACACCCACGCCTACACATTTTTTTGTTTTTTTTTTCGTGAAAGTTTCTACAATCTTGATGTCGAGAAAGTGCATCTGTAGAAGCTGGCGTCATATTGTCACTAACACAACGATAGTTACTGGAAAACGAAGCACAAGGCTCTTCAATGCACACCATACTTTACTGTAATAAAGCTTTTGTAGCAAAAGGCTGACAGCGTATCGGCCAGAAAAGAAAATTTACAAGTACTTGCGAGTAGTAAGCCTTTCTCTAAGGTTACTTATTGATGGAAACAATTTACTAGCACCTGCGCGAGAAACTTTAACGTGCACCAAGCTTTACTGTAATAAATTCTATTCTACCGAAAAAAAATATCCGGCAGCGTATCAGCCTGAAGAAAAAGAAATTTTCGTATGTCTGTGTGCAGTGAGAGTTTCGTTTAAGGTCGTTTATTTATGGAACAATTTACTTGTACCTACGCAAGGATCGACGTTTTGGCTCGAAAATAGACTTTTCGAATCCATGCGCGCAGTAAGCCTATTTCAAAAGGTTGTTTATTGCTGAGAAAAGTGCCACCTTCGCGAAGTCCTTCAACGTATACCAAGCCTTGCTGTAATAAATCGTTTCTCGCCGAAAAACTGACAGCGTATAGGCCTATAAAAAGCAAGTGTGCGCGTAGTAAGCCTTTCTATAAGGGTCGTGTATTGCTGGGGACAATTTACTACTACCTGCACAAGGACCTTTAACACGCGCTATGCCTTGCTGTAGTATAGCGCGTATTGCGGAGAAAAACTGACAGTGTTTTGGCTCGAAAATAGACTTTTCGAATCTATGCGCGCAGTATGCCTTTCTCAAAAGGTTATTTATTGCTGGAAAGTAATTTACTACCACCTGCGCGAGGAACTTCAAATTTGCGCCATGCCTTACTGTAATAAATTCGTTACTAGCGGAAAAAAACTAGCAGTGTATCAGCCTGAAGAAAAATAAATTTTCGAATGCCTGCGCACAGTAAGTTCTCGAAGGCCGTTTACTGATGCAATCTTCCTGCTATCTGCGCGCACCTACAGCACATATATGCGAGGAAGACGTTTATTGCTAGCAAAGTTAATGAGCAAGGTTCTATCTATTTTTAAAAGCAGAGGAAAGAAAGGCTGACCCTTTCTTTTCATTCATTTTCGGCTACTTTTCATTTCCTACGCTGCCATCTGTTTCTTCGAAAAGAGGAGCAAAGAGGCTGCACCTTTCCCTCTCTTCGGGTGGGAGTAAAACGTCTACGTATTCGGGCCTACAGAGTGGGGATAGAAAAAATCTGATACGAATTCTACATCACTTTAAGAGGGGGGCTTAAAACACATAATACGAATCCGGGAAAAATTGGAGAAGGGACCAGGCATAGGCCTTATACACACTACAGATTCTGTATCACTTTGAGAGGGGGTAAATCCAGGGGAGGGGCTTAAAACATACAATAAAAATGCTGAAAAATTGGAGAAGGGGACAAACAGGGATAGGGCTTATACACACTATGAATACTGGATCACTTTGGCAGGGGAGGGGTTGATACAGAACCTGCATGAGCCAGTATGCCTACAGCCTATCTACTTTAGCTATCCAATCAAAGATGCAACTCCAAAAAGCGACGAGTACCCTCGTTTGAGCCAAGAACCATCTCCTGAAACGGTAATCCCTTGAGATTGACCATTTTCTTCGCTCTTTCGTCTCTTCTCTTGTCCAGCTTGCTTCATACTGTTATCACGAACTGTTGATGTTGCTATTGAAATGAGATTCACTATTTTATCGTAGAAAGATTGGAAAACAGGACGTGGTAATTCCATAAATGCACAAAACTTCATCATTCCATTCAGTCCTACTCCTATCAGTCGTATTGCTAACGCCATCCGACGATTAATATCATATGGATTTTTTATAAATTTACTGTTAGGTATAACAATATCTGGACACTTTGGGCAAATAATCACAATTTTGAAGCCGAAGACCCGAGAACTTCTTTCATGAAAAGTTATATTAGAACCGCACGTTTTACACTTCACATGCTCAGAAATTGCAGAAAATACTGCCAAAAAATTAATGATTCGGTATCAAAATGTATAATTTACATCGAAATCGTCCTCGGATGTCTTCAGCTTTTTTGCCGAAGTACTGATGCCACTGGAATCACCTTCAGAATCGTATAGATTCATCGGACGATTCGCTGATTTACGGCTCTGATACCGTGTTGTATAGTTTTCTTTCGTGCCTTTTCTTCCTGCGCACACTTTCTTTTTCCATTTTCCTCAACGTAATAATAAATAATTAAACCTTTCACAAAAATATAGTTTCGAAAGCGCTCTTGGATGTAATAAACGTAACAATATTTTGCCAGCAAATAATTATACGATACGTATGGTAAAGAAAAAAAAACTCTATTTTTGCAATCTGACAGATGTACTGATTATAAAATTTGAATAATCATTTTTTCAAATAAATGACAAATTATAATATTTAGAATTCTTAATATTATTTCGTTCATTAAATCCAAGGACTCAAGGACCCTAGGCGTTAACTGTTTTCCCATTTATTATATTTACGGTAAATATATATCTATGTTTTCGTATTAGTTAGTACAAAATTCACTCTACTTACTAGATTTTCAATTCACTAACTAAAATGCAAATCGACTCCATAAAATTGAATAAACAATTTTATAGTGTTACAAAATACATTGTCATTTGTAAAAAGAATGTTATTTGATATATAAAAACATTTTAATTATTTATATAATTCAAATATTTTTTCATAATGAAAATTATACTTTTGCATATATTTAAAAGTTTAAATCTATCTCGTCATTTATAAAACGGACTTGTCGGTTTCATTTTTCAACGCAGAAGTAAATAGAACAAATAAATACATATACAAACAATTAATAAGCTTCAAGGAAGCTAAGTGCCAATGAATTGGTAGCGGTTCTTTTCTACGTTTTGATGGCCATTTGTAACGATTTCACCGTTGGTTCTGAGATCACATTTGTTTTCTGCTGAGGACGTGGAATACGTCATATATATCTATCACATCAAAAGCTAAAATTATTTACAATATGTACGACACTCATAAACACGGCTGGAATTTCACATCAATGTAACCTTTGTAAATACATTCTATCGCACGTCATAAGAACTTAAGTATAAATAATATATTAAGACATAACAACAATATGGTCATTTTTTAAAAGATTTACGATCTTCAATTAAACTATACAAGCTTTTGCTGATATCCAAATGGTGGGTACAACATAACTACTCAGAAACTCTCTAAATTGCAAATATTTGTGGAACTATTCACAATTTTTTCACTATTTTTCCACTTTCGTTAACGAAACGTAGCCGTTACAAAAATACCAATAATAATGGAAATTAAAGAAACTTTGGAAAAATAGTTCACCATTTTAAATCTGCAATTTTTTATTTTGATAGTCTAATCTTCGATGCGTAACGGCGACGTTTTGTTGACAAAACGTGGCAAATAGTGAAAAAATTGTAAAGAAATTATCCTTTCTACTCAACCGCCGGTACACCTTGCTCCTCATTTGCCGCCGCTGCTACTCTTCCCCGTCTATTCACTCCTCTCTATCTCTATACTTCTCGCATTCAGCCGCGCATGCATTGATTCTCTCTCTCTCTCTCTCTCTCTCTCTCTCTCTCTCTCTCTTTCTCTCTCTCTAATTTATTTTACGTGTTGATTGTTAATGTATTTATTAGCGTGAATTGTAAGAGTGTCATATGAATGAGTGTGTTTTTATTTTTTGACGTGATAGATTTACGTACAATTTTTCGTAAAGTGTGTGTATGTATTCCTTTTATTTTTATAGTATTTTTTTATCTTTATTATATTTATCTTATTATGTATTGACGAAGCGTATTCTGTGATGTGCCATTTGACTGACTAGTTCATTATATTTAGATTTTATAAACTGACGAACTGTTACAGCGAATAATGTTCTTTTTTATATAAGAAACGCAATAATTGAATGTTAAATGTGAGATAACAAATGTATAAACTGACTGATATTTTAATTATTTTAACTATACATGTACATGCAATTGTAAGAATTTCGTCATTGATGAATAAATAGTATATCTATCTATCTATCTATCTATCTCTCTCTCACTCGCGTTCCGCTTAGAGAAGTGGAACAAAACTAGGATAGTGAACATAGTTTCGCTCATCCCTTTTCTAATGTCATCGAGAACACCCAGCAAAGGTGTCTGAGTACTATATCCTATTCTAAAGAGAGGGACACAGAGAGAGAGAGAGATAGATAAAGAGAGAGAGAGAGAGAGAGAGACAGAGAGAGAGAGATACTCTTTATTCGTCACTATGGCAGAAATTTACAGTTGTATGTACATTTGGTTAAAATTAGTTATCACATTATCATATTCATCACTAAGACAAAAATTTACAGCTGTATGTACATTTGGTTAAAATTAGTTATTACATTATCAGTCATTGAATTTGAAAAGTTTGAATCGCTATCACAGGTCGTTAATTTATAGTCTAACATATCATAATGTAGTCAGTGCTATTACATATCGTTTCGTCTACTTAATTATATATAAATAAATAGATAACAAGTAATATATACACATACACGTTTATATTGCACATATATGTATCGCGTCGAATATAAAACACCTTTGATTCTTCCTTCATTCTTACAATTATTCACGCTAATAATTACACTCACACTTCACACTTAACACTTAATATAAATTAAGACTACACAGAAATGAACGAAATACAATGAGAAGCGGTTTGACGTGAGCCGTAGGCCTATGACTAATCACTTATGGAGTCTTATCGCCGTGTAGTTCTTTAAAGTGCCCACCTAACGCCGTTTTAAACTTATATAGTGATTGCAGACACCTTACACTGCAGGGGAACAAATTCCAGAGGCGAGCATCCTGGGCCCTAAAAGAATAGACGCCCTTATTAGTGCGCGACCCCGGAACTGAGAGCTCTTTCGTACCCCCCTACTTCAAATTCTGGCCTGATTGTTTTCGAAAAGAGCAGTAATATACGTTGGCTGCCGCATAATAACCGCTTCATAAAGCAGCAACCCCATAAAATACTCTCTCCTCGCCTTTATATCTAACCAGCCCAGGCTCTTCCTGTAAGGATTGATATGCTCGTCCCATCTAACACCACATATCGACGCTCCGTACAAAGACTAGCACAACTCAGAATTCTCAAAAAACAACAGTTTTAATCAAAATCCTCCTACGAAACTAGGAGTTTTCAGGTTCTCAGACAAAAACTATTACCTTTTCAAAGGTTCTGAGAAAATATTAGTATTAATTAGGGGATCTAAAAAGTGCTAGTTTTATAAGAGGTCTTGGAAAAGAACTAGCTGTTTTTGAGAATTCTGAGCTGTGCTAGTCTTGGTACGGAGGTCGATATATACCTCACACATGAATTTTGTAAACGTTGCAGTCTTGTCTGAAGCTCACCTGACACATCAAGATAAACTACTGAGCAGTAATCTAGATGAGGTAATACCAATGCACATACCAACTGCTTACGAAGTGCCTCAGTAGTGCATGAACGGAAGAGTTTCAGGCTACAAAGAGTCCTGTTTACCTTCTTGCTAACCTCATCTATTTGCGGCTTCCACGTAAATCCTCCGTCCATTACCACACCGAGGTTAGTGACTGCGTCAACAAAAGGTACGAATACGCCTCCTGCACCTTAATGCCCTGCAACTCAAGGCTCTGTACCTGCTTGATGTTACGATAAGAACCAAAATAAATTGCCTGTGTCTGCTGACATTGAGTCGATATGCGATTGATACCCTCTCGAAGATTCCGCAAGGTCATCTGCGTGTAGGTTTGCAGATCGTCAGCGTAGAGTATATGTTCGACGTTATGTAGGTTAAGTGCTTCTTTTAAGTCGTTAATGAATAAACTGAAGAGCAAGGACCCCAGGACCGATCCCTGTGGCACGCTGAGATTGGTGGTTAGCTAATTTGATTCCCCATTTATATTATTAATGACTTTTTGTCTACGATCTGTGATGTATGCCTTCAACCACAGGAGAACGCTCCTGAAGAAATCTATGCGCATCAGCTTACGCAGCAGCTTTGAATGTGAAATAGTGTTGAATGCTTTGCTGAAATCAAATAATAATAAAATCAGTAGTGGTAGTATTATTTCAGTAGTGCAGTCTGAGTGCTGTGATGTTGTCGAAAACCTGTTTACATCGGGTCAAGAGTATTTTTTGTCCTCAAAAAGTCAGCAACTTGGTCATAGACAATTTTTTCGAGGATCTTGGAAAGGAAGTTTGATATGCAATGGGGTGAAAATCAGAAACCAAAGATGAAACTGGTTTCTTCTTCAAAGGTACAAGGTGAATTCCCTTCCAACTACCCAGGAAAATTCCATTTGAGAGGGAGGAATTAAAGGTCTTCGCAACATGGTAACCCACTAACGGAAGAGCCTTGGCCACCACACTTTGTAAGATTCCGTCCTGACCTCTAGCCTATGACGAGAAATGGGCAACAGTCAGGACTACGTCAGAGAAGGTGTTTTCTCTGAAGACAGAGCCGTCATCACTTTTAGACAGGAGTCCAAAGCTCTTGAGTTCTTGCTATATGTCTTTCTTTGTATCAAAAGTTTCAAAGATACGGTTTTGTATAAAAATATCCCGTGCGCTTTTTGTGCGTTGTTCGGCATCAGACGCGAGAGATTGACACTCCTGCCATAGTTTGCTGTCTTTGGTCCGTGCGTAACGTCTTCATACAGCGTCTCGTGTCTTGTACAGATACGCGAGTTTAGCGTCAACCCATGGGGGATTTGCTTTCTTTTTCGGTGAGAATTCCTTCAGCGGTGCTACTGTATCAGTCGCAGTCGTGAGATTGACGCCGAGGCATTCAAGTTGGTAGTCGGTGTCTGTGTCTGAGCCATCAAGCGGCGACCAATCACAGTCGGCAAGGTGAGGGAGGTCGTATTGCTGTATCGATTTAAAATCCCTATAGCTAAACGAGTTAGCTAAGGGGGGTACAGCAGTTTCAACCCCAATCTGAACTATTTAGAGATATTTCAGGCTATGAATTTGTTGAAAATCTTTTTTGATCGCTAACATCTTGAAAATGGCACGGTCAGTTTTTACGAGACAGGAGTCAGATTTTTCATTTATTAATGAAGATTCGAAATTGAAAAGAAATTTAAAGATTCATCGCCTCGTTTTTTTATAAGAATTTTTGGAAACTTTTGATTTTAGAGTTTTAGTTTTTCGAGTTTTTTGGTATGTCAGAACTATTCGGATCAATTTAGTGTAAATTCAGAGAATAAACTTACCTATCTTCTACAACCACATATTTTAGATGGGCTCTTTTCTCTTCTTTTGTTATACACGAAAAGAGTCATATTTAGTTTAAACGGTTAATCTCGGAAATCTATGATGGCAAAGCATTCATAAAGTTTTAGATGCTTAGGAATTTAGTCAATCTACGTACCAACATCTGATTACAGTTAATTTAAATATTTAAATAATTTTAATAAATTACGTACAGAGAAAATGTTGTTGTAATAATGATTATTACCTATCTTTCTGTAATTCTAGTAAAAAATTATCCTTTGTCAAACCATCAATGATAAAAAAGCACACCATTTTTTAGGTATTATTTAGAAAGAGATATAATAATTTAAAATTAATTTATAAGAACAAAGAATTTCATATTGAAAAAATTAACTTAGTTTGAGAAAACTAAGTGCCAATTAATTGGCAGCGGTTTGTCTTTTGATGATTTTTCAACTTCCTGGTTATATAAATAATATAATTAAACATAAAATTGAACATTTAACGTGTTTTTAGAAAAAATATAGACTTATTAACATTTTTCCAAATTTTCATATTTATATACCATTTTACCCTCTTAAGTAGTGAGTATTGATACAGATGGAGCTTGTGTACAGATTTGATTCATTCACATCATATTTATTAACCATGAGTGCATCCACCGTATAACATTACTGAATTTTATGGAGTAATAGTATAATATTAGATGCACAAGAAAATATAATTGAATATACAAACGTATGTTTATGTTGTAAAATGAAGCTTTATAATGTCGTAAAATATGAATAACAAAAACGTGCTGAACAATTTTAAAGAACTAACTACTATACTTAGGTGCTATACGGTTTCAGAAACGAACAAATATTTGTGCATTGTATTCTTAAATATAGTAAGGGACGTAGACTCAGTAATAAAAAGGGGTATAGATAGCCACAAAAGTGCAAAAGTAACAAAGAATGAATTTTTGTAAACTTTATTGGTTTTGATTATTTAAATTCAGGTTTCTTTCAATATTCAATATTCAATATTCAATATTCTTTGTTGAAAAACGTGATAACAAAATCGATTTTTCAAAAATTTAACATGCTTTAGTGTCCTTAATAATATAAATTTCGCAAGGTTTTAAGGTTTAACAAAAAATGGTTAGTACTACAAAATAGTTCATTTTTTCACAGTTTTGATCAAATATCTAATTTATTAACATCAATCTTTTATCAAGAATAATTCACAATAAATAAATGTTTTAGATGAGCTAGAAAAATGCCGATAAAATTAATGAAAAAGATTTTTCTTTTTGCATCAGTTTAAATTAAAAGTATATATTCCTTGAATATCAAGTGGCGCGGTAGCGCCACGAAGGCGAGTTTGAGTTATTTTCTTTATACGATAACAAGTACTTATTACTATTATTACCAAGTTATTTCGACTTAATAGCATGTTTTCGTGCTAAACTATGATTTCCAACAAAAATATTAGCCAAAAAGTTATTTTATGTCATAATAAACGAGTATGTAATTCTCAAATGCTGAAAGTATATCAACTTTCTTTCTCCAGCCCGAAAAGTAAAAGGACCGTGAAGTTAGCCGCAACAAATATATAAGTGAAAGCACCGTTAAGTTGGCCGCACATACGGCTGGGTATTGCCAACGAATATAGACCTATATAGAAGAACGATTCTTATAGAGCGGTTGGTTCTCAAAAACGGTAGTTGAATAGTCTTCGCGAGAAGGGGCCAGCCGTTATTTTCCTATGGTGCTGTCTCTCTCGCACCTGCGCGCCGTTCCGGTTTTAAATTTTCTAGAGCTTACGGGCGGACTTTATTCTTGCGCTTCAATTAGATATTAATAAAAATGTTTAGAGTTAGATTTGATAATTTTAAAAGCATATATAAATTTTTATGTATTTAAATGACTTGGGTACAAATTAACTGAAAGTAATAATAAATTAGTATTACAGTTTCGATAAATCTAAGATAATAATAAATAAATAAATAAGTAAATAAATAAATAAATAAAACTCATTTTTATATCATATTTAATTTTGATATTGCCTTTTGTTATTAAATAATTTTTTTTTTCATAATTTTAAGAAGAATATAGGTATTTACTTGATT
The DNA here is from genome assembly GCA_949152435.1 of Gastracanthus pulcherrimus. Lineage (NCBI taxonomy): Eukaryota > Metazoa > Arthropoda > Insecta > Hymenoptera > Pteromalidae > Gastracanthus > Gastracanthus pulcherrimus. The sequence goes on along the minus strand of OX424572.1, from coordinate 59,851,391 downwards.
TAAAAATGATTAATTAACAGTTGTCTAAGTAACTCACGAATTATACAAAATTTTGCTTATATTCTTCAAATTAACTTTTTGATGTGCTTAATGTATGGTATAAGAATTTATTATTTAATTAAAATTGAAGGAAATTTTTTTTTCTCTTAAAGAAGTTTGTTGTATAAGCCATGTCTTGAGCACATAATTATAGGTTATCTACATTAAGTATCTTTATTTTTAATTCGAAATAATAAACAAATATATCTATTTAAAAGAAAGCATGTATACTTTCAAATTGTACGATATATTCTATATATTTGCAGTACCCAGATTAAAATTTTTTTGAAAAATGTGTATTTAAAATTCACAGTCGTGATATCTATTTCCACTAAAATAGCTTTAAACTAATTGTTAGATATTTAAAGAAATGTACATATTTTTTACATATTTAAAGTATTAAAAAACTTGAAGCTAATATTTTATTATTATTTCACAAGAGTAATTCTAAAGTTATTGTTAGATATATCAATCAAAAGAAAATTACGCCTACTTTATGAAAATGTATATATTTTTGGCAAATTCAACGTATAAAATAATGATAACAATTGCAAAAATAAAGAACATTTTTTTGCAAAAATCACTTAATAGTTATTGTTGACACATATTATTGACAAGTTTAACGTATAAAATGACAACAAAAGTTGTTTCAATTTTTATAAATTTTACTAAATTATTATTTTTATTAAACAATTAGTCTAGTATTATCCATTCAGCTTCAAAATGTAATCAGTTATAAGTTGAAACATATGTAATATGTCTGCAAAAATGAGCGCGTAGTATCCCTTAAAATGTTGTAGTGAACACAAATTTTGGTCCATACATGCGTACACATACATAGGGCAGACCGGGGCTAATTCATCGATATGTTTTGCGATTGCCTATTCTAATAATTTTCCAAAATCTAAATACTGTTTAACGTAGATATAAACTTTATAATTTTAACTAAAAAATTTTTTTCAGACTTATTTATAAATTTGCTATAGTTGTTAGACTACAGTTGCACGGGGCTGATCTGTCAACGGAAATCTTCCTTTATTTGTAACTTAAGCAATTTTACACTTTTTGAAGTGTGCCAGGCGTAAAAATCTTATCAAGAAAAAATAATAAGTCTTGATTCTTACTGAATTATTTAATGAATTTTTTGTATGGAACTCCAGTTATTTTTTGCCAAAAAATCGAAATAAAAACTTTAAATGCGTATTTCTAGAAACATATTTTTTTTACTTCAAAAAGTTTCTGGCGCAACTCAAGTTAATGGATATTTTTAAAACTTGTAAAAAATATCAATGAAACACTCGAAAAAATTTACTAAAAAGGACTGAAATCTCTAAAAAAAAATTAACTTTAAAAAAAGTGAAAGGTTAGGCGAGTTTGATGTATTCCGCAAAATTATCATGGAGCAATACAATAATCTATTTGATAAGGTAAGCCATAGATTAAAAAAGTAATGAGATCAATGGAAAATAGTCAAGTTTTAAATACATAAATAATTATAAATAATTTAGCAACGAACTTACAGATAAAAAAGAACTGAGATCAATCAAACAAAGTCAAGTTTATTATATTTAATCATAATAAAGCAAAAATATTGTTGTGTTCAATCAAGGGCTTACTTAACTTAAAGTTACGTTATATAATGATCAATTACAAACAACTCTCAAGATACTTACTACGTAACTTGCAATGCCCGTTTTATTTTGTTTATGGTGTTGTCGATCAGTAACTTTCTACAAACTTATTTGCCTACGTAAACTTATAAAAATGTTTTTTTGATATAATGATATGTATTATCAATGATGATTACATAACACATATTTGTAAATATAGTTAACAAAAAGTGTATAATATGACATAATTTTCCTAATGTCTAAACAAATTATAGAAGTTACACATAAGTTATGAAAATTTTATTCATTTTAAAATAAGTAAATATGTAGAGACAATTAATTTTTAAAAGATTTATATCTATTTTTGTATATTCAAAAACTATGTATAAGTACCAATATAATGTGCGAAAAAGTTAAAATATTAATGAATTAGATATATATCACGTTCTAACATATAAAAAGAAAATTTTAGTTGATCACCAATAAACAAAATGAAACGGGCATGGCAAGTTACGTAGTAAGTATCTTGAGAGTTGTTTGTAATTGATCATTATATAACGTAACTTTAAGTTAAGTAAGCCCTTTTTTATCTGTAAGTTCGTTGCTAAATTATTTATAATTATTTATGGATTTAAAACTTGTCTATTTTCCATTGATCTCATTACTTTTTTAATCAAATAGATTATTGTATTGCTCCATGATAATTTTGCGGAATACATCAAACTCGCCTAACCTTTCACTTTTTTTAAAGTTAATTTTTTTTAGAGATTTAAATTACAAAAATATGTAAACACCTTAACATAATAACTTTTATGAAGCTTATATAAAATTCTTACCTCTCTAGCTGATTATTTAATATTTCCATTTGAGACATTTGATTTTCCAAGATTTCAATTTTTTCCTTTTCCTTTTTAAAGGATTTATTCAAAATATTTAATTCAGATTTATAATGTGTACATTCTTTTTGTAAATTGTGAATTTGGGAAATAAGTAAATGATTTTCGTTGTCTGCAGTACGTTGTCTATTCAACAACAAATCAAATTCTTTTTGAAGCTTTATACGAGAATTTTCTGAATTTTCAGCTATTTGTCGTTCTAATATAAGTCGAGCTTGTTGCTCTTTCAGTTGTTGATCTAGAATTATAACTTTGTTTTCATCAGTTTGGTTTGATTTCCTGATTTTATCATTTATTTGAGACTGTTGAAATTCACATTGATTTTTTAATTCTGCAGCTCTCGCCTAAAATATAAATATTTTATTTTATTATAATAATATTATTATATTATAATTACTTATATAATTATGTCATTTGTATTTAAATACAATGCCCAAGGGTATGAGGTGAAAAGTGTCAGAAACATAAAAATTCCATACTAATAGTGGGAAATTAAATTAAAAAATACCCAAAACTAGTATGTTTCGGGGCACTTTTCACCACTTTCCCTTGGGGCTAGATGGTGGGAAGAGAGAGCATAAGTTTGAGGTTTTAGCAATTTCTGAATAGTGATGATTGAATCTGTGCATCGAAGTACCACTACATCGATTCCATCTGATTTGAATATATTTATAATATGCATTTTAGGAAGGATGCACGTCCTAACTGCGGAGACCAACGTACATTCCCTGGTTGAAACGCATTTCCCTCTCAATTTAAAATTTCAAATAATTTTCCTTCTCAATTGTTGTGATTAGTTTCTGTTTAATTATTTTCCACTATTTTTTTTTAAACAAGACTTTTTATTCCTTAGACTCATTCAGTAAGGCACTTGAAGCTGAATACCTATAAAGTCCACCTTATTTGAGAAATGAGGAAAAAATTCTTTTTAGCTCATGGAGACAAACAGATTCATTTTCATATTAATATAATACCGAGCAATAGAGTCTACTTTCTTAAATAAATAATTTAAAGCAGAATTTACCAATGTTTAGTAGAGCAGAACGAGTGTCTCAAGTTTCTTGAAACCTTTACTTGTTCGTAAAACAATCGACGAAGATGTGGACGCTTTATTAGTTACATATGGTACATGTGAAAAAAGAAAGATATATGTGAATCAAACCAAGATCTTTCCGATAAACGTTTCAGTGTATGTCCTCTGATTGAATAATCAAATTTGAAGCAATTGGACTTATAAATTAAAATAAAAATACACTTGAGCAAATTAAACGCTAATCCATTTTGGAGCACCACTCGTTTACTCAATTTAAATCTTTCGGAAATAGTAAGGCATCTTCTAGTGTCCTTATAAATCTAAATAATTTCAAATCATCAGCAAACAATAGAAATTTTGAATTCTTAATAACAAATTTGACATGATTAACTCCCAAATTAAAAAATAAAAGTCCACAATGTGAACCTTGAGGCACACCAGATGATGCCTCAAACGCATATGAAGTAAAATTATTATTCTTAACTGCTAGCTTTCTGCATAGTATAAGACCTCACTCATGGTAATACTCATGGTAATAATGGCCCATAGATACCATAATTATATAACTTATTAATAAGAAGCTTACGATTCACTGAATCAAATGCCATATTCATATCCGTATAAATCGAATCGAATTTACTATTATAATCTAACGTTTTGATTACTTCCTCCATATACGCGCTAAAATTTGAAATGGTAGACCTATTTGGAATAAAACCATACTGTTTATTTTGTTAATTGATTACAGTTAATTTAATCATTTCATTTAATATTTAAATCAAACAGTTAAAATAAATCAGTTGAAGAATTTCTATGAGTTTAGGGTTCATGAGTTTAGGGTTTATGGGTTTAAAGATTATGAGTTTTTAAGCACACGCCCTATATTCATAAGGAATCTCTAGAATTTAGAGCCTCTGTATGGCATACTAGGGTGGAGCGAAATAGTAACAATTTTAAAAGTTTATATGTCGTTGTGCCGGAAAGTTGTCTATGAAGGTAAGAAATCTTTTTTGGTAGGCGCATATAGTTGAGTTTTTTGTTTTGCTAAGATCCTTAAAGTTTTTGATTTAACCCCTTGTTGCATGAATTTTGTCGAACATCATTTCTCTTGCATCTCTGGCTTTAAGGGGTTTTTGAGGTCGCTGATTACGAATCCATTATCAGATTTTCGATATTCAAAATGGCGGATCCAATATGGCGAACAAAAAACAAAAAATATATCTTTCTGATTTTTGACAAAAAATAAAAAAAACTCATAAAAATCTATATCTTCATGTTTCTTAGGTTGCTGATTACGAATCCATCGTTCGATTTTCGAAATTAAAAATGGCGGATTCAATACGGCGGACCAAAAAGTAAAAAAACTCATGTAATCTAGTAAAAAATCAATAGCTGAGTATTTTCTTGGAATGTAATTGTGTATTCTATCTGTCATCTATCTCGCTCTTAGCATAACCCAGAACTAACAGCATGGACGTGGTGAGTATTTAGTTATATATACTAACCCGCGAGTCTGCCTTAGAAGTACGATATTTTGTAGTAATTTCTGCTAAATTTTTTAATAGTATTTGCTGAATTATTTCTCTCCGTGTGCAAGGTACTAAAATTGAATATGAGAGGAATAACATGGTCACTAGAAGAGAGGCAATCTAAAATAAGAAAAGTTTTATTTTGCTTTGCCAAGAATTAGGTATTTTTTGTACATGTGATACAATAGAGCCGGCATTTTGAATTATGAAAATCGAACGCTGGATTTGTAACCAGCCACTCAAAAGACACTCAAATATTTTTTAATAAATTTTATGAATTTTTTACATTCTGGTCTACTATATTGAATCAGCCATTTAGAATATCCAAAATCGGACGCCGAATTCGTATTCAGCGATCCAAAAAACATATAGATTCAGATATTTTGACAAATGTTTATTATCAAATTTTCCCCAAAATAATTTTTTTAAGGAAAAAAGTCGTTTTTTGACTACTTAATTTGTTTATAAAAAATAACCAATGCAATAAAGTACAAAAATAATAATAATAATAATAACAGTAATATAAAATAATATAATGTGAGAAAGTTAATGAAATCCACAAATTAATTATGCAGCTGAAAAAACTAGTTATGTATACAGTACACGCAAGGTCTCCAAATTAAAATATGCGATTACTCATTTCTGCTTTTAGGCAATACAATTAATGCAGCCAAAAGTCACATTAAAGGAAAGAAAATCATAAAAAATGCAATTGAAATTAAGAAAAGTAAGATAATGACCATTTCTGATAAGAATGCGAAAGGTAACAACAGCAGAGCACACAAGGTGAAAGCACTCTTGCGCCTCGACCATCTGACTGGCAAACAGAGAGTTTCGGTAGAGCGACTCATAGACCAATATGCGGATAGATTTTATCTAACGGGAGATAAGTTGCCGGAAACAACTGTGCTCGAGCACGAAATCCCCCTCACTAGTAATGTACCCATTCGTATTAAATTATTGATGCAGATCAAAGAAAAAATGTTGGAATTACTACAACAATTAAAAACATACTTTCTTTGAGTTCAGAAGAAGAAACTTATATGACTATTAGTTAGCTGAAATTCCCTAAAAATTTAAACTCTTACTGAATTATAATAACTTCTAAAAATTGCTAATTAATTAAATTTTTCGCAAAGTTCTGGTAATAAGAGAATTTGCTCGGTTTTATTGTAGTCCAATCAGTAGTAAAATTATTCATCAACTCTATTTGTAAATTTCTAGGTATTTCTAATTGACAAATATCCAACAAACAATGTAATTTAGTATTAACTAAAGTGCGAGAGAGTTCAGTTAAATATTTTGAATTAAAAGACATACCGTGTGAATGACACTTATAGAGCAAAATACACAATACTCACTTGTCATATTATAGATTGTCTGTCTATCTATCTCTTTCTCTAGTAGACAGCTCTCGAAGATTCAGTAGAATGTCGTTTTAACACAATGAAAAAACAGCAGCAGCAGCAGCAGCAACAATAACAACAGCAGCAACAACAACAACAACAACAACAACAATAACAACAACAACAACAACAACAACTCTGAATACTACAACTGTAGCAGCTGTAAAATGATTGATCAATGACTTTTTTTACATATAGATAGAGAGACTTTCAGTAAGTGTATACTGAACTGTGTGTGAGGATTGGACGTTGAACGCCTCGAATTTATACTACAACAACTGCATTCTTTATCTCATTATTGCAACACATGAACAAAGGAGTTGCGATATAGGGGAAGAGAGAGTAAAATAAAAAAGCAAAACTATATGAAAACACAATATATAAGACATTGTTTAAAGAATAATAAGACTCTTAATTATGAAGTTAAGTAAAGTTTCTCCATTGCTACCATCAGCAGCATCTAGCATCGTGGATAGTGCGCAATTAATTACAGAAATAAAATGCAGTTAATGTAGAGAATGGAGGAAAAAACGCGCGCAAGAGTAGACTTTTTTTATAAGGGGTCCACGGCCGGAAACCTAACTCTCGAAATTTTTAACCTGGGACAAAAAACCAAAGATTTTTTGATTCTATAAATCAACAGCAAGATACGTACGTAGGATTTTACGATATATTGATTTTTCGCGACATAATACACTTTTGAAAAAAAAGTTTAAAATTTCACCAAAAAAATCGTCACAAAATTGTTTATAAAAAAATAACTATGCAATATAAAAAAAGTCCTACGTACGTCGCTGGAGAAAGCAATTTTGAATATACTTTTAAAATTTCAGATCGATCGGTGAAGATTTGTTTAAGTTATGTTTTCGGCCAGTTAAAAAAAAAAGTGGTTTCAAGAAAAACGCGTTTAAAGTTTTAAGTGCTGTAAAATCATGTTATATCTTCACACGTGTATTACCAACACTGACCCTTATAGTTATCTAGATAAATTCTCAACATTCTAGACTATTCGGGGGTAGTCCCTTCTTTATCGACTAACCTTAAACCTGCTTCCGTACTATAAAATTACAGTCCGCGCATTGATCACAAAAGACGCTGTTCTGTGCCTATAGTCCCTTTGTTTTTGCGTGCGCTCCGGTGAGGAGGGATACAAGCGAACTCGCACGCGATGTGGTGTGGAGAACAGCGTTAGCTGTAGTACTTGTAGTAGCATTAAGCGGCTTGCTCTCATCATCCACATTCAATAAAGATGAATTTTTTGTTATTTATAAGAATTCAAAACAAAAAAATGTTGCTAATATTGGCATTGTAATTTTTCGGGGATGGAAATCTTTAAACGGTGGGTGAACAAGAGCATTGGAAAAATAAAGTAAAAAAAGTGTTGGTCATTTGTATTAGCAGCAGTAGCAATAGCCGTAGCGTATATGCTATTGTTAATGCTGGTGTTGCTGCTACAGCTGCTGCTTCTGATATATATAGGCGAATTATCGCACGTGTTTAGTAAAGCGAAGTGAAGCCGCAATAGAGGTAGTGTAGCATCAATGACAAACTTTTACTTTGTACTAGAGCTCAACAAGCAACGAAAAAATGTAGACACATGTACGGGAGAATGTACACGCACACAAATGCCGTGTATTGTGAGCGGCGAGTCCTCTAACGTACGCTCCCGCTGCCAACAATTGCATGGCTGTGTGGGAGGAAAGTCGTGTAGGTGCGCACGCCTACGAGACAATACTAATATCTTGTATTGAGGGCGGCTGTTTCTAACTACTTCGTTATGGCAGTGGTTCAACACCAATATCGCGGGTAGGGAAGGGTTTGGTGAAAGACTCTTTGGGTGCTCAGCACCATCGGTGTCTGGAACCCAACTCCCCCAGCGTGTGAGTTGCGTTCTTTATACGACAACACGGGTAGCGGTCTACTAGCTGTTAGGGGTTTTAAATGGGCCCCGCCTTCCACGGTGAAGGTCGCAGAGGCTTATATTTATCCCTCTGGGACGAATCCGTAGTATCGGGGGATGTAGTGGATCGTCGCCGTGATGCCGGAGCCTTAGTGACCTCGGTCACTGAGTGTCCGACATGGTGGTGATTTGCCGTTATATAGCTTGTTATGCGCTGATGGGGCGTATCTCAATCCCACGTCTATGGGGGTCGTGAGGGTCAAGGCGAAAAACAGAAATTGCACGTTAAATACATAAGAGACTCGGACCATCGCGTCAAATTTGATTAAACCATAGTTGACTAGATCAAATCTGGGCTAACCAAATCGCATAATAATAGCTATACGCGACTGCACAAAAACTGGAATAAACTTTCTGTAGATTAAAAAACAATTCACTACTGATTCCTTTCTAAAACTAAAGCTCACGAATTTTTACAAAAAAAGCTTTAGAAACATACATATATAAAATTGTAGCTCCGATTTAATAAACTTGTCAACTGAATTTGAATACATAATGAAAATAATTATTTCATCCTTTTTAAATCAAACTTAATATTATTCTTGCTTTTTTTGCAGTCGGTTTTATGCTTTTTTCAAAAGTTATTATTCATTTCCATGTAATCAATTATGTATATTAAAAAAATGATCTAATTGAAATAACAAAATTATATATACCAGTGATTCTGTTAATTTTGTCTGTGATTCTTCATAAGCGTCGGTCATTATATTTAATCTATTTTGTGCCCACTTCAGCTTCATTTCTTTAGCGTTGTCATTATCTTTTTGACGTTCAATTTGATTGCGTAGTTGTATTATTTCTGAACATTTGCTATTAATCTCACCAGCAAGTCTAATAATATCATTATCATCTTTTTGTATCTTTTTCTTTAATACCATATTTTCCTTTAGAACATCTTGATGTTTCTTCTCTGCTAGCATAATGGACCTATAAAAGTAACTATAATTTAACTTAAGATAATATTATAATAATTAGTTAATTAATTATTTATTGCAGATACCCGAGGCTTAACTGCTAAAGACTCATAGCCGGTTTATGTACGTTCGGCCACAAATATAAACGGTGACATAGTAATTATTAATAAATTATTATTTATTAGCTCCTAACTAATATGACGAAGAATCTCTACGTAAAAAATATCGAATAATAAGAGCGGCACTGATCTGACTCTCCGAAGAGGTTGCTGAGTAGATCCGCCTGGAGCGTGATAAACCCAACGCTGAACCAGACGAACAACATAAATAGTTATTAATAATTTAATGGTTTATTTAAAAATTAATTGCATTCATAGAAGTCGGGAACTCACTACGAAATAATCACTCTATTGTACCCAAAGATTACAAATCAAAAATCAAGAATTTATTAACAAAATAAATAAGTAAAGTAACAACAATGGTCTAATTAATTATTCTTATAATGGTAATAATAATTAATTAATAGAGCCTTATTGACAAATCTTGTTTCGGACGCATGCTACCCACGCCACTTGCCAAAATGGCGTTGCCGTCATACCGACGCACCTCCGAAACCTAACCTGTAATATAAACCGAAAACCCCCAAATTGCGGTTAATCTTCCCAATAACTACAATATTTTGCAACACTTAGAATTTTATAAACAGTTATCAATTGTTACGTAGAGAAAAATAGGGAGAAGGAATGGGAAGTAGCACCATTTGCACGTGCCGTTCGGGGCATGCGATTCTTGTGTGGTTGGGGTGTACTGGGGGAGAGAACCAAAAATCGAGGAGTTCGGTAGATCGTGTATTTATTGAGCCGAGGTGAGAGAGAGAGAGAAAGTGTGTGCGCGGTAGTGCTGCTCAAGCCCAACTGGCACGGGATGCGCTTGCTGCGCATCGCGACGCGTCGCGAAAGCATATGCCGCCTCAGCACCTTGGCTTTCGCACGCTTCGTTATCTCGCTGGAACAGGACACCTGTGTCAGTGAGCACGGACGGTAGGCTAAGTCCGTGACACGATCGTGGATCGCCCGTAGGTGCCACGCCTACGCAAAATGTATTCCTTTAAAATATTGAGATATTGAGATATTGATATTATCATATTAAGTCGTATGGAACAATCTTATGCTTGAAATCCGAAAACAAAAATTGGAAGTTAAAACTTGAAATTTCGACTTAAACATCGATTTACTGACCTACTGAAATCTATGACAGAAAATATTAATTGGAACAAAATTTAGATAGGATTGAAATTGTATATATATATATATATATATATATATATATATATATATATATATAAACCCCTGTAAATTCATATAAAACCATATGATACAGTAAAAATTATAACCTTGAAAAACAAAAATAATAAAAGCCCATTTCGATTGCACCGCGTGTGCAAAAGAAAAGTTCATATAAATTCATATGAAATCACGTGAGAATTGAAGTTTAAATCCTGAAATCAAATTTGAAACTGAATATAACATTATTTGACTAAATTAAAATGCCGTAAAACAATGTTTGTCAGCTTGATGCTTAACTTTGAATGAAATACGCGTATAATGCAAAAACAAACTCGTACAAATTGATATGTGACTCAGAATTGAAAGTTTAAGTATAATTGAACATTTAAATAAGTATCATCTTGTCAACTTGAATTCTATGTTGAAATATTTACTAGGATAAAAGTTATAATTTGATTGTTACGGCGGGTGTTGTACGTGTGCTGTTGTTTCGGTATCTTCTTTAGTGTTCATACTGATTGTGTATCTCTCTCTCCTATGCTTTTACTTATTTATATAGAAATATTACAAAATCGATTAGACACTGTGATATCAGCGTTATTTGAAATAATGTCCCACATACAAGGTGAGATATTTCATTGAGTATTATAACATTACATGCTATTAGTATAGTACAATATAAGGGCTGTTGCCAAAGTTTGTATTGCTGTGAAAGTTCATTATTAAAAGTTTTTTTTTTGAGAGGTCATTAGCACAGTTTATAGGTGATTGTTTCTAATCTCCTGTTTTCATATTTGAAGACGGCTGTTGCCACCTCGAATGCCTGGTTGAGAGCGGGGAAGGTAAATAAACCTCTCTTCGCAGCTCAGCTGCAGTTGAATCACTGCATCCTCGCCGTCGGTGTGCCGCTCGCTCTGCTGAGGGGTCGGGGAGTGGCGGGAAAACATCGACCCCTGTCCGCGCGGCTCTGCTGTAATTACGGAGCCGGCAACGGCGCACTCCTGGACTCTATTTCGCCCACTTTCGCGCGCGTGGCTCCTGCAGTGCGATCAGTTGGATGCAACCTCGCAATCTCGAAGGTCTGCATGCGGATCGCCCCTGTCTCCGCCGGTGCCGATGTACCGACAACTTTCTTGCCCCGATTAAAACAACGGGACCCCCCGGGAAAGATGTATACACATATTATTAGTGAGATAAGAAACAACACTACTGTCGCATATGAAAAGGACATGGCTGTGTTCTGCACCGAGCTGACCATGTCGCCCAGTGACCTGTACTCAGCCAGGGCCCTTGCTTTCTGTATAATTTCCCTGAAATTGGTCCCATATTTAAGCGTTTCACTATGGACACCGTGTAAACTTTTTGCCTTTATTTCAATGTCTTCGTTAATTGCTTTTTCTATAAAATGTGACAAATTTTGAGTACTAAAAGAGTTTGCAAAAATTGTGCGCACATCTAGATTTATTTTTGCGAAGGCTATTCCCGATGATATAATCCTAAAAGCCAAAATTCGCGCGTTGTTCGTGTGAGCTGCACATCCCAGTCTTAAGCTCAAAATCCCTATACCGTTTATTTAGAAAGTGCTCTGCACTGCTCTGTGGCACTGCACAAAAATAATTTCTGAACTGAACGTTGAAAAAATCCATATGTTAATTTCATGCATTTTTATCCAACATTTTATGTGTCATTTAATTGTATAATTTTTACATTGCAGTCTGCAATATTCATAGATTGGTCCTTAATTGCAAATTTGATTTCACACGCTGCATTTCTTTTAATCACGCGAACGGGTTCTAAGTCCTTGCATACGTATAAATTATCAAGAGTTCTGCAGTTAGTCAATTTTCGACCGAAATTGGCACGCATGCCTTTTCGTTGGCACTTACTGCGAAATAATGTGATTCGGGCGAAGTGTAAGCATAGGTATTTGTATTATTCATGTAATTTTGCCTTATTGGGATTGCCGACGCTTTATACAGAACAAAATTTTGTAAGTCTAATAGAGGTATAGACAAGTGATATATTAATTGGAAATTTGAAAAAAATATGGAGAGGTCTGATATTTTAATGATTTTTAGTATCGAAATTGGTTTGTCGGTTTCCGGGAACCGCGCGTCTAAGACAGTGTCCTTAACGAGCAGTGCAGAGTTTTCTATCAAGCTCGGCGGCATAAAGCGCGGGTGCACAATGCCTTGCGAAACAAACAAAATTACGTCTGTTATTATCTCTGTTTTCATTTTATGCGGCAAAATGCCCTCGTTCAGTATTCCTACAACCGAGTTTAATAATATCACTTGCCTATTATAATCTTGCGAGTTCAAGATGTTACTCAGTAAAGTTTCTATTTACGATATTTATTATGTTTTTCAGTTCGATTTCCGTATTTCCGTCAAGGGTGCCAAACAAAAAGCGGCTAATTCTGCCTATTACTGGAAGTATTGATCTACGCGCACGTGTTCCGGTCGCAGTTTTGTGCTCTGAAATTAAGTCTATAATTCTTCCTGTTTGTTTTAGTGCATCCTGTATTTGCTCGAATGCACTGTCTAGAATCTCCTTATACTTACATCCATTTGGAATGCTCGTGCACTGGTTCGATACATCCCTCCAGACTCTCGTGAGTTTTTCACTTGTTAGAAAATAAGGTGCCAGGTCCCCTTCTGTATAATTTTCCGTATTGGATGTAGCCAGCGGGGCTATCTCTTCGGAAACAAGACTCGGATTATCAACCAATTTTGCAACAAAAAATGCCGACTCTGCTTGGCCTAGTCTCAAAAGCCTGTATGTAACAAGATATCGAGTAGAAAAATGTGTTCAATTTACTAGGGTATGACTCAATTTCAAATTACCCTAACGCACGGAATGATTTCAAAAGCAACTTAACGTTAGCGCCAGTGTAGGTTAGGCCTGACGCGAAGTTTTAATGCGAGCGCGGGATAACGCGGTGCAAACCGAAGCACGCGGCGTGACGTCATCCCGTTAGAGCAACGGCGTTGTTCGCTGCTGTGCGTACTCGCATCTTACAGCAAAGGTATGCGAAATGTACATCGACACGGTTTTTTTTTTGTTTTATTAAGTGGCGCCTTAAGGGTGAACATGTGCATCGGGCGCATGCCAGGGGTGGAAACGTTTGGCCCACCTGAGCACGCTTTACGTTAAAGCGCGTAGAATACGGTTTTTCTTTTGCGAGAGGACAGCCGCGCGGCGCGCAGGGCACCGAGCTGTGATCCGTACTTTTTGTCATTTTGTCTTTCTTTTGAGTTAACTGATGATGTATTTTTGCTTCTTACGGGTGAACACCGCATGATCCGGCATATCCGATTTGGGTTTGGGGCGGAAAATCACCCAATTTACGCCCCCGGTAAGCGGTCGAAAGGGTGTTTGCTGTATTGCTTATACAGCGCGGCGGGACGGGAGTTGAGCGGTTAAGATTGCAGGCCGATCCTTATACATCAAAAGCCATAATATATAAAAATTTATTACCTTAACAAATTTTTTTTTTTTTTATAAATTTGCATATGCAATGAGTTTATGGGGCCAAATGATCGATTTTCACATCTGGTTTTTTGAAACTCCTGTATTTTGAGATTGAATTCATATAGTAACCATTACTGAAATACTTTGCCTAGGATGGGGAAATGAGTCTTGACATTCTTTCAGGAAAATGGCTTTTGTTTCATGTAAATTATAATTTCTCTAGTTTTATACGTTCAGAATGAGATAATAGGGCAAAATAATTACTTATTATTTGTCTTTTTTTTAAACTCTAGCGCTCCATGACTGGGTTTTTTGGGTTAAAACTTATAGTGGTGAGGCAAAATAAATTCTAATGTTAATTTTAAGAGTTATTTCTGATTTAATAATAGTGACTTCTTGCTTGCTTAGGGTAATTTTCTGGGGCCAGATGGTTATATTTTTATTTGTTCTTGAAGCTCTAGCATTTTGTAGTGTTATATAATTATTTAATGCGATGTCCGACGTATCAAAAATTGAAAAGGCCGAGGCCCTTTTTAATCTGTCAAGGTTGACAATCTTAATTGACTCACCATTCCTTATTTTGGCTTTCTTGAGCTCGTGATCTATCTCAATTATCTCGTACGGACTCTCATAATCCTTGTCATATTTACCCTTTTGGGACTCCTTTAACCTATAAACAATTTCTCCCTCTCTGAAATGCAAAACGTCTAGTTTTCGATCGTAATAGTATTTCGATCTGTACTTCGCTTGTACTAAATTCGATGCTGCTTGAGTTTGCATTGTGGAGAGGTTGTGTATTAAATCTGAGATGTATTCCCCGTAAGTCAGGAGCTGCTCCCTTGGGGGAAAACCAGAGGGTGTTCTCGCTTTTTGTCCAAACGCCAGCTCGAAAGGCGTGAAATCTGAAGAGTCGTGCCGCGTGCAGTTATATGCATGCTGACATATAGGCACCCATTCGCGCCATTTGTCAACTTTTTCTATGTATTTTTGAAGTACTCGGTTATAGTGTAGTGCATACGCTCGATTGCGCCATTCGATTGGGGGTGATAAGCCATAGTACAGTATTTGTCTATTTTAAAAATATGCGCAAACGCATTGAGCATTTTATTCAGAAAGTGCGCCCCTTGAGCCGACAATAGGGCCGTTAGAGTGCCAAAGTAACATATGACTTTGTCGGTAAATGCCCGCGCGACCTCTAGCGCCGTGACCTTTTTGACTGGAATAAGGATGCAAAACTCAGTTAGACAGTCCTGTACCGTAAGTTTGTACTTAAAGCCTTCCGGCGAGTCCTTGAGAGAGCCGTAAAAATCTATGCTTAACTTCTGAAACGGTTTGGACGGTGTATCTGTGAGTACAAAGGGCAACCGTGTCTTTATGCGCACTAGCTTATTCGTCTGACAGGCGACACAGCCGAGAACAAATTGCCGTACATCGGGCCGCATATTGCGTCTGCTGCAATTTTGCTATATGTTTTATTTACGCCCCTATGCGCTCCCATGGCCGCTTCATGATATTCTTTCAGTAATTTGTAGCGATCCTGCACTGGCGGAATCGGCAAGTTATTTAAGTATAATACTGCCGTCACGGGCAATCCCTCGAACATTGTGACAAATAAATCAATGAACGATGTCCATTCTGATAACGTGAGAACGGCCAGATCTCTTGCTATGCCAAAAGAGGCAATATTACTCAAGCATAGATGATTTTTTAAATTCTTTAAGCATTTCGACAGGACAGATTTTAGTGGCCACTCGTCTAAGTAATTTTTTATGAAGAGCCCAATCACGTTTACATCTTTGCATTTGGTGGCATAAATGTCACCAACCTTGTGCTTAGATTTCGCGATATCAGAAGTCTTAATATATCGCTGCTCGATTACATTTCAGTGTTAAGAAAACCGTCTGCTATTAGTTAAGTTTAGTCTGCTGGCTACGTCAAGCGGCGGCGAATCGCCTCCCGCCTGTCTATCCACCGGCGGCTCCTCAGCTGCCTTAAAATGCCGAGTGGAATTGTTTCTTGATTTGCCGGCGCTGCTTGCCTCTTTTCCTTCTGTATCGTTATCTTCTTCCGAGTCAGAGCTCTGTGCTGCGTCTCTTTCAACAATAGACTCGCTGTACATATAAGGTGTGTAGTGTCGGCCGGATAAGTGCAAGTGGATATAATTATCAGCCGTATTGACAATTATATGACAGAAGTCCACTCCTCCTGTTTCTAAGTGGTGATGTATGCATATGTTTTGCTGTAGCTCTTATGCGAAAATATATGCACAATTCACGTTCCCGTATTTTGTTTCAGATAACAAAATTTCTTGCGTCTCAATGGTGTCACCGCACATCGGGAAAGCCGGGAAGTTTAGTAGCTGCCGACGCAATTCCGTGACAGACATACTAAGCTTCAGTAGTTTAATTAGAGAGTAAAAGAGACAGTTCCCTGGTGGACATGCGGGGATGTCTGTGTCTTGAGTCAGGACTGTGTGCAGGCTGGCGCACCATTCCCTTGCTTCGTACACTAGAAGGTCCCCTTTATACGATGATACTGAGGATTTTAAATCCTCCGTCCCTTCCTCAATTCGATGGACGTTGCGTGGGACGTATTCGAAGTGATCGGACATCCCTTGGGCGTAGGAGACAATGCCCGAAAAAATATAACGATCTGTAGCAATTTCTTATATTGGATCAGTGGAAGGCACCTTGGTGTTTTTATTGCTTTCTGTTAGATCAATTACACTGGTCTCGACGTCCGAAATATGTTTCGATATGTCAAATGTAGATACATTTATCGGCTCCTCGTATTCTTTCAGGAAGTCACTGACTGTCGACAGTTCGTGGCCATTTGCGGCCTCTACCTCGTCTCGAGCCGGTGCTGCTCGATAAACTTGCGGCATTTCGGGTTTCTCCCACCATAATCCATGCGCAATATATTATTAAAATCCAGGGCAGTGCCCGGTTCGGCCTCTGCTTCCCACCGGTAAATCTGCATTGCGTTATTGCCCAAAACCTCGCACTGTCTGGCGGCTCATGTGTCGTCATGTTCGCTGCTGTGTGTGTCGGCAGTGGAGCTTCGACTGCCTGCAGCCTTTAAACGTGTATTTAAACTCCGTGGGCGGCTCATTTAAAACTTGCGGCTTAAGTGGTTTTGCATTCCTATCCTGCTGTCGACGCAACTCAGCTAACTCTGCTGTTGGCGTACTGGTGACTTTCACTCCTTTCGTTAACCGTTTTTTGGCGTAAGTGAGCCAAGTTATACGGTTTATGACGACTACCTTTCTTTCTCCTTCCCAGTTTCTTCTTCTTTTTATTAAAGATCCAAGGGTCATTCGTAATATCTTATCCAAATGACTCTTCAGAATCAGATACTACAATGGCCCGTTTCTGCTCTATGCCGTCTTTCTCCTTGACGGTAAGCGAAACTTGCCGGCGTGACTCTCTGCCTATCTGCAAGTTTTTTGCCTCAAGTAACTCTTGCAGAACCAATTGAATGCGCAACTTTTTTTCATTGTTCAATTGAAGCCTGCCGTTATCAATTTTACTTAGCTGTACGGTGGATAATCAAGGACATATACCGTACTGTCGCTTATTTGCTGCGTGAGCCAACGTATATATACTCGTGAGTCGGCTTCATAAACATCATGCTGCACCTGCCACAGGAAAAAGTCATCTGAAGTATTAGGCACAGCTAGGAACTCACCCTTGGAATAAATGGGTTTCTCACCAGTGTTTTTCTTTTTATATGTGTGCGCTGTTTTGCTCATGCTCACCCGCAAGCTCGTAAAGCTCTGCTCTGGGTCGCTCTGGGTTTTCTGCACCATCTGGAATGGCCGGGTTGCGTGAGAGCACGTCAGCGTTCACATTTACTATCCCTTTCCTGTAGACTACGTCGAACTCATAGCCCCTCAATGCCGCTTTTAGTCTGTTGAACCTAAAGTCTGGGTTTTTGGATGTATGAAAGTGTTTCAGGGCAGCGTGGTCCATTACGACCGTGAATATTTTACCATATAGATAGTGCCTGAATTGCTCTTTTCCAAATACATTTGCAAGCAGCTCTTTATCATACGTTATGTAACGAAACTTGCTTCCTCTGAGCGGCCTGGATGCATATGCACACGCGGCATCAGAGCCGATGGTTTCCTGTGATAACACCACCCCAAAGGCAAAATCTGAACTATCACACGTGAGAATGAACGGCTCCGATAGGTTAGGCGCAGCTAAGTCTGGTTCACTGCAGAGTATCTTTTTCATTTTCTTAAAAGCCAACCGTTGCTCGTTGCCCCACTCAAACTTGACTCCCTTACGCAGCAACTTAGATAACGGTAATGCAATGTCTGAAAATTTAGGTATGAATTTTCTGTAATAGCCTACGAATCCGAGCCATTGCTTGACTTTCTTTTCCGCAAAAATAATGAAGTCATCAAGATATATTTCGACTTCCTCGCCCTGCAGCCCGGCCATGGCCAGTGACATGCATTTCGCGAAGGTATTCGTCGCTTCTTTCAAACGCATACTCATGCGTTTAAATTCCCAGTGTTGGACTGAGTTTTTTCCCACAGGAGCTGAGAATACAGTAAAGGGCGCTGAGGCAGGGTGCATGGGTATTTGGTGGAAACCCTGTTTCAAATCTACGACCGTGATAATGTTAGCGCGAGCCAGTCGCCACCTTTTATTGCCGTCAGCATCCATTTTTTTGGTGCAATCCAGAGATTGCTGCAATATGGCGAGCTCGAGGGTCGTATAATACTCTGTTCTGCGAGCTTTTGAACCTCCACTTCAATTTGCTCCTTAAGAGCCTACGGATATTTAAAGCACTTCGCTCGTAGAGGCTTATCAGCCGTGAGCTTTATTTTATGCTCCAGCAGAGTCGTAGCCGGCAGTGGTTCTCCGTCCAGTCCAAAGACACCCGCAAACTCTGTGATTGAAACTTTAATGTGCAATAATTCTTCTACGTTGCAGCTTTCCGTGTCTATAAGACTCATTATTTTTTCAACTCTCCGATCACGTAGGTCTCTGTTCTCTTCGAGTAGTCCATTTTTCTGTGCGACATCCATGGGTTCACTCATAATATCTTTCCCGGATAAGCGCATTATCTTTACGCGCTCAATAGATTCTTCCTCGTCGTCGTCATCGACGAGAAATGTGCCTTTTGCCACCATAGTTTCACACTCAACTAATTCTATATGCGGGACTGGTAGCTTGACTGATTTTTCGTCAATATTAATGCATTCTGCGACAACACGTCCATTATAATTTCTTGCAATAAAATTACCGAGTAATAAATCTGGTCCCAGATCTTGCAGTGGGACCCAGCCAATTTTTGCATCCGTATTGGCGACTTTTGCATATATTATGCAACGCGATTTTGCTGGGATTTCAAAGCATTCTTCTTGCGCAAAAGGAATTGTGACCATACTTAAGATTAAACTCTTACGGGCGGCGTCGACGCGCCCACCGTTTTTCTCAATAATATCCCAACCGATCAATCAATCCATTTATTTATTCGCACGTACAAAGCTGCTTTTAATCACCGACACATCCGCTCCCGTGTCTACATGAAAATTGGCTGTATTGTTAACTAGGTCATCGCCCTTCAAAATTACTATCGGTAGCTTGCGCCCAGATCCCGCAATTTTAATACTAACTACACCAGGGGGCACCTGTTCGCCTTGATTAGGCCAAACATGAAATAGTGGAGCGCGTCCGAGTTGGCCCCTCGCTTGCGCGACTCGCTGTCACTGTCGTGAATATCTGGGGCTGAGTCATATATAGTCAACAGCTAGTTTAAGAGTTTCTGAGTCCGCAACCCGTAGTCGCCCGCCTTCTCGCCCTGCAACTGATTCATAAGTTTTAATTGCATTGAAATATCGTCCGACAAACACATTGATATACTGCAAAATGAAGTCCGAGAGCAATTTTTTGACAGAGCCATAGCTCATTACCTTTGCCACCTAACCGCCGTCCGCCGTTCCTATAAAT
This sequence comes from Gastracanthus pulcherrimus, assembly GCA_949152435.1. Taxonomy (NCBI): domain Eukaryota; kingdom Metazoa; phylum Arthropoda; class Insecta; order Hymenoptera; family Pteromalidae; genus Gastracanthus; species Gastracanthus pulcherrimus. Next base: position 59,831,278 of record OX424572.1, on the reverse strand, counting down.
TTACTCGCGAGCGATAATAAAATAATTTTTTTTTGCGGGCCAAACATCTCTTTGACCTCGAGCACCACAATACAAAACAAATTCAGCCTATCAGGATTTCCATCAAATTGCGGGATTAGATTCAGCGCTTGTGAGAACGTCAAACCTTGACTGCACGCGTTCAACCCGTTATTCCCTGAAATGCTAGAAATTGGTGCTGCTACCTGTGTAACTTGTTCCGACAGATTATGAGGCACGGGGGTGTGTGCATCGGGTTTCTGTGCTTCGATGTTTACTACGGGAGAACCCTGTGATGTATATACCGGTCGTGTGACCCTATAATCCCAAGTTATGCGCCGTGTGCTTGGTTGTTTTAGATGATAGGTGTAGTTTGTTCTCATTACTTTATCAAGCGTTGCTTGTGTCGAGGAAATCGGGGTTTCTGTAGCCGTCGTCGCGTTTCCTATTCCATTTAACTCCGATCCGACATTATGTGACTCTGAAATCTGCCACTGGCTTAGCGTCCGATCAAACTGAGCTTGCCTCTCTATTTCCCAGTGCTCGATAAAAGGTGTCGTTTCTACTTGTGTCGATTGGGAAGTTGTTAAAAGGGGAGATCGCGCCGGGCTGTCTACATAGATTACGGAAACATTTCTAGTCGCATTATTTGCTCTCGGGGCGGGGTTGAGGGAAAATCCCTGTGCTTTTGCCACCTCGTACCTATCATTTACAATTCCGTTAGGGGCCGCGCTTGCGCTAGGGGCGCCGGATGGATCATTCGCAATATCGACAGCGTTTGTTACGCGCGGACTGTGGCTACCGGCCTCCGCGTCTGTGTCCCGATTCACACTCTATATCTGCTGGCGCGCTGTGCCTCTGCGCTGGCTGAATATATTTCCACCTACATAAAAACTCCGCGCGCTGCTCCGGGGTTAAATTAGCGAGGATTGCCTGTGTTAGGTTGTCCGACACCTCTATCCAAGCTGTTTTGCAATGCAAGCTCGAGTTGCTCGTGTGTAGCCGGCGTTTCTCCTTGTCGCTACTTAAATTGAATAAATCTCTCAACGAGATTTTGCTCAATTGGTATCTTTTTCCTTCGCAAACTACAAAATGAGGTGACTAAAATTTTATTAATAAGAAAAATTCGTTGGCGAGATATTAATTGGTATGAAAGTAGTTAAAATTAAAAATTCACAAGTAATAAGATATGGACTGCTGCCAAAGTTATAGATTCAACGCTTTCAACTCGCAGAATTATAATCGAGGCAAAATAACTGATATCTAGGCTTTGAATTAGCAATTTCTAAATTTCCCTTAAAATTCGAATACACAGTAGGTCATCTGCTGAACAAGTAATATCGGGTGTACCCAAATTTCCGGGCGCGAATTACCCCACGGAGGACAAAATTTATTATTAAAATAATTACTTACAGGAGAAGAAAACCAAGCACGCAGGCTAAAATCCCCGCTGACATTTTCTTCTTCTTGTTCTGCAAAAGATTTAAGAACGGTCTTTTAAAACTTCCTTCCTTCCTTCAATGCAACCTAGAGTGGCCTCTGCGTTCTTCCCGTCTCTGTACTTGAATGGAAAAGCATCTCGTCCTTACTGTCACTGTGTGGCTCAGCCGAAAGGACTGCTTGAAAAATTGCTCGGCAGCCGATTTCTTGTTTTCTCCAATGTATGTGAGATTGCTTACCCTGTCCTTTCCCTTATAATTGTCACTTAAAGTCACCAAGAGTCACTGTTCAAAATACACCCGTGTGACAACACGCGTCACACAAGGGATGCCAAATGTTACGAGGGGAAAAATAGTTCAGGGCACGTGATTGTTGTGTGGTTGGGGTGTACTGGGGGAGAAAGCCGAACTGGCACGGGATGCGCTTGCTGCGCGTGGCGACGCGTCTTTCACTTGGTTATTACACTTTTGTTATTACACTTGGCTTTCACATGCTTCGTTATCTCGCTGGCACAGGATACCTGTGTCAGTGAACACGGATGGTAGAGTAAGTCCGTGACACAATTAACATTCGAGACCCACCATAGTGTATACTGACGCTATTGTTGGTAATAACCTGGTTCGCTAACAGCGCAACCAGTCTGACACAATCCTGGAAAATAATCTAATTTTGCAATAATAATAATAATAAACGTTCTTAAAAATAGAGACAGACTACTAAATAATTATTGTGCAATAAATAAACGACAGAGAGACTCACCAATCTTTAACAGAAAATTTAGAAGTACCGGATGCTCGTTCGAAGAGACGCATGGCATAGATTAAATCACTTACCGTGTTCGGTATTTTGCTCCAACAAAAAAACAATAACTAAATGAGCCACGAAAATACTACAAATAACTTCAATAGTTATTAATAATCGGCGATAAGAGGTAATTAATCGTCCTACTCGATTTGTACGTAACTTCTACACGAGCTAACCTCTTCTCGCGATTTTAAAAGTACAAGATGGCTACGCCGTCTAAAGAAATATAAAGGAATTATACGTCTGTACTATTTGATAGTCCAGCAGCGAGTGAGTGAGGAGGAAGTCGTCCTGCTCGGCCTTACGATCGCTTCCTTCAGTTTTTCCGGCTTCTACTCCTGGCAATTACCTCCACTACTTCGACCACCCTATCTATTAGCATTGATCGAGTTTTCAGATAACCCACATAGTACCTACAGATTAAGTACTGCGTGATCTGCGATCAATGTCCGGCTCAATAATTTGTTATGGCGACGAGTGCGCAATTTAAATTAATTATTGCGCGAGAGAAGGTATTAAAGAAGTGTTGCCATCTAGGCCAGGAGCGTCGCTATGCATAGCCGTTTAAATCACGGCGCTAGTACGCCCAGGGCCGCGGCAACACGGAAAAGCGCTTGGCCCCGCGGCCCCGCACCAGCTGTATTCCCCCGCGCGTGCGGCTCTCTCTCTCTCTCGTGCTGTGCAGTTCATGCTCCACGGCGCGCGGTTGTTGCCTTAGTCGCGCGGTACGAGCTTGGCTTGCGTTCATGTTCGCTCCCACTACTACCGGCTCGCTCGCTCTCTCTCTCCCTCTATCGCTCAGACTCTATTCCAGAATACGGCCTGCGGCGAACTCTGGTGTCGCGCTCGACGCCACTGCTCTCACCGGCTATACAGGTGTGTAGGGGTGTGTGAGTGTATATGAGGTTGTGTGGTGAGCGCGGTTGCGCGGAGCGCAGCCACCGCGTTCCAACAGCATCGTCGGCTGCTACACTATGTACAGCTGGTTGAAGGTCATCTCTTTCTCTCTCTCTCTCTCTCTCTCTTTCGTGTTGGATCCGGCTCTGGCTTCCGTGCAATAAAGTACATGTAGTGTGCATCGTCCTCGGGGTGGCTTTCTCCTGCTGTTCCGCTCCGCTGCACCTCGTCCTCATCTCTGCTGCCGCGGATGTTAGTGGGAAAAATGTGCAGTGTCTGTGTAGTGGTGATGTCGGTTCTCTCTCTCTTTCCCTCTCGTACCCAGAAATGAAACAATACGCGGCATATTAGTTATAAATAATAATACGGTTTATGGTTTCCGTGCGGTGTTCCGTCGGTGCGAGACTTGCAGCTTTGTGATTATTATAAGAGTTATCGCAATGCCAAATAATACAATACGACCTAGCCTAACCTAACCGTACCTGTCATTCCTTCTGTGTCTATCTGTCTAATTGCATCCTGTTTTCGGTATTGCCTTATTTGGAAAAAAAAAATATCTGACTTTTCACACGTCACAAAACAGATATTTTATGTATAACATGTAAATAAATATCTTTTTTTTAATATTTCTTTTTCTTAAGAAGCAATGAATTTTATAACTTGTAAACTTTCAGAATTATAGTTCTGTATAAAACTAACATCTTGTAAGAATTTAATTTAATTTTATCCTTTATTTGTCGAGTTATTGAGGTTAGAAAATAATTCCTAAACATACGGTATAACAAACGAAAAACAGTACATTTTGCATCGTTTTTGGTTTAAAATTAAAATATTTTATGAAAACCGTATTGTGAAAAAAAATCGCTTCCCAAAAAAACATTTCTTCATCATAAAGTTTTCAAAAATCCTAAATTTTCATATTATCAAATTTTTAAAAATGGCTTTAAAATTAAAATGAGTCTACCATATTTACTGAAATTTGTAAGCCCCTTCTAGCTATGAATAATAAACGTGCATGCAAAATTTTATCAGGTTTACCGCGTAATAATTAAAAGTGGTATAAACGTTATTGGGTTTATTGTGCAGCCAGGGTTTCGGGATTTTGTGAAAGATACTGAATGCATTGAAACAAATATCAATATAATAGAGCCAGAGAGATATATTATCAAATAATAATTGAGCAATTGTTGTTTATTTACAAGTTGATGTTCATGAATATACATGTAATTCATTCATTCTTTAGTTAGCCCATCACGCGGTCTGCGCGGGAGCGAGATCCTTCTCCTTTTATTCTTATTGCTTCTCATTGGTTTGACATTATATTAAAAAGAAAAATAGAGAATATTAATTTATATGGTAAAATAATAAAATAGTTGTTCCGTACATATATTATTAAGGTATCCATTTTGTTCATTCTAATTTCAATTTTGAGTGAATATCTCTCTGAAATATTGTTGTTCCAATTAATAACAACAATTCTCCTGAGAGATATATTATGAAAATTGAAAATCAACGAAAAAAGTGTTTCGTTACATATGTCGATAAATCGTGATATATTAAAAGGGGTAAGATTATCAATTTCTTGGAACAATAAGAAATTAATTAGCACAAATGTCAATTTCGTTGTATCCTTAGTATCTGATATTACTGCTTTAGACCTAAAGAATTGGAGGAAAAATGATTTTACAATGTAAAGTTCAAGTTGGTCTTCCAAAAAATCGAAGCCTCGGTAACATGTTTTGTCATGATTAAAGATGGCAAGAAACATATTTTAAGAATTTTCAAACGCTAATATACGATATTTTAAAAACTCGTAAGATATTTTAAAGAAATTTAAAGTCTTAAAATTGTTAATAAATTTTAAGTTTATGTAATAATTTGTAGGTACGATTAAGGTGACGTTAAACCTCCCTGTTACCGGTAAATGCCGGAAACTACTTCACTCATTTAATTTTCAATTTTGAGAAAATATCTCTCAGGAAAGTTATTGTTTTTGATTAGGAAAACAACGTTCCAAAGAGATATTTACTAAAAATTAAAAATTAAATGGAAAAAGTGGGCAACAGCAACGTGCGCGCGGTAGTTCCTCACATGCGTGTATTCTTGAAAAGGGCGAGAGAGAGATTAGATTACATTAAATTAGATTTTATTTCCGCCCTGGGATGGTGTATCCCACGGGGTTTCCCACAGAGCCGAGTAACAATAATAAAATATTTGTAAGGCGCAATAACATCGCAGTTGAATAATTATAAAAATAAAGAGTACACATACTAAAATTTACGCAGCAACATGGGGCCGACAAAAATTTCGGTGAAATTTGGATTAAATTAAAATGTAATTAAAAGCAATTCGTGATTGAAAATTCGTAGAATACGACAGTGCAGGTGAACTTAAACATAAAGTAGCACCTATAAGATATAGTCGGTATTTTCGTGAGTGACATAGACGCGGTCGCGGCGAGGCGGTCGCCAATGTTGCGACGGCATGTAGCTGGCCATTTTTGCATGTGCACCGCAAGGTAGTCTCGCAGGCAGTCATTTTTCTTTTGGCGTCAGGCGGTCGGCCACGCTAGCAATATTTGGTATGAATAATTTATACTGATTATTTTACATTTTGCAAATTGGTATAAATACAAAAAAAAATATATCCCCAAATGTATACGTATGTCCTAAATAATTAGTATCGTATAAATACAAATATAGTATAATAAACAGTGAGTGAGTGTGTGGTGAAGTTCTGACATTTTTTTCGAGTATTAATTATGAAAATTATTTAAATAAAATTCGTGGTAACTATCAATAAATTCGAAACTTTTGAGTAATATCAAAACGATAATTTTAGAAGGTACCCTGGTAGAAAATTATCTAGTTTTATCAAGGCCCTCGATTATTCCCATGGCAAATTAGATAGATCTACATAGTTCTAGATTAATTTTTCACCAGGGTAGTTGAAAAATAATTTTTGGCAACACGTATTCATTCGATACAGTGTAGACTCTACAATCTACTTCAACATTTTTTTGTTTAAATCAGTTTGATTTAAAATCTTTTTGACTCAATTGTTATTCCATTTGTTAACGATTTTAAATATTAGTGTAACAATTAAAATTTTGTTTTGAATTAAAAATATTTTCAGAAATAAGTAAATGTGATTAGCAATGGTACATAACTGGAGTAATTATATTCAGATTTAAATATATTTTCTTATACACGCAGTGAAAATTATTTGCAATTAAATAAACGTTGAATGCATACTTTTATTTTTAATTTTTTTTTAAATTAGAATATTCACAACACAAAATCTAGTAAATTAACATTAATCATTTCTGAGTAGTATATTCGTAAATAATCACGAGATTACGTACATTTTTTTTTGGACTTGAATATAAGGGTACAATCTAGAAACCTCACTCACTCAAAAATAAAAGGTAACATTTTGAATACTATTATATAATCATAATTTAATATTTTAAGTACATTTTCCCTATATTTTATGTATGTTATACACAATTTCGTAATATACATTGTTTATTTTCTCTACCTATCGCTACTATAAATTCCCACCTTCCGATCAATACCACTTTACACCTATTCCCCATGAATCTTATCATCACTATAGTGATTTAATCGTTGCAAAGTGGATTTGTCAAAAATAAGTGAATAATTTTTCCCTTCGATAAATTTTGTTCGAGTTTTTTACAAACAGTTAACACCTAATCTACTTTCGTACACTTTGTATAAAATTTCTGCTTTCATGGTAATTAATTTTTACTTTAAATAGAAATTTGATCATTTTGAATCTCTTTTTCTTTCGTTATTACACATTAGAAATTTTTTTTATTTTGTAATTAGTTATCAAGTCTTGACTACTCTAATACAATATAATTTTATATACTAGCTTACAAGAGTTCACTTTCGTTAAAATATGCTATTTACTATATTATTCTGAATTAGTAATAATATTCCCCTCTATCGAACACACATCCCTCGAACAGTTCAAATCGAACTTAAACAATACCGACCATATCGATTGCTACGCTACTACAAATTGCCCAGTAGTTAAATTTTATCTTGTGTGCGTCTACCGCATGCATGCAGAGATACTTGTATGGAATTTCCGTTTAGTGACCTTGCTTTCGCTTGCTAATTATATTATTCTTTTTGGTCGCATCTTCAATCTCACTTAACAACATTTCTCAGTCTTCTTAAATAATGGTAATTTGAGAAGATGTACGATAAAAAAGATTATCATCGTATTTGTTGTTACATATCTTAAATTAATATCATAATAAAGTGAAATTTTATTTTCCCATCGTAACATTTTTTTTTTAAGGAAAACAACTCGAATTTTCTTTCTCAGTATTAGCTTTTTTAATGAACCCCTCCACCCAATATCGTACTCGATCGGAACCCACCGTCTACCTTTTTTACCCAATATATTCCTGCTTGCATACCTCACACCCGTTTACGCTTAGACAATCGTAATACTTCGCTACCACTTTTGGTAGCTTTACACACTGCTTATTAAAATATATTTTTGCTATTGTTGCTTGCTTTCGCTTGATTTCAAATTTTTTTTATCAATCTATTTGCTTGAGTTATTTGTTGCATTTTTCATCTGTTTCTCAATTCGTCTTTTTTTGTTTTTTTTTGTTACTTTTCATACCTTTTATAAACAGCATTAAGCTGTGAAACTAAAAAAAATCTAATTTTAAAAATAATAAAATAACCAACATTTGAGGAATTCGGTAGGAAAGCAAACAAAAGTGAGCTAACTCGCAACTTCACGAAACTTACCACCCTCCCCTATACAGCTTAATTACCTAAAATGGACCCTTCAAAGATTGAACAAATCAATTCAGAGAGTATTCCTATAATCGAACTGTTTAATACTTATTCGGGTGAACTGGTTCCGAATAGTCTACGACGATCAAGGCTCAATACAGAAGGAACACGAGCACAACGTCTTAACAGATTTGTTCGATTTGACCTGCGAAGGCTATTCGGTAACCAAGGAGCTGCGTGGGACCCAGAAGTAGATAATGCCACTGAAAACCTCAGATAGGACGAAAGAGAATAGTGAGCCACGAGGGGTTACTATTAAATACGGAGTCGAATCTCGTTCATAGTATCCCGCCGGATCCACAACTACCAGGAACATCGATAGAACCTGTAGGGCTTCTAGGCCCCCATCAACAAACTACTCTCAGCTTCCAAGAATTGTCCACTATTGTCGAATCAGGCGAACCCTAAAACAGTACAGCTGATGGCGGCACTATGCAAGAACAGCAACTAGGTGGTTTATTGCCTAAAAAATTGTCGAAAGAAAAATAATAATAACCAACAGCACTTTTCTGAAGTAAAATTGTCCGCTCTTTCCGATTCTGAAGTTAGAATTTGGAAATTACGGTTGAAAAATTTCATAATGGCGGTTTGAATTTGATGAAAAATCAGTAAAATTTTTTTAACATTTTGACATGCTTGTTTAGAATAAAACGGGTTCAACGAAGATCTTGATATGGATTCATGTTGCAAATGATATTATTGTTCAAACATTTGATGTTTCCAAATTTTCCCGAAACATTTTCCAAGATGGCGCCTGTGACATCATGAAATAATTGAAAACTTCATATTTTTTTCAAAAATTTTCTAATTTATACCAAATTTTGAATACTGAGGTTCTCGAGGTCGCTGATGATGAATCTGACATCGAATTTGAAAAATTCAAGATGGCGGATCCAATATGGCGGACATTTTTTTCAAAAGTCAACCGATTTTCGGCCAAATTTGATATACGGGGTTTTTCAGGGTCGTTGATAACACTGCCCCACAAAAAAAAATTGTAAGTCCCAAAAACTTGACCACGGTACTTATATATTTTTGGGATCGCTGAATCCGAATCCAGGGTTAGTTTAACCCCATCAGATCTTTCTCAAGGTCAGTTGAAGGTCAAATTATCGAAATACATGAAAAATACACTAAAACCATGGTATCTTGGGGTTTTTGGGGTCGCTGAATCCGAATCCGGGGTCAGTTTAACCCCATCAGAACTTTCTCAAGGTCAGTTGAAGGTCAAATTATCGAAATACATGAAAAATACACTAAAACCATGGTATCTTGGGGTTTTTGGGGTCGCTGAATCCGAATCCGGGGTCAGTTTAACCCCATCAGAACTTTCTCAAGGTCAGTTGAAGGTCAAATTATCGAAATACATGAAAAATACACTAAAACCATGGTATCGTGGGTTTTTTTTGGGGCGCTGTATCTGAATTCGGGCTTATTACAACCCTATCAGGTCATGGTCAAGGTCAGTTGAAGGTCAAATCAGAAAGATTCATAAAAAGTAGAGTCAAACCATGACATTTAGGGGTTTTTGGGGTCGCTGAATCCGAATCCAGGGTCAGTATAGTCCCATAAGGTTATATTTATGGTTAGTTCAAGGTTAGTTCAAGGTCATGGACGTAAAGAGAGTGAAAAAATTAGTTATAAACTGAAACAATGCAAAAGGTAATGTAAACCATAAAGCAAAGAACAATGTATATGCAAGTACAATCGTATCCTTTAAAACTATATCATAGTTTGCTGCTCCTTCATTTACTTTAAATTTGTTAGAAGTATATGCAATTCAATAAAATACCCGTAAAAATATTAAGCCCATTACTCTTTTCTATGGTAACGAACTATTTTATTGTCAAATGATCTACGAAGTGGATTACGCTTCCGCTTCTCCGATGTTGATGGTAGATCTCTTTTTAACGACCAACAGTAATCTGCTAACATATTTACGTCCCATCTTCCTTGGTACCTGCGCTCCATTTCCTTGATATCTTGGTGAAATCTCTCTCCCTGCTCTTCGCTGTAATCACCTAGGTTTTCTGGAAATTCATCAACATGCGAATATAAAAAGTGTAATTTTAGATTCATTAGGCAGCCTTGATTTTTGTAACTATTTACTAAATTTAAATCTATTTGTTGGTAATTTGGGCTCTTATGATTTCCAAGAAAGTTTTTAATTACGTCCTTGAAACATAACCATGCTTCTCTCTCTGTATGATTCATTTCCGTAACAAAAATTTCATCATTTATCATCTTACGAATCTGAGGGCCATCGAAAATTCCTTCATTTACTTTAGCATCACTTAATTTGGGAAACTGATTTCGCAGAGACTTAAAGCAGCTACCATCTTTGCCTAAAGATTTTACCCATTGTTTCATAAGTCCCAATTTAATGTGCAGAGGTGGTATAAGAATTTGTGATGGATCAACAAGTGGCTTATCTTTTATATTCTTAGAACCCGGTTTGAACTTTTGTCTAAGGGGCCAGACACTCTTTATGTAATGATTCTTTCTATCCCTACTATCCCATTCACATAAATATCAAGGATATTTTGTGACTCCCGATTGTTGCCCCAGAAGTATTGTTATGATTTTAAGATCCCCACATATTTGCCATTTATGATCATTGTATTTTATTCGGTCTAATATTACTTTCATGTTACAGTACTCTTCATTCAGTATTACCGAATATCCTATGGGAATGGCTGCATAAACATTTGTATTGTGTAACAGAACGGCTTTTAAACTTCTCGTTGACGAATCGATGAACAATCTCCACTCGTTAGGGTTGTAACATCCATGTTTAAAGCAATTCATCAACCCAACTATATCTTTGCAGTAAACTAAGGAAAATTCTTCATCTTTAGCGAAATAATCACGATATTTCTTATCTCTGTCTCGGTAGTAAGAAACTTTAATTTTTCCAGCTTCATTAGTATTTTCTTTTAGCCATGAAGCCAAGTACTCCGCCCCATCCTTTGGTAGGCCCAAATCGCGTATGAGATCATTCACTTTTTCCTGTGTAAGTGGACCTTTCTCCTTCTTAGTATTATAGGGGATGTATTCTTCGTCACTTGTATCACTTGTACTGGCAACGTCATTGTCTTCATCAGGCGCTATTTCTTCTTCCGCAATAATATCTCCTTCCTCCATTTCTTCTTCTAAGATTTCATCTTCATCATGTCTTTCTAAATTTTCCTCAAGATCCATACTTCCACTTGCGTACATACCCAGTGGATCTTCTCTTTTATCAATTGACGATTCATATATAGGTTTCGTGACACTTTCAACGTTAGCGTAATTAATTTGCGACTTGTTTTTACTATTAACTCCATGCAAATTCGTATTTCAAAAAAAAACAGTCTTCTTTTCTTAAAGGTTCCTTCCATATCGTAGGCACTTTCATTTTTACTTCAGTTTTACCATTTTTGTCTGTCTGTAGCATTTTCCTACATATTGCGCATATGATTTTAGGAACCCAATCAAATTCATCAATTTTCATGTCTAAATCAAACATGTTCTTGTACTGCTCTTTAATATTTTGATTGATTTTTCTTCTATTTTTTGGGGTCTCATACTTGCTACAAATGTAACAAAAACTATCCCGTTTTGCTATAAGGCATTCTTGGTCACTTATTTCGCTAAAGATGAAGAATTTTCCTTAGTTTACTGCAAAGATATAGTTGGGTTGATGAATTGCTTTAAACATGGATGTTACAACCCTAACGAGTGGAGATTGTTCATCGATTCGTCAACGAGAAGTTTAAAAGCCGTTCTGTTACACAATACAAATGTTTATGCAGCCATTCCCATAGGATATTCGGTAATACTGAATGAAGAGTACTGTAACATGAAAGTAATATTAGACCGAATAAAATACAATGATCATAAATGGCAAATATGTGGGGATCTTAAAATCATAACAATACTTCTGGGGCAACAATCGGGAGTCACAAAATATCCTTGATATTTATGTGAATGGGATAGTAGGGATAGAAAGAATCATTACATAAAGAGTGTCTGGCCCCTTAGACAAAAGTTCAAACCGGGTTCTAAGAATATAAAAGATAAGCCACTTGTTGATCCATCACAAATTCTTATACCACCTCTGCACATTAAATTGGGACTTATGAAACAATGGGTAAAATCTTTAGGCAAAGATGGTAGCTGCTTTAAGTCTCTGCGAAATCAGTTTCCCAAATTAAGTGATGCTAAAGTAAATGAAGGAATTTTCGATGGCCCTCAGATTCGTAAGATGATAAATGATGAAATTTTTGTTACGGAAATGAATCATACAGAGAGAGAAGCATGGTTATGTTTCAAGGACGTAATTAAAAACTTTCTTGGAAATCATAAGAGCCCAAATTACCAACAAATAGTTTTAAATTTAGTAAATAGTTACAAAAATCAAGGCTGCCTAATGAATCTAAAATTACACTTTTTATATTCGCATGTTGATGAATTTCCAGAAAACCTAGGTGATTACAGCGAAGAGCAGGGAGAGAGATTTCACCAAGATATCAAGGAAATGGAGCGCAGGTACCAAGGAAGATGGGACGTAAATATGTTAGCAGATTACTGTTGGTCGTTAAAAAGAGATCTACCATCAACATCGGAGAAGCGGAAGCGTAATCCACTTCGTAGATCATTTGACAATAAAATAGTTCGTTACCATAGAAAAGAGTAATGGGCTTAATATTTTTACGGGTATTTTATTGAATTGCATATACTTCTAACAAATTTAAAGTAAATGAAGGAGCAGCAAACTATGATATAGTTTTAAAGGATACGATTGTACTTGCATATACATTGTTCTTTGCTTTATGGTTTACATTACCTTTTGCATTGTTTCAGTTTATAACTAATTTTTTCACTCTCTTTACGTCCATGACCTTGAACTAACCTTGAACTAACCATAAATATAACCTTATGGGACTATACTGACCCTGGATTCGGATTCAGCGACCCCAAAAACCCCTAAATGTCATGGTTTGACTCTACTTTTTATGAATCTTTCTGATTTGACCTTCAACTGACCTTGACCATGACCTGATAGGGTTGTAATAAGCCCGAATTCAGATACAGCGCCCCAAAAAAACCCACGATACCATGGTTTTAGTGTATTTTTCATGTATTTCGATAATTTGACCTTCAACTGACCTTGAGAAAGTTCTGATGGGGTTAAACTGACCCCGGATTCGGATTCAGCGACCCCAAAAACCCCAAGATACCATGGTTTTAGTGTATTTTTCATGTATTTCGATAATTTGACCTTCAACTGACCTTGAGAAAGTTCTGATGGGGTTAAACTGACCCCGGATTCGGATTCAGCGACCCCAAAAACCCCAAGATACCATGGTTTTAGTGTATTTTTCATGTATTTCGATAATTTGACCTTCAACTGACCTTGAGAAAGTTCTGATGGGGTTAAACTGACCCCGGATTCGGATTCAGCGACCCCAAAAACCCCAAGATACCATGGTTTTAGTGTATTTTTCATGTATTTCGATAATTTGACCTTCAACTGACCTTGAGAAAGATCTGATGGGGTTAAACTAACCCTGGATTCGGATTCAGCGATCCCAAAAATATATAAGTACCGTGGTCAAGTTTTTGGGACTTACAATTTTTTTTTGTGGGGCAGTGTTATCAACGACCCTGAAAAACCCCGTATATCAAATTTGGCCGAAAATCGGTTGACTTTTGAAAAAAATGTCCGCCATATTGGATCCGCCATCTTGAATTTTTCAAATTCGATGTCAGATTCATCATCAGCGACCTCGAGAACCTCAGTATTCAAAATTTGGTATAAATTAGAAAATTTTTGAAAAAAATATGAAGTTTTCAATTATTTCATGATGTCACAGGCGCCATCTTGGAAAATGTTTCGGGAAAATTTGGAAACATCAAATGTTTGAACAATAATATCATTTGCAACATGAATCCATATCAAGATCTTCGTTGAACCCGTTTTATTCTAAACAAGCATGTCAAAATGTTAAAAAAAATTTTTCTGATTTTTCATCAAATTCAAACCGCCATTATGAAATTTTTCAACCGTAATTTCCAAATTCTAACTTCAGAATCGGAAAGAGCGGACAATTTTACTTCAGAAAAGTGCTGTTGGTTATTATTATTTGTTTTTGGACAATTTTTTAGGCAAAAAACTAATCGACTATAAAATGGCCGTTTGGAAAGAAATGGATTAAATAGTAGTTCTTTTAGCATAGAATTAGCATTTTATTAGCAGCATCTGCTAAGAATATTCATAAGTTGAAAATGCTGCTAATTTTGCTTATTGCATCATGTAAATTGTATGATATACTTTATTCGACCACATTAACCCTTTAACATGAACAACGCCCGAAACCGTATAGTTGTGATCTGCGTGGGTGTTAGTAAATCATGGTTTCTACTTCATTTTCTTAAACGCTGAATTAAAATTGAACATTAATCTACTTAAAATAATAAACTCAAGGTGAGTTCAGATAAATATAAAACGATTGGGATTAGTGAGTGAAAGGTTGAGTAAATTAAACACAATTAATTTCGCGATAAGAAAAAAGGCACTTGCTTCTGCGTAAAAAACCGCACGACTTAGCGGGAAAAGCCGAAGCAAGCGTAAAGATTTATTAAGAAAATGAAGCTACAAACAGTTACAATAGACGCGAGAAATAAGAAGAATTTAACGCTAACGCTTTACAATAGACTCTTAATAGTAACGCCGATGAGAGCTCTCTTATCTGGGCACGCAGCCCGCGCAAAACCGCCGCACGAAGCTTGAACGCCACCACCTGGATGTCGCTGAGTCGAGCCCTGGTGGGCTGGCAAGCCGGGCGAAGAGAGTGCAAAATGGTCCACGACCTGCACCGGGCGCGCCCCGACGTCTTGGGGAGCCAGACGCCTCGATGCCGGGCAACAAGGGTGTTGCCGCGATGCGCTCGCCCTAGACGGGTCACGTCCAACACGTGAACACCGTCCCCACAGTTGTCCCTAACGCGACCACGAGGCACACACAAGACATACACACACACGCGCGCGAATTCTCACGCACGCTCGCACGAACGAGGTTCCAATTTTCCGGGGCAGGCCCCGATCGACACAAGTCACGATCGCAGGAAGACTGAATATATTCGCTCAGAAAAGAACGGAAATATATCTCAGCCTATCGAAAGGGAACTCACGACAATCAGGATGCAAAAGGGCTGAAAATGCAACTATAAATTGAGCAGGGCTGCTAAGCGCGCGAACAGCTTGGAGGTCCTGTCAAAAGTGAACCATTGCGAGAGCGCGCGCGAATCGAGCCAGATCCGCGCGCGCTGACAGTCGCGTAACGTCGCAATTGACAGCACGAAATCGCGCGAAATTCAAATCTACATAAACGTACCTATACTACTAAGACCTGTAAAAATGGCGTAAACAAAAATATTAATAATTTTACTTTTCATGTACACTCAATAACGTATGATCAATTATTTAAGTGCTTTTTCAGCTTAGAAAGTAAAAAATTAGGCGGGCAATCGAACAAAATAGATTTTAAGACGTTACTACTACTAATTCAGGACTCACATTAAAATATAGTTTAAATAATTAATAAACAAACAGAGTTTATGAAATATTGAGATTTTACCTGTCAGGTAGATTACACTCGTTTGAAGCTCATGAACTCTTGTCCTTTAATGTGTTTAAAATTACGTGTGTGGATCAAAGTTCCTTTAATAAATATGGTATTGAAAACAGTGATTTATTGTAAAGTGTAGGAACAAGATTTTGAGGTTTTACAACGGTAAAATTTAAGATATTATTGTGTTTTGATAGAATACAATTTTTCAGAATGATTGCTTCTAAACATAAAAAGTTTTCTGGACTCGTAAAAAAAGTCTTTTTTTGGATTTAACCCAGGTCTTCCCCCTTAAATTGAGTAGTTTTCCATGCATTTTCTGTCATTACTTTTGATTGTTCATAACTCTGCAATAGAAAAATATTTGTATATGAAACAAAGATTAAATTAAAGCTCTTTTAGTCAACTATTTTACCTTATTACATAATTAAAATTCAAGGATTTTCCGTCTGCTTTCCAACAATGTATTTAGATTACCACCAAATTCATTTTCCAAATAACTACAATTGATTGAACGTAAATTAAAAAAATGTACAAAGGCCTGTCTTCCGGACAATGTCGAGACTTGACAAAAATTCATAAAAACAAGCCACAGACATAAAAAAAGTTCTTTCCGTCTACTTAAAGATGCTTTTTTTTATTTTTTCTGTAGCCCTCTTAGATGCTGTCACGTTCGCAAGTTGCGTCCGTGCCGCTGAATGTCGGTGTCCTGTGTCCAGCGGATAAGCGCGCCTGCGATGCTGATGCTGCGCGATCTTTTTCGGCACCAACTTTGCGGCGCACTGCGAGCACATCTCTCGACAGTTCGGCCTGAGCTGAGGACCAACACACACCTCTCTCTCTCTAGTACAGCAATAAACGCATTTTTCCCGAAATCCTCGCCTTATATTTTCTTTCTCCATCACTCTAATCACCGAAGAACCTCGAAGCTTAATTACTCCGTGTAAATAACGCGAAATACGATCCCTACACACCCATGCATGGCAACTATCCTATCCGTAACAATGCTGAGATATCATGATTTAAAACTTTAAATTCTTTTCATAAGACATTCCAGAACGTTTGCACCATACCGTATGTAAAAAAATGTCGATGGTAAAGTTGTACATCTAAAAAAAAACACTTTTTTGTATTCCACATTTATTACGACGATGTCATTTATGGTGATCCTATAGTAAAATTTGACGAAAAAATAGATTTTTTATTTCTGATACTTTGTACATTTTTAGAACAGAAAATTATTTTGTATTGGCAATAATTGCCACAAAAATAATTTGAATGAGCTTAATAGTTATTTATACGTATTTTTCTTCCGACCTTTATTGTACACAATCCAGCGCGTTTCTAGACTAACCGAATGCAAACCCGTGTCCAAATCTACTCTATACTATGCAGACAAACTTCAGAAAACATAGATTTTATTAAAAATAAATTTGATCCATATTGTGCAAAAAATAATTATTTTAAAATCACCAGAAAATTATTTATTATTTTCCAAAAGTGGGATTTCCTTCATTTATGGTTTTCCAATGTTCATCAGCAAATCTTATGAGCATAGGATTACAATGAATTAATCTGAAACTTTAAGAATATCTTATTCAACTTATTCGCATTGCAACCATGAATTCCTATTTCCAAGAAAAATGTTGTTAAAAATGTCGTTTTCAGGTTATTTTTACAATAAAAATTCAGTATAATTTTATTTTTCTATATAATCGTGTTCTTACAAATTTAGAATTCACAGTTCGGTGTGGCACAGATTTAGATATTACATAATTTTTTTCAAATGCTATACTTGCATTCCTATGCGCAAGGACAGTTTTCAAAAAAAAAAAATTTTCATTGAAAATTGCTAGTTTTTTCTACATAACTATCGGTAAACTGAAATTTATGAAAATTTACAAAAAATACTTTCTTTTTAGGTAACAAATATAACCACCAATTTAAAAAAATGATATCATGTAACTAGCTAATTATTCAAAATTTACTATAGGACCACCTTAGGAGGGCCAGCCTAAGTTAAATCCTGTAATAAATCATTATCCATTATACGAGGTCTGTCCCAAAAGTATCCGACCTACGTTCATATCTTCGCGCGGAGAGACTCAGGCGACCTCTGGAGGGTACGAACGTCACCAGCAACTCCTAACCTTCTCGTCAGTAGCCTGAGATACCGATGAAACGCCTTAGTTCCCGCGCAGCGTGTATTTGTTTACAACGACTTTTTTGCGCTCGTCGCAATTTGCTTATTGCTAAATATGGCAGAACGAACCGAACAGCGAATTTGCATAAAATTTTGCTTTAATCTCGGTAAAAGTTGTGCGGAAACTATTGAAATGTTGCAAAAGGCCTTTAAAGATGAGTGTATGGGCAAAACACAAATAAAAGAGTGGTATAGGAGGTTCAAAAGTGGCCGCACATCTGTTGACAGTGATCCTCGTTCATCAAGTCAATGTTGATTGTTTTTTTCGATTATGAGAGCATTGTGCACCACGAATATGCCCCTACAGGCCAGACAATCAATAAAGAGTACTACGTTGAAGTTTTGAAAAGATTACGTAATGCAATCAGGAGAAAACTACCGCAACTTTGGGAAACCGGTGACTGGCTTCTTCATCACGACAAAGCTCCAACGCACGCATCAAACCTTGTGCAGCAGTATTTATTGAAACACAGTGTTGCGCAGCTCCGCCAGCCTCCATACAGTCCTGATATAGCTCCCTGCGACTTTTTGCTGTTTCCTCGATTGAAAATGTCGCTTAAAGGACATCGATTCGACAATAAACAGACTGTTGAAACTAATGCGACGAATGCACTAAAGGCGATTCCGAAGTCTGACTTTCAAGAGTGCTTTAATAAGTGGAAACATCGATATGAGTGTCTTGTTCAATCAAATGGGGACTACTTTGAAGGATGCCACCCCCCGGATGACGAAGAATAAATCAAGCGCCGAGAAATCGAGGTAGGTCGGATACTTTTGGGACAGACCTCGTATATACGGCAAAAGTATTTTGACACAATCTAAGTTGATACAAGTTTATATATCTTAAATGTGTATATTATATGTGAGTTTACCACGATTTAGACCCCTCTAAGTGGTCTTTATAGTTCCCTAAACATTCAATAATCTACATTATTGAATTTGAGTTTTCTTAACCAGTTTCTACGGGTTTTGGAATCAGGCGGTACATTTTTCATAGTAACCGAAGCTTTAGACTATTCTTAAGAAGTGAACTCATAGAATTTTTGAAAAATATTTCTTTAAAAAAATTATTTCCAGCTGTTAGCCACACATATATCAACAATGATACTATGAAAATACTATAAAAAATCTAATATTATTGATATATGTGTGTCTGAAAGTTCGAAATTATTATTTAGATAAATTTAGTCCGGAAAGTCCGTAAGTACACTTCTTAAGAATAGTTTAAGGGGTAGAGCCTGAGTTAAATTCTGTAAAACATCATTTTCCATTTTATAGACGTCAAAAATATTCTGACACAATGTAAGTTTATGCAAGTTTTTATATCTTTAATATGTATATTATACGTAATTTTGCCACGAATTAGATCCCTTTAAATGATCTTTATAGTCCCTTGAAAATTGGTTTGTTAGACACACATGTATTAATAATAGTAGTACTTTTATAGTATTTTCATAGTATTATTATTGATATGTGTGTCTCTAATAATTGTAAATAATCTTCTGAAGAATACTTTAAAGCCTCGGCGACTATGAAAATTGCACCGCCTGAGTTAAAAACACGTGATAAGTGGTTAAAAAGACTTAAATTCAATAATGCAGATTAGCGAATTTTCAAGGGACTATAAAGACCACTTAGAGGGGTCTAATTCATGGCAAAATCACATGTAATATACATATTTGAGATATAAAAACATACATCAACTTATATTGTGTCAAAATATTTTTGCCGTCTATAAAATGGACAATGATTTTTACAGAATTTATCTCCGGTTTGGCCCCTTAAAACCCATTTCTTCCCAAGCGGCCATTTTATAGTCGATTGGTTTATTGCCTAAAAAATTGTCGAAAAAAAAATAATAATAACCAATACCACTTTTCTGAAGTAAAATTGTGCGCTCTTTCCGATTCTGAAGTCAGAATTTTGAAATTTCCGTTGGAAAATTTCAAAATGGCGGTTTTAGGCAAAAAACCAATCGACTATAAAATGGTCGCTTGGGAAGAAATGGGTTAAAGCTTCGGTGACCATGAAAAATGTACTGCCTGACTCAAAGACCCGTGATAAATGGTTAAAAAAGCGTAAATTCAATAATGTAGATTAGCGAATTTTTATGGAACTATAATGACAACTTAGAAGGGTTGAAATCATGGTAAACTTCCATATAACATACATATTTAAGATATAAAAACTTGCATCAACTAAGAATTCGTCATAATATTTTTACAGAGTATAAAATGGATAATGACTTTTTATAGGATGTAACTCAGGCTGGTAATCCTTAAGGGGCATGGTGCACTAGAATGAGGTTTAACCCAATCGACCCCCACCACCGAGATTCTTTCAAATATCATTTCAGTGATGTTTACCGAATAATTTAAGCCCAAAATGAAAATAATCGCCAGAAAGATTCAAAAGAAAACTCGATTTTACTCAATTTTCTGTAGGTTAATTGGTCATACTCCACACAAAACCATTCCATGTGATTAGTATTGGGCCTAAAATCTTTGTCTGATTTCCATGAACAACATCCGCTTAGTCAGAATTTATAAGCCATCAATATTGTTTTTAAAATTCCATAAAGCAGCCAAAAATTCAGCGTTTTGCTGGTTTTTGGGACATAGGTTTTTACTGATACACTTAAATAGCATAATAATCACATTCTTTTGAAAGCTTATTCATCTACCTACAAAATAAAAAGCCGCCACCAATCCATTGGCACTTAGCTGCCTCAAACTAAATTAATTGTTCCAATAAAAAATCTTTGTTCTAATAAAATAATTTTAATTTGCTATATCTTTTTCTAATTTATAGCTTAGAAAAGGTATGCTTCTTATCATTGATAGTTTATCAAAATGTAACTTTTTACTAATATTACACAACGATAGGTAATCATCCTTATCACAGCAATTTTTTCTCTGTGCGTAACTTGTTAAAATTAATTAAATATTTATATTAGATGTAATTAGATATTAGTACGCAGTAGAACTGTGTGGGTATCCGAAAAATTCGGGTCGGGCCGGGTCGGGCTTTTTTATCGGGTTCGGGTCGGGCTTTTTTATCGGGTTCAGGTCGGGCACCCGAGTGTTTCGGATACCCGAAATTTAATTCGTCTGCCCGATACAATCGGGTAACCAACAGAAAACGAGCTACCCGATAAAACTCTAGCCGCCTGATTAATTTGGGTCGTCCAAAAAAATGAAGCTATGCGATATACAGTAAGGTCTAAAAAAATATTACTATTCTAATAATAGGTCTGATCGAAAATTATCTGTTTGAATAAAAATTATAAGGTTATTTTCGTAATTTCTGTTTATCATTAAACTATTATAGACTATATTATATTTAACTATATTATATTATATTAATGTTAAAATTTATTTTAACTTTCTTCTATTCATATTCTCTAATTGTGAAGTATTGAAATAAACAGATACGTTTTTACGACATTTAATAAAGAAATGTTTATCTACAGAATGTTTGTAACATCATGCTAGTGTATATATTGAGGTACATATTTTATGTATGCTGACATCCTCCTACGTGTACATAAGTATACATTCAGTTGTTTTTAAACCTCATCTATTATGACAAAAATTATTTTGTTATCAGGTCTATACGTATTGTTTATGAAACTTAATATAAATAAAAAATTATAATAAAACAAGTGGCATCAATGGAGGGATCCGATGGGTGCATGGGCGATCGATCACATCGAAGTTAAACAGCGCTGGGCGCGGTTAGTACTTGGATGGGTGACCGGACGGAACCCCGTCTCAACAATGATTGTTTGGCAGTTGAGATGGAAATTTAGGTGCTTTTCATGGTAGTAAAAGATGCCTAAGTTAAGGTGCCCGACTTTCCAATCGGCTGATTCCTGGCGTGGGTTTTCTTGATCGGTCAAGTTTTCTCCGCATCACAGGGCAAGTCCCTGGGCGAATGCGGGAATTCAGCGGGGTACCCATAGATTGGGTTTAGGATCAAACACGCCTACACACAGGTAGTAGTAAAAATACATATGGTATCTGTACGGGTTGGTACATGAGAATAACCATAATAAAAAAGTAATATAGTTTATATCAACACCTCATACGAAGAATAACAGATTTCAAAACTTAAGACCACCCTATTGAAAATTTATCATACGATTTTCCATAAGATCGTATATATGATCTTATATCTAATATAAGTACTTATGTAACAATTTATGTCAGATCCAACCAGCGAAATTCAACTCAAAACTGACATTAGTTCTTACATAAGATCTTATGTAAGACAAATTGAGTAAATTGCTTAAAATTATTAAAATTTTGTAAATATTCGTTATTTATATAAATAATGCCATTTTTGGACGTACCATCTGGACGATACCCCAAGTTTAGAGAGGGCTACACTTTTTTTAAGCCGATCTTAACACCTTTACATTACGTAAGACCTTATTTAAGAATTTGCATAAGAATTTGCTTAAGAACTTAGATAAAAACATACATAAGAACTTACGTAACAACTGGTGTAAATTCTTACGTAAGTCCATATATAATTTCTTATGTAAGTTCTTATGCAAATTCTTATGTAAATTCTTAAATAAGTTCTTATGCGAATTCTTATGTAAATTCTTAAATAAGTTCTTACGTTATGTTACTACAAAAAAATGTAAAATATGGTAAATCGGCTCAAAAAAAGTCTAGGTATCCCTAATATTGATGTATCACCCTGATGGTACGTTCAATAATGGCATTTTTTTTTTTTTTTATTTAACGTCGCCATGTTTGTGCTCCAATGTGGTGCTAATCGACGACGGGGGTCTGCGGTGTGTTTGTAAACAAAGCACATGTAATTTTTACAGAGGTGCTTGTATCAATCGGCAGAGACTAGGATTCGAACCCGGGTCACCAGCGTGGGAATCCGACACTCTACCGTCTGAGCCGCCGCAGGCCCCCAATAATGGCATTATTTATATAAATAACTAATATTTACAAAATTTTAATGATTTTTATAAATTTACTTAATATGCCTATCTATCTTACATAAGATCTTACGTAACAACTTATACCGGTTCTGGGTGGAATTTCGCTGGTTGGATATGATATAAGATCTTACATAAATACTTATATAAGATCTTGCATAACATCATATAGACGATCTTATGGAAGATCTTATGAACAATTTTCAGTAGCGGAAAACGAATCGAATTCACCAGTTCGCGACATAGACTAACAGATTTAACCAGTTCGCAACAAAGACTAACGGACTGCACCAAATTTCGATGAGGAATAACCGAATTCACAAGTTCGCGGCAAAGATTAACAGATTTTGCAAGCCCTCGGCGAAGACTAGCAAAATTCAGTAGTTCAATACGAGGAATTATGTATTTAACATTGAAATCTTTATGTAAGGGTGAGTTATACAGTATGAATAAGCTTTCAGTATGTATATTTTTTAATACTGGGCCACCACCACTCGTACATTTTTCGTAATATCGATATTTTTGATCAAATTTTAAAATTTATAATTTTTTTTATATAAACGGAATGATAAATACAAAATAAAATTAACTGTCTCGTTGAAAATTGTTAAATCAGCTGATTACGCGATAACTTTGCTAGTCGTAAATTTGAAATACCAGATGCAAATTGTATTATAATAAAACTATAACATACATCAAGTTCACTTAATGAGGTGTGTTGGTGGCCCAGAACTAAATAATTTTCATACTGTAAGCGTATTCATCCTGTACGACTCCCCTTACATAAAGAATACAATGATTAAATACAGTATTTGTAAAAATGTCAAAGCGTAAATCTATTGATCGAATTGATGACGATGATGATACCAGTGATTTGGAAAGCGAGGATGAAGAAATATCCAATATTGTATTTACGCTTAAAAATGATGAAAATAGTGATGTTGATGAATTGAATACTGATACAGATGATAACAACCCAATTGCGGTAAATAAAGAAGCTTATGAGAAATATAATAAAGGAAATAGTAAGAGTACGAAAACCAAGTCTAATAGTAAAAAGCTAGAAGTTGCTTATGAATATCGATAGATTGATGGAGATAAACATATAACTCTTTACCTTCTGCAGAAATCTTTGACAACATCAAAGAGAAAGTTACAAGAAAAAGCCCTATGGAAATGTTTGAAATGTTTTTTTGTGAAAAGATAAAACTTATATTTTAGAAGCGTCTTTAGAAAATGGACTAGAAATAGATGTGACAACGTTCAATAATTTTTTAGGGATTCTTATATTTTCTATAAATAATAGTGGAAAAAGTTATAAAGATTATTTGAGTACAGGTGAGTTATTACACTGTGAATATGTCTCAAATGTTATGAATCGGGATAATTTATGAAAATAAAATAAAAATTCGAAACATCTAAGGCGTGACATAACAATAAATCAGATAAAGTATGGAAAGTGCGACAGATAACAAATATTTTTAGGTCTAACATACAATAATTTGGATTTTTGTACGGTTATGGCAATTGACGAAATGGTGATCAAATTTTTTGGGCGTATAGTTCTAAAACAGTTTATTATAATTAAACCTGTGCGTTTTGGTATCAAACTATGGACTCTCTGTACTATATTTAGATATTTGTTAGATTTTTACATATATTGTGGAAAAAATGACAGTTCTACCGACCAAAATTTATCTATGTGCACACTAGGATCCCGTGCAGTGTTAAATATGTTGTGTGAATTCTTTAAGAATGTTAATAAAGGTGACGTTTCAAACTATCACGTTTGCTTTGACAACTTTTTCATTTCGCCAGATCTATTAGTGTATATTTTGAATAGAGGTTTAAAATCCACTGAAACTGTTCGAGATAATCGTGTTTTTAGAAAACAAATGTTTCCTGATGTTGAAAATCCAAATCCTAAAACGGCCAAATCAAAAAAAATGTCCACAGGCAAACATAAACTATCCAAGAAATCTCCAAAAGGGACTTACGCTGTTAGTCATGATGAGCTAAAGATTTTTCATTAGATGTTGCTAGATCATATCTAACAGATTCTTCAGAAAATTTATCAATACATTTGAAAATAAAAGTACCAGAACGACGCTGGATATACCCTTTATTCAATCATTATAGTATTTTATTCTTTTGATTGTAAAAAACATTTATGTGAAACATGTTTTGACAAAGTTCATTCGAAGGCTCATCGTAAAGTAACTAACAAATCGCAAAAGATCTGAAAGCCAATCCTGAATGCAAGAAACGCAAGAACTTGCGAAATACATATAATATGTTTATCATGTTTTGATAACTATCATGATTTATCATAAATAATTTATCCAAAAGATGCGCAACCTTATTGTACAAACGTTTATTACAAATTTATTGTAAAAATATTAAAAAAAATACATAAAAAAACATGACTCTCAATACTAAAAAAAATTTGAGTACATTCTGTTCACCTCCTTCGGTGAGCTTACAGATGGCAAACGAACAGAAAAATTTTAAAACCTTACAATATTAAAAAACAAATTCGTTTTTTGTTATAATAGAGGCTATATTGTATCCGACATGAAAAATGAAAATTTTATGTCCAAATCGAAATCAGCAACCTCAAAAACAAAAAGAAAGAAAAGTGTACCCATATGCACGTTTGAAACATAATTTATTTGTTGTAATAGCGGCCATATTGGATCCGACATTTTGTAAAATGAAAATTCACAGTCAAATTCGAAACCAGGAAACTCAAAAACATTATAAATGAGTACCCACATGCACTATTTAAAAAAAAAATTTATTTACTTTGTTATTATTATACGTTCCAATGATACTATATAAACTGCCTCAGAACGTTATTTTTAAGATTAAATAAATAAATAATTCATTGAATATTCGACAATCGATGCTACAAGTTCAGGCAACTTTGGGTGGCCATATTGATTTTCGGTGGAAAAGTTTTAAAATCTGACCACGGATTAAGAAAGAGCAGGTCTTTTTGCATGAAAAAACATATTTACCTAATAAGGTTTACTTGGTTTTATGTGTTCTATAGATGAAAAATCAATCGACTGTCAAATGTCCGCTTAGGACTTAATGGGCTAAGTTTTAAAATCTGTTATTCTTCGTATGAGGTATCGATATAATGTCAACTATCAATTATTCAATAGGATAAACCAAGCTGGTTTATTTAATAAAATAATAAAACACCCGTTGTCCTTGTTATCATAGACGATTGAAGCAAAATATATGAATTCTAATAAGTTGCACAAAAAATATAAAATCACATAGTTAAGTATAATATACGTGTTTTTCATGATTTATACATTTTTACCGAATACTAGTTACACCACGAGATTTTACGGAAAAAGTAACATAAAAAGTACCAATTTTGGACACTGATGAAGACAACGAGTAGCCATGCGTTATGTTGAATAATTTTTTTCATTTGATGTTTTTTTAACTTCTTTGTTACCCTACTGAAAAATTTTCATAAGATCTTCCATACGATCGTATATATGATCTTATGCAAGATCTTATGAAAGAACTTATGTAACATCTTATGTCAGATCCAACCACCGAAATTCCACTAAGAACTGGTATAAGTTCTTATAAGAGCTTATGTAAGACACGTAGTAAATTGTCAAAAATTTTTATAATTTTGTAAATATTTGTTATTTATATAAATAATGCCATTTTTGGACTTACCATCTGGATGATAACTCAAGTTTAAGAGGACCTAGACATTTTTTGAGCTAATTTACCATATTTTACATTTTGTTGCAGTAACATAACGTAACAACTTATTTAATAATTTACATAAGAATTTGCATAAGAATTTACATAAGAATTTGCATAAGAACTTACATAAGAACTTACGTAAGAATTTACAACAGTGTTTACGTAAGTTCTTAAACAAATTCTTATGTAAATTCTTAAATAAGGTCTTACGTAATGTAAGTACAAACTTTTGTTAAAGGTGATAAGAACGGCCTATAACAAGTCTAGGTCCCTCTAAACTTGGGGTATCATCCAGATAGTACGTCCAAAAATAGCAATATTTATATGAATAACGACTATTTACAAAATTTTAATAATTTCAGAAATCTGGTCAATTTGTCTTACATGAGATCTTACATAAGATCTTGTATAAGAACTTATGCTACTTCTAGGTTGCATTTCGCTGGTTGGATCTGACATAAGATCATACATAAGTACTTATACAAGATTTTGCAAAAGATCATATATAAGATCTTATGAAAGAAAACGTGAGCTTCAATCCCTGATTACAAAAAATCGAAAAACTAAAACTGAAAATCCAAAAATCGAAAAATTGTTATAAATAAAGCGAGTCGATGAATCTTTAAATTTCTTTTCAATCTGAATAGAATTTGAGTTATCCCGACTGCAACCTACAGCTATCACCTAGGAGTCTAATGATAGATTTTGACCTGTAGAATATGCCCCTAAATTCGTTAGAATGGGTCTGACAAAATTGAAATTCAGAACTGACAAAATTGAACACTTCTTAACCTATTTTTTTAAGTTTCAAGTTTTTTCACTTAAATGTACATTTTGAAAAAAAAATGGTTTATTGATTTTTGAAACCTATTAATCCCATGCAAAATTTATTTCTAAACAACTCTATTACAGTACCTTTTCTTGATAAAACCCATATTTAGCGAGTTACTTTTACAGAAAGTAAAATAGCTCGCCACGCGGTCCGCGGCCGGCGGCCGGCAGGTCGCATGACTCGCCGCTCCGGCGATTCAGAGAGAGCCAAGCTCGCATGCTCCCGATGCAAGGCATGCGAACAGCGAAGCTTCACTTTTTACACGTAAAGCATGACCGCCGACGTTCGTGCTTCGCATTCGTCTATCATTTTTATTGATCCCTGTTGGTTGGACATCATAAAAAAACTAATTTCCCAAAAAATCAGAGAAGTTATGAAACTCACACATACTCGTATTATTGTTTAAAGAATCAAGAAGTTCCCTGAATTTTTTCAATATTGATTACCGATGTTATATTTAAGATATTTGACTTGGATGTTTGCTCGTTATACGTGGGCTATAATGGAACTCGGCTATTGAAACAGATTGACATAGGGTGCGATGTGTGTAAAAAAACAGAGAATGAAATAAAATGCGTGTAAAATTTAAACGTGTGTCACCGTATTTAATTCCAAGTATTGAATGACAACATTAACAAAAACTCAAACTTGTAGGCTATGCAAGGTGGTGCGCGGGGAACGGAGCGGAGCGCGGGGAAAGAGGGGAGACCTAACTTCCTCAACGCACCTACTGATACTTCCGAACATCCGAAAAGTAATATATTTAATAATGTAAAAATAAAATATAAAAGAACAATATATGCCTATAATTAAATACAAAAAAGTTGTATTTTTTCGAGATCTGCAATTTTACCGTGGACAATTTTTTGCGTCTATTGTGTTATAATTCAATGATGGCCTAAAAATCTGTTTTTGATGGCATTCTTGTTCTATAATTTAGGGTTTTCTCGACAAACTTTGCTTAATTGACGTTTTTGTAAAAAATGTTAAATACAAAAAAGTTGTATTTTTTCGAGATTTACAATTTTACAGTGGAAAATTTAATAAAAACATGAAATTTATTCAAGATACAGCTAAAATTCTAATTTTCAATATACTCGTATTTAATACTAATACTATATGGTAATAATAGTATTAGTATTAAATAAGTAGTATATGGTAATAAGCTCAATGAATACGGCTCAAAATAGATAGGTTTACTCATCATGATAAGACAAGTAAGCTTTTTAAGTTTCAGTCGTTCTTACCGTGGTTTTGCTGAGTTAATCGAGGAACTTGATTACATCCATTCATACATCCATAAATACATTTAAAAGAGTGCTTGAAATTTATTCTTATAGTGTTAAAACATGCTTTTATGCAATAATTTGTTAGTTTTTAATTTATTACACTTTTTGATACGCCGAAAAGCGTCGTAATTGATTCACTTCTTGCATAAATAATCGCACTTCCGCACCAGACACATTCTAACTAATTTAGGGGCAAATTCTATAGGTCAAAAGCTATCATTAGACTCTTCGGTGATAGCTGTAGGTTGGAGTCGGGTTAGGAATTCCCTGACGCCCCAACTAATAATACACGATCATAAAATGAAATCGGAAAAGTCCTTCGACCAAACTAAGTGATATATGTTTTCGGGTGCGCCGATCACGAATCCGTGGTCTTTATCATTTGAAGGTCAACTTCGTTAATTCGAGAGGTATCATCTTTTTGACCTCGGATTCTGAAAGCGCGAGAAATTTTACGTTCGGATATAGTTTGACCCATGGTTCCCAGTGGCCTTTAGAGGTCATATAAAGGTCGAGAACATTCTTTAGAACTACCGAACCTAGTAGCTTGTTATGGTTTGCGAATATCGACGTAATGACCCTTACAAAATACGTTTTCGGGTGCGCTGATGACGAATCCGTGGCCTTGATGGCATATACACGTCAGGATCAAGGTCATTTGACAGTATTACCACGGATTCTTTTTTATCAATAAATCACGAATTACCAAGAAACTAAATAAATAGCAGCCGTAACGTAAAAAAAAAGAAAGAGATACAGTAAAATAAGAAAAGGAAAGAGTAAAAAAATAAAAGAAAAACAGTAGAACAAAAAATGGAGAGGAAGAAAAAAAAGAGAGAAAGGCAGGAAACCAGAGTGCATAGACCTTCGACCCTGACGCTGGAGATTAGGTGCGAGCCTGAACGTCAAACGACCAACACCTTCCAGCTGTGTCATCAATAGCTGCGCAGACATGCTGTCAGCAGGATCAAGTGCCGCCATGGGTCACGGAACAGGCGGAACAACGGAAAAGGCGTGTCTCCCACGCTGTGGACCATACCCTTGTCCAGCAGTCCAAGGCCTCTCAGCATAAGGTATCGTTTAAACAAACCGAGTGTGCAGAGCAGAAATCTATTTACTGTCGTGATGAGAAGAAATTATCAGGGAAAACTAATACATCCGGATATTCTCGTCGTCGCATTTCGAAGAGAGCACGCCTATAGGACGATCATAAGCGGTCATCACCACCACCACACGATAGGTATCGCCGGTCACGGAAGGTACCAGAAGGGCCAATTACAGGTCCGCGTGCAAACCCAGTGCCACGACAAGACTCATGATCGACACTAACAGGCCTAGGCTCCCACGAGGTCGGCAAACGACCAAAGGAGAGCGTAGCAGGATCTCTCAGGTTCGGACGCGAATTAGAGCCCCATGGAATAGGTAAGATCTGGTCGAGGTCCAGGCATCCGGTCGCTCTGCCCAGGAAATCGGTCAGGGGTCGACACTCTATGCGAAACATTGAGCAGAGGAACATGATCAGGGCGCGTAAAGTTTGCATCCGTTTGAACCAAGCAGCCTCTGTTAAAAAGTAACTTCATCGCAAGTTACTGGGACGAATGCTTCCTAACAAAAAGAAAAATATAAAGAAAAAATTAAATAAAGAAAGATAGTAAAGAAGCATGTCAATAATATTTTTCTATCTTACTCACCTACTATATGTGGAATCTCCTTCAAAGTAGAATAACAGACCAAAGGCAATGCCAATTTAATAATTGCGACTGCTCTCTATATCTATGGTTTCTTTGCAATAAATGAAATGATTCATAGCGAATTAAAAATATTATAGTGCTGTGCATTCTTGTATTTACGTTCCCATCCTTGTATAAAGGTTATACAAATTTTCGCCGAGACAGCATTCAACAGAATGATGACATTACTCATATTACTTTGTGAAAAACGCAGCGAATATCTGGCGCGATTATTCGCAGCCCACGAGATGTAATATAGAGAAGAGCATTTGGGAGTGAAAAAGAATTATTTAAATAAATCAATCGTGTTGTATCGAAAATTTAGAATTTGTTCAAGCTAAAATAATCACGAATTTTATCAAACTAACAACTAAAAACCCAAAGCTACAATCATTAAAGAAAATGGTTGATATGTCGAAAATTTAGAATTAAATGCAGCAACCCAAGCCAATCCAAACCTCCACCTGAGTAAAAGCAAAGAAGACATTTTTTAATATAGACAAAAAAACAAAAGAAATGCTACAAAAAGCACATATACACCAACACTGGGGTAGTTCAAACTTTTCAAAGTTTCGATTTTCCTTGTAACTCTTTCAAAAGTTGACGAATAAGTAAAGATAACTCTCCTGCAAGGCAGGCGCTGGACGTTGAGATTTAAAGGTTCCTACCTCAATTTCAAAGTTTTTTAAGTGCATTTATGTACTTTTTTAAATAAATTTGGTAAAAAAAGTGATTAAAAATTTATAAATCAAGGCAAAAAAGTTTAAGTATCTTACCATATCACTAAAATGAACATTTTTCAAGACTTTAATTTTCAATAATAGAATCTACATAATAATTGGCAAACGTAAATAAATCTAAATATGAAAACTGTTTCAGTGTCAATATTGTGCAATTCTTCTAGCACTTTAAATAGTCTATGTCATAGTTTGATGTAATTTACTTCCGGTAGTTTACGACATGGGGATTTGTACGTGATTTTAGTTAAAAACTGATTGTAAGACCTTTAATTTAAGTAGTAGCAGCATTTCTAAAGTTATTTGGATCATAAGTTATGCTTTTTTAGTATACGAAAAATTTTAGGTAGTAAATTGAAACAATGAAAAATACGGTCTTACAAAGTGATCCCCGATTTACCACTTGAGAATTTCCACAGTATTAAAACGGACATAACTTTTGATCCAAACAACTTAAAAAATGCTGCGTCCACTCGAATTAAAGGTCTTGTTATCAGATTTTAACTAAAATTATGTACAAATCCCCATGACGTAAACTACCGAAAGATTGCATAATATTGAGACTGGAACAGTTACGATATTTAGATATTTTTACGTTTTCCAATTTTTATGTAGATTCTATTCAAAACAAAGATTCAAAAAAATTTTTGGTTTTGAAAAATTATCGAACATTAGTCTTAAAAAATGTTCAAGGATAGCTAGTTTTTTGTTAAAATTTGACGCACATGGAACTTCACTTAGAAAAAAAAAATTATAAAGTTGATGTGGTTGACTTTCTATTTTAGTGATATGGTAAGTTACTAAAATTCGATTGCCTTGATTTATAAAATTTTTATCATTTTTTTACCAAATTTATTTTAAAAATGCACTGTAAAATCTTTCAAATCGAGGCAGGAACCTTTAAATCTCAACTTCCAGCGCCTGCCTTGCAGAAGAGTCATTTTTTTGGCATTGGTAAACTTTTGAAAGGGTCACAAGAAGGAAAATCGAAACTTTGAAAATTTTGGACCATCCTATCCAACACTACAGCAAGAAAAAAAACACGTCAGTAACAACCGCGCAGTGTAAGTTAGACGAGAGACCCACTAATACCACGAGGCCGCACGAAAGCCACAGACACGGTATAATGCACATAAAGTAGCATGCAAACGTTGCAAACGTTAGCAAAACTAACCGTGGAAGAACCTGGAAAAATAGTACGACCAAGCCACCGCCAGGCGGCAGCACCTCCGCAGCATCTCACAATGACTTACTTCCAGGGAAAAGTCAAAATAAAAACCGTACAGTAGAAAGGGAACAAATAAAATGAAGTAAATTAAACCAAATTTCAGCACTCTAGCTTCAAAAACCTTAGTTAAAAATTAGATATGCCAGGAACTATTACATTTGTTGCAGATCTTCTTTCTGTATAACTAACAATGGATCCTAAAGTTACTATTCTATCGAGTATTACACTGTTACATTTGTTTACCGTCGCAATATTAAATAATTAACTAGACCTTTCTTCATGTAAGATACAATTAATTAGATTAATGGATACATTTTTAACTATTTACTGTTTTTTTTTGTTCTTTGGCCTATTTTTTCTCTCGCGTTACAGCAATTTGTTGTTGAGACTTTTATTTCAGTAGTACTTGGTGTTGCTGTTTTGTAGAAATTTTGTTGTTGATGTTGTTGTTGCTGATTTGTACGAATCATTGCTGACTTATTAACTGTCATTACATGCTGGTTTGTACGAATCATTGCTGACTTATTAACTGTCATTGCATGCTGCCTGTTTGTTACCTTCTGCGGATGGTAAACTGTATTAAACGATGATAAAGAAGGTTTCATCGGGTAATCAGTAGAATCAATGTATTTATTAATTACTTTCTTCAAGATATTGCATGAATTAGAGTCATTAGCAGAATGATTGCTGTTCAAATTTGTATTAAATTTTTATTGCTATAATCACAATTGACACACTTTTTGATATTATTTCTATAATCATTAGTCTTGTGCATTCCAGCACATTTAAGGCACATAGTTTCAAATATACTGTTTTTTACACTCTGGCCATTTCTACCACATGGTCTAATATTTATCAAGTCATATACTTAGCAAATTTGAAAGCCTACGAAAATGTTGCTCTGGTTTTCCTTCACAAGTTTGCATATATCAGCAGGTACTTCCATTAGATTCCGTACTCATATTTTTGATTTTACTTTTGTACATGTGTAAGACTTGCCCTTTACTGGTAAAATTGCTAAAATTTCTTGTATTTATTTCATTCTCTATATCATCTATTTCCATATTAGTATAGTTATCAATTCCCACAATTTTTATTTTAGGGTTATTGAGTTGCTTTATTTTAATATTCCATATCCCTTCCAAAATTTCCTTTATCATGGTTTCTGTTAACCCTTTCAGGGGCACATTTTTTTTTAAATTTTCAAAAATTTTATCAAAAAACTAGCGTGCGAAAAAATTTGAAAAAAATATATATTATAGAGCTGGACACAGGCTATAGATAAAAAAAAATTTCAGAGCTCTAGAGTTTTTCGTTCAAGAATAAACGATTTTTTACGAAGAAAAACGAGTTTTTTGTGATTTAATTGTTTATAACTATTTATAAATAAATAAATTTGCATACTTTTCTATACAAAACTTATAACTTATCATCTCAAGAGTCCAAAAAGTAGTCACACGCATAGGAGCACTAAAAAATATGTCCGAAATACAGAAAAAACTGAAAGCAAAAAGGTGGTACGTATACGTACCACTGCCCCTGAAAGGGTTAACTCAACACTATCATTATTTAAACAGCTAATTACTAATTCTGCTTTTTTGTTTAAGTAGATGTTTATCATTAGTATTGTTTTTCTGTTGTTAAACATTCAATTACACTTTTCTTAATGTCTATATTGCTGTAACTGTTTTTTATTACCGTTATTTTAGACTTTTTTTGTGATTTTGGAAAATTTACCTTATCAACATATGAAAACCTCTAAATTTCATTCTCTTTCTGATTTTCTTGTAGTTTTTCTTTTAATAAATCGTTTTTTTTCTTTTAATTCACTAACTAGTTGTTTCTATAACATGTTTTCAGTTTTCATAAATTCAAATTCGATTTCATCTTCAATAATTTTAGAGTCGAGTAAATCTTGGGTCTTATTTGAGGTTTTAGCCAAAACTTACTCCTAATTTCTTCTGATTTTTTCAGTTTTACCTGTGCAATCAACAATCTAACTGAATGACTTAATTTTTCCTCTTCAATTTTAGAGATAATATTAACATGACTATGTTCAAGACAAATTATTAGACTATCACTTATGAATTTATAATTGCTATGTTTTTGTGTCAAACAACTATAATGATATGCTTCGTCGCATATAATACAAATCACTGATGAAGATAATAAAAGATGATTGCTAACGGTCGAAAAATCGATGCGAACTTGCGCTGAAGCTGCTGTCCGCGAGCGAGTAGTCGAGTAGTGGGGGAAGAGGGAAAACGATATTTATAGATATAGTAGCGTGCCTGGCGCGCGCTGCTAATCTTTTCACTCGTTTATCTCTTCCCCCACTACTCGACTACTCGCTCGCGGACAACGGCTTCAGCACAAGTTCGCATCGATTTTTCGACCGTTAGCAATCATCTTTTTAAAAAAAGCGAGATGAGGTGTTC
Organism: Gastracanthus pulcherrimus; assembly: GCA_949152435.1. NCBI lineage: Eukaryota > Metazoa > Arthropoda > Insecta > Hymenoptera > Pteromalidae > Gastracanthus > Gastracanthus pulcherrimus. The sequence goes on along the minus strand of OX424572.1, from coordinate 59,796,523 downwards.
AAGTATTTTATCTATATTTTCCAAATTTTCAAAGAAGGGGAGAATCGGATAAATACACGAGCATACAGCCCTCCGCAAAAAAAAGGGTTAAAAATTAAAAATCGATATAACTCCGAAAGTATTCATCGGACATAGTCCAGGTTTTGCACTATCAAAGAACATGTTAATACCCACTTAAATCCAGAAGAACAGCGCTACATATTAAAAATTAACAAAGTTATGAATTTTTGAAAAATCGTCATTTTTTATAGTTTTTTTTTTTATTTTCTCGGAATCTATTTTTCCGATCGGGACGTTCGAGGTCGCATTTTATTCGTCTTTTTATTCTCTACAAATCGTCTGTAGACAGTATTACGATCGGATAAATAGTTTCGAAGTTATATGCAAAAAACGCGAGAAATGGCTTTTTTTCATAAATAATCGCTAATTACAAAAAAATGAATTGAAAATTCGAGTAGCAAAGTATGCACCCACTATCAGCAACTATCCCCAGATATAATGACATTGGTCCGATCCTGCTATTAATTTTGTCATGAAAAATGTACTTTCTGATCTTTGTTGCTTGGCCTAGCAGTGTACATCAATATTTTCTGGTGCGTGGAGTCCCATGAGTCTTCCTCCTCCTTGAATAACCTGAAATGAAAAAAAAAAAACAAAAATGAATAAATTGAGTAAACTGTTCTTATCATACTTAACTCAGTCAATCATGCTTATCTTTTTTTCATCTTTATCCGTAAGCATTAGTCTTGGTAGTATGTTATGCCTCAATAACCTCACCTGTCACCTCAGAGTCAGTACAACCAGGCTGGAACAAAGAATAACAAAAAAATTAATAATTTTGATCTAGATGAAATTACATTATTTGGAAATACCTCAGTACGCTCCTGCTGCATAATATTCCTCTAGGATCCCTTCTCGTGCTCTTCTCCTGATGGTCCTAGCCTCGATTGTGCTGGCAAGTGCTCTTCGTTCTGCATGAAAGAGCCTGGAGTCATCGCTGGTATTCACCCAAGTCACAGCTGCATCTCCTGGTTTCACGTTAAGTTTCTTCATGATCTTGAGGAAACTGTTGAGTCCCTCATTGAAGCTGGTCACAGCAATAAAAACACCAATCTTGAGAACCGTCAAGCCACTAAAAGATGTTTTTGGCACTAACTTCCACACAGAATTATTAAAACTTTCATTGGAGTTTTGAGTATAACCTCCAAGGCACTTTTCCAACAACTCTGGTTTTGATAAGTTTTCATAAATTGGTTTCACTTCTTTCATCACAGCAGATGAAATGCTGGTCTTATGAGTAAAACTTGTTCCTGCGGCTCTTGATTTTTGCCAGCGGCACCAACTCTGGGATCCTGTTGGGCCCAAGTGATGTTGAGGTTTCTCGTCTGTTGATTGCATGTGATAGAAAGTTGCCCAGATTTCTTGATGCATTTTTGCAACAGAACCTGCGTACTTTCTAATGGCTTTGCCATAATACGAGGACAATCTGTCTATAAGTTGTCCTGTCAATCTTCCTCTGCATCCAATTGTCTTTCTATCGTCCAATTTTTTTCCAGCAAAAGTTTTCTTCAAATTTCTGAGACGTGTTCCCATCCTCTTCTGGACATGGGAAATACACTCTCTGTTCTCGACCACAACTGCATCTCCATAAGGCTTAATTTCACTAATGCCCTTGGAAACTTTTGAGTCACCATCACCAATGTACCGATGATATTTCACATGATACTTTTCTTCAGAACGTTGAAATATTTCAACAAAAATATCCACTTCCATTTTCCAGCACTACCTTGGTGATTGGCAGAGCAATTGGCTTCATGGTCGACGAGCCATTCTTGGTATTCAACACTGTCTTGCTTGCCTTCCCACTTTGAACAAAGTTTACAGAAGCTATTTTTTATAGCTACATCTAAAACCTTTCCTGTCCTGTTTCCTATCACACTGGCGAGTCCTTGTAATGATGAAAATCCTCTTTTTCTCCATGATCCATCACCAGGAACATCTAGTCCAGCGCTGTTTGATGGTGTGGATTCAGTCTCTTCAAGAACGGCTTCGGTCATTGACTCTTGAGCGACACTTTCACACACTTCACTCAACTGCTTGTTTATTTCAACAAAAGCCGATTGGGCAACTGGCTTGCATAGGTCCATAATCCCACAAAAAGTTGAAAGGCCAGCGTGTCCATGTACAAGTGCACGAGCAGACAGCACATATCTTCTGTTCACTTCATATGCATTTTCTTTGGCTCCTACTTTGTTGCTGGAGTTGATCGCTGCTATTTCACCACACTTTGAGCACACAATATCTATTCACTTAATTGAACACTGCCATGGCACCGATTACAACACAGAACACTTGTAAGTTTAGAAAATAAAATTGAAGTGTCAATGATTCTGTTTGTTGTATCACTGGTGTCTCTAGCACTAGCTGTGTTTTGGAGTTTCCTCACTGAGCTGGTGGATAGTCTTGGCTTCTTTTGTGGGCTTTCTTCTTTTTTAGTCAAAAATTCTCTAACCCTTTTCTTGCTTCTACCTCGAGAATATTTGTGGTCAGGGTGAGTACTTTGAAATGTTCCTTTTTTTATCTCTTTTAGAAGACATTTTCACTACACTGATTTACACACATTCACAAATTGTGAAATGCAATTAAAACACTGTATAAGCTCAGTACAATAAAAATATTAGCTGTGTTTACTAACAGGTGGTTTGTAAACATAAAAGTCAACTGTCAGAAGTAGCAAAAATGTACGGTAAAGTTAGTCAAAAATTTGATCTGATTTATCGACGTTTATCTCAAACGCATGTAAGTTCAACTATTCACCTGTAGTGGCGCTGAAGGATTCTAGCCTTCAAATTGGTTCCAATTATATTATATTTTATTGCTTTATAACTAAATAAAATAATCAATCAAACATTTAGTTATAAATAATAATAAAATAAATAATAATTGATAAAATACCGAATTTATGCAAAATCGGCAAAAAGCTGTCTCGGTATTTATATTGTAACTTTAAAAAAAATTATGATATCTTAAAACGGGTTTCGGGAGCTTATTCTACGGGAAATTTCCTATAAAAAAGGTAAATAAAAAAAAACGATTTTTTGACAATTTAAAGGTGGTTTGCCCCCTTAAAAAGTGACATCCCCAAATCTGGAGGTGTTTGGTCCAGCAGTACACTTTGAATCATACGGGCCGTAGATTGGGAGATTAAACAGTCTTTCTATTACTACTAGGTGCTGTGTAGGTTTTAAGAGACCCAGACCTCTCAAAATGTAGGTAAATATATATACTTTTAGTACTAAAAATATTGGTTTCATTGAAATGAACTGACATATTTTAAATATTTATTATTTTTTTTTATATTTTAAATGTGGTGTGCCCCCTTAACCCCCTGCGCAGAGAGCCGAGTATACTCGTCCAAACCGCACGTCAATTTTGTATACATTTTGTATCACAAATTTAAATCTTTACTTTGTTGGGACATCTACAACCTCTCAAATTGAAGCTAAATAGTATAGCTATTATTCAGAAAATGTTACGAATTTGCAGAAAATATATATGCCCGGCATGTCGGGCAAGGGCAGCAGACTCGGACTCCCGTTTCTGTAACTGCGTCTTGGCCGACGTTGGGCGGTTGGATCCGCGCTGGCTTCAGTTTCCGCAATTTGCTCCGACTCCGTCTGGGCGAAGGCGTCCTTTGTATAAGTGGTCATTTGGAACCAGTCTCCTTTCACATAGATGCCGAATTGGCAGCTGACAATTGAACGTTATATCGTCGACCTGGGTGCTGACGTCGCAGTTTTGCATCGGCTCGGTCTAGGTGCTAGCGTCACAGGTCGACATATTGATCACGAAGACAAACGTTATCATGGTAACTGTTCCGTCAAGGAGCCGTGACGTAGACTGAACGTCACGTCCCTTTGCGCGTCTCGTGCGCCCCTATCCCGACTTGACCGTCGACTCAAATTCGACAAATTTTTTTCACTCTGAGAAGTGATTTTTCATAGCGGAAAGAACCCTGCGGCTCTTACACTCACGCTAAGAAATCACGCCACCTTTGGTATTTTTATGAGCCTGAAGGATAATTCCGCGTCAAGCTGTGCGAACATAACCTCAAATATCACTTCCACAGAAGCATACATCGTTTTCTTAAATGTTATTTTACGAAAATTTTTATATGTTTTTTACAAGGATAGGAACGCAAATACAAGAATACATAGCACGATAATATTTTTCCGCCCTGCACACTCGTTATTATTGTTATTCCGCTATGCTTAAACTGTTTAATGATTGTGTTATAAGTTTTAGTTTAGCTTGGCGAACGGGAGTGCCGTTATTCCGCTATGCATAAACTGTTTAATGATTGTGTTACAAGTTTAGCTTGGCGTGAACGGGAGTACCGTTATTCCGCTATGCTTAAAGTGTTATTTCGCTATGCGTAAACTGTTTAATGATTGCAATTGTCTTGTTGGTTTTAATTTAGCTTGGCGTGCACCGGAGTGCGGTCACTCCACTATGCTTAAACTGTTTAATGATTGTTTTATAAGTTTAGTTTGGCGTGAACGGGAGTACTATTATTCCGTTGTGCGTAAACTGGTTAATGATTGTGTTATAAGTTTAGCTTAGTACGAACGGTAGTGCCGTTATTCCGCTATGCGTAAACTGGTGAATTAGTGTGTTATATGTTTTAGTTTAATAAACTACAATAATGATTGTGTTATAAGTTTAGTTTGGTGTGAACGGGTGTACTGTTATTCCGCTATACTTAAACTGTTTAATGATTGTGTTATAAGTTTAGTTTGGCGTGAACGGGAGTACTGTTATTCCGCTATGCGTAAACTGTTTATTGATTGTCTTGTATGTTTTAGTTTAGCTTGGCATGAACGGGAGTGCCATCATTTCGCTATGCACTAACTGTTTAGGGATTATGTGATACGTTTTTGATTAGCTTGGCGTGAACGAGAGTGCCGTCATTCCGCTATGCGTAAACTATTTAATGATTGTGTTATAAGTTTAGCTTGGCGTGAACGGTAGTGCCGTTAATCCGTTATGCATATACTGTTTAATGATTGTGTTTTAGTTTAGCCTGTCGTCAACGGTATTACCTGTATTCCGCTATGCTTAAATGGTTTAATGATTGTGTTATCAGTTTAGCTTGGCGTGAACGGGAGTACCGTTATACTGCTATGCGTAAACTGTGTAATGATTGTGTTAAGTAGTACTTGCTACACTATCGCTAGACACAACATACCCCCACCATCACACCTCTCCCCCCACTCCCACCTTCCCCCTTCCATAACTGATCCCCCACTCTCATCTACTCCCACTTACTTTTTGACCATGAGCATTCGCTTTACCCCAACCTTTTCAGTATGAATTTAACCCCCACCTTTTGAGTATCAATTTTACCCCCTCCTTATAAGCATAAATGATATACAGTGGATTGAAAGATTATATTTCATCATTTTTGTAAGCAAAAAAGTTTGAATGAATAAAATATATTTAATTTCATATTTTTAAAATATTGCATGCAAGAAAGATTCAATGAAAAGTATATTTTTAATTTAAGTAAGAAAGGGTGTATACAGGATAGGAAAGGTAGCTGGGTAAATAAATACAAGGTAAGTACAGTTTAATTCATTTATTCGATGTCAATCGTATATTTAATACATCAATGATACTGTTCATATGCAAAGATATTAATTGATAAAATATATCGATAACATTATTTTTGTTAAATGGGCATTCACCCTTTGTTTCGCTCACTCGTGCTTGTAGAGCACTCGTGATAAGATCAAATAAATCGTTGTCTGCTAAATTTACAACATCTTTTACAATATTCGGTGTATAATTGGTAATTTGCGCTTCGTGCATAAGAGAACTTTTATTTTCAATGTATTCTATAGTTTCACGTACGATACATTTTACACGATTTGATACACATTTTAGATATTCGAGATGCGCGTCGATAGATTCTGTCACGTATTCGTCCAAACAATCAAAGGTAACTTTTTTCATAATTATACCATGACGGTACCGTTTACTCAGACCAGGCGTCGTGGGTTTTATATCCTCTTTAATTTTGATTGCTTTCTCCTGATGACTGCGTGTGAATTTCAACGTCCATCCGGAACCGTAAACCTTCTGGTCCATCAGTTCGTCAGCCAGTCCACGGAAGTATTTTAGAATGTCGCCAAAAGTGCTTTTGAACTCTATCCAATTCTCGTAAGAAAAAGCGACCTCGTCGTAGTCAGAACCCAACAACCGAACTATCGGCTCGTAATGATGGTCTTCAATATCACTGTACTCGAGACCAACCATCATCTTCTTCGTATACGACTTGTTGAGGCTGTACAAGGTGTTCAGTATCATATGTGGATGGTGACGGTTTCGTTGTTGATCAGCCATCTTGTACTTGTCTGTATTTCTCTTTTGGCGTTTAGAAAACGACTGCTGTAAAATCGACTCGACACAGACTCTTAATATGCCAGCAAAGAAGGCGCGGTGGAGGTAGAAATTGCAACGTGTCCCACTCAACGTTGGTGTTCCGAGAAGGGAATGAACGACAGAGTGTACCACGAGGATGATACTTTAGACGCAACATTCTGAGTAAATGAAACGATAAGATGTCAAGTTAGCATTAAAAATAATGGACTTTTTAGAACTACAGATTTGAAAACATCTGACACCGTTTCCAATGAAGCTTTTGTAAGAGTTTTTATAACGTACATAGCGTCTTACCACGCTATCATTTTTTTGCAAGTCGTCAGAAAAATTTCCAAGAAATTTATCGAAACCCAAACCGCTGCTCATGTAACGTAAAAACATAATACAATATTGACCGCATACGTCCAAAGACTGGTCTTGGAGCGGGATATTATTCCAGTGAAATTGCTTACAAATTTTCCGCAAACGGTTTATATGATCCGGTATACTCGGTGGTAATCCGAAACTATCAAAATACAAAGCTTCGCAATGCTTATTAACGTAAATAGCAACCCAGTGCATGCCAGCTCTCGTATGATCGTCAGTATTTGCAACAAACGCGGTCGGTTTCGTCCACCGTTTGGGGATCTGATCTGCTGGAAATACACCGACAGTATGCGAACGGATTCGTGAAAGGTTTTTCAATATTTGAAGGCTGTCCATTACAAATATCGGTAGAATTCTTACGATTTTGAAAAACACGCGTAGACAACCACGACTTTAGTCGATGAACGTTATTCAAAGCGCAACGGTAATTTTTGTAACTAGGTTTGACAGCGTGATGAATGCAATACACGTCGGACGATAATTGATTAAAAGTCGGACATTCTCTTTCGTATTCTAGATTGAAAATTTGACGAGCTATAATTTTATGCAAAACCAGCCATTTATCGTTGCCTCTAACGTATATTTTTTGCAAACTTTTCGAAAATTCTCTTAAAATTTTCTGAACAACCGATAAAGGTACCTCTCCGTCAAAATAGTCAAGTCCGTGATGATGCTGGGTCTGCCAATCGTTCTGTTTTCGAATGTCATCGCTCAATTGTTCAACCGATGTTGTCGGAGTCACTAGCCAGTGACCACTGAAGTTATCATTAAGAGCTACTACGGCAACTTCCATTGGTATATTTTTATATTTCGCGCCTTTAAAGAACTGAATATCAATTATCACATCCATGTTTTATATAGCAAAGCCTTTGGACAGCATTCGTGGGTCGAAAGAAACTGACGAACGAAATGCTCCAATGGTAGGTGTATATAGGCCAAAGTGCAACGCCATCTGGACGACGTTATTTCAACCGCTAAAGTCGACGATGGCTTGACGTGACGCATCAATTTCTAAAATATTATCTTATTCTGCATATACGATGCGATTTACCGTGTTTTCTAAAGCCTCGCCAAATCACACATCTAATCTAACGCTACCGTGTTTAATCAAATTCCAATGACTACAGTCGTTAGCCGATAAATCGGGCGTTAAATCAAATGCAAATAGGCAATAGCCATGTGGATATGTTTCGCGCGTTATTTGATTACCTTCGTTAAAAAAGTGTATACCTGTGTCAGAAAATAATGTTTGATACGCGTCCACGTACAAATTTTTGGTTCTAAAGTCGGGCTGAAACGGTTTGGAGGGAACTTGTACATCGTCAACGTACAGACATAGAAAGTTGATATTGAAATTTTCAAAGTTAAAAGGGTTAAGTCCTCGATCGCCGTTAAAAGCTTTGTTATTTACAAAACCGATAATGAGTCTTATCGGCAGTTGACCCAATATGATATTATCCAAAGTTTCACCGTGTATACCGCTATGCATCGTAATAGCTTTAACCTCTACACGCGTAAGAGGATATTTTACAGTTGTTTTTGAAAGAGATTGAACATGAGCCATCAATACACCCGGACTAATCTTTACGCTAAGAGGTTTGCCTCCTCGATATGTATTGAAAAATATCCTGTAGGATGCATTAGACAAAAGCTATCGCGAGACTTGACTAGACGCACTCGCACCTCTACACCGTTTATCAAGAGCTTTTCTTGATTAAATACATCACAGTGAAGATGTCCAATCATGTCGACAGAATTTGCAGCGGACAACAATTTCCGACGTTATACAAGTCCTTGATTCCCCTCTGCAGTATCGTCCATATTTTTAGCGGTGTCGTCACACCACAATACACTCGTTAGATGAGAAGATTTTGCAGCAGGTCCATAATTCAACAGCGTTACAATGTACGCTCTGTAAGCGTACGCATTGGTCGGCGGTGATACAGGTTTTTGATTAAAAAACACATCCACTTGATTGAACATCGAATGCATGAAATTATTAACAGGTCCAGTTTTGGCTTTTGCGATTCTAAATGCTGCTTTATTTGCATCTGCTATATCGTCCTCGGTCACGCTACATCTCAAACTCACACGAGGGGTGAGCATAGTGTGAGCAAGATCAATGTATTCATCGCTTTTACCCGGGAGCACAAATTCTATAGGTGAGTCATCTGTCAATGAAGATATTGGTTTATATTGTATCCAATGCAAACCCTCGATCGTTGTCTGGGTCGGAGGGATCTCAAACAATAGTAGCTTAGACTTTAAACATTTGCACGAGTGGGTGTGTAAGAAAGCCATTTTTTTAACTGTCAAAAATATCTCTCGTTGTTCTTCTAGTCTTCTTCTTATGGGTTGTTTGCTTTTTCTTCCTTCTGCCACTTTTTTTCACACCACTACCACCACCGCCGTTTGTCTTGCGTTTTCTACTTCTATTACATTTTTTCGCACCACTCTTTCTTTTACCGACAGTGACAGGCCCACCGAGCAATTGCAACTGAAACGGATTCCCGTATCGCGACATTTTATATCCTGACCCCTCCATCAACTTGTCCAACTTCTCCTCAGCCTTTCTTTTGAGAACTGCGCCGGATTCTCTGGTACGTTTATGAAGCAACTCTCTGATCGGTGTGTTACGTGTCGCGACATCGGACACGATGTTCATACCTGTGCGCACAGCCTCCTTACCAACAGCCCTAGCTCCCCGAGTCATGAGTGGGAGAACTCGGCGAAATATGCCGGCTAAGAAAGAGCCAATACCACCGTGGCCTCTTTGGTAGGAAGAGTCAACGTAAATACGTCCAACGCCACCACTATACGTACCCCCTCCACCGTATCCGTAACCAATTTGATTATTGAAGTATTCTTCGTAGCGCTCCATCTAATCGATTCTCTTGAAATGCAGTGTTACAGTGAGTGTCCCATAATCGAATGGTATCGGCTGACCACGCTGATCTCTTATATCAATTTCAATGGTCTGAAATGAGCTGAAAAACAATGGTAAGTACATTGATCGGGAGAAACTTTTGATTTTCGTAGTACCATATTCGTCATTCTATTCGGTATTCATCGATACAGCCCTCAGCAATCGCGACTGAACATCGCCTGTCATGTATGGCTCACAGATGTCGCTGTAAATTATAAGCATATCTGGTAAACCATTCGAGAGTCGCGCCGGTCTATTTGCCTCTATCGCGTATTTATCGCCAGCGAAAAAGATTCGTTTTGTCCTTTCAAAACCTAAAATTTTTCGCAGTTTCCGCGATAAACAGAGTTTGTGACTGAATTGCGAGCAGCTAGTCTTTGCGCAAACTCTGTTGACCGTCACGTAACCACCACACTCAACCGTCACCTCCAAATGACGTTTGATACACTCCAAGTTATTTATCTCCTCTATTAGAGTATAAACATCTTTGTAGTTACCTGGTCGAATCAACGAACCAGCAATGGTAAAATTTTCCACAATGTCAATATCTTCGCCTGCTAAATCTTTTAAAAAATACACAGGTGGTTGTCGCGTTAGTGAGATGCGCGTAACCTCAAAAATCTCCAAAGTCCATCCACCTTCGTATCCCTTATCGAAGACAGTTCTCGCACGACTGACACGAACCAAGTCACCGGGCTTGAACCTGACTGGTATAAAATCTTGGTTACCGTAGCGAAGTTCTATATTTTTTCGTGCTTTGGCAACATTGTATAAGGTCACAGAGGACGGAGTCATCTTTGTCGCCGAATGCTTACTGTGATTGTACGACTCTGTGATTTTCTGCAAAACATCGATATATCTTTGGGTATTGTTATGAGTAAAGTATCGCCAAATTCGTTCCTTAATGGTTCTTATCAATCTCTCCGCGATAATTTGTATCCGGACTCCGTTCCACTCTATGAGCTACGCCATTCTTACGTAAACCTCTTGCGTTTCGCAACCGATAAATTCTTTACCCTTATCCGTTTGAAGGCACTCTGGTTTTCGTCCATCACTTCTCGATAAGATGCGAAGAATCCCCTCAGCGACGCTTCTAGAAGTTTTTTCCTTGAGCGGCTCTAGCCAACTATATTTACCAACAACGTCTATGACCGTCAAAATGTAGCTGTAACCATCGTTGTAAGTTTTCAAGGCTCTCATATCCATTAAATCAGCTTCCCACACATCATCCAAATTTCGCACATTGTAACTGCGTCGTGCAAATCGTCGTCTAACAGGTCGCTGCAAATTGTACGCATCCTGGCTCTCAAGCCATTCAGTGACTGTCTGGAGATTGGTTTTCTTGCTTCTACCGCGAGTGGCTTGAAAAAGTTTATCCACGGCCGCGTACGCAGTTGGATACGGCGGGGTGTAATACAGTTTTTCAAAATTTTCACTCATTGTTGATCTTTTCTCTCCTTTTTAATCTGAACTTTAAACTTTTTTTGTCCTTTTTTGACTTCCTGTTCACTTTGCTTTTATTTTGACGTTTTCTCAGTGCACACTTGATGCGCGAAAAAAATTTCTCAAAGGTTATCTTGCTAACCATGCAGCAAGCTGTCATCATAGACAGTGTTCGCTCATCCGTAGGTGTTTCGTCTGCGAGCATTCGCGAGAAAGCATATTCTGCCAAAACACGATCGGCTTTGCGTCGATCTTCTTTTATATCGGAATAGATTAGATCGTGTTCATGATACGCATCATCCAACGGATTGATCCCGAATTCGCCGCGTTCGATGCGTTCTGCCAATGTAGTACTCGGTCCGCAAAATCTGTAACCAGGTACGTGCATTTCGAACGGTAATAGATCAATCATCGCGTCCAATGCACTATTTTTTCTTCCAAACCACGCCGTTCTACTATTGTGTCTTCTTCTTTTTTACCGGATGCCTCTTCTTCTTCGGATCGAACTGGCCGCTCAGTCGGCGCCATGACGTAACCTGTACACCGGGTGTTGCAACTCTCTTCTTTTCTTTTCTAACACACTCCTTGGTAGTCTTTCGTTTTCGGTTATCTTCCGACTCCTCCTGCTCGGTATTCTCTGCGCTACTGACGACGGCGTCGCGAGTAAACGATCCGTTGTTGCTGACATTACTGGGGCCAGCGGTAGCATCAGCAGCAGCAGCAGCAGCTGGCTCGTGTCGTGGCGTATGAAATTTATCAGTAAAGCCATCTGGCGTAGAATGTTTTGGAGGGAGTAAAATCACAGAGCCACCTAGTGGTGGCGTACGAGAAACTACGTTATCCCAAACTCGTTTGTTACCGATGAATTCGCGGGGGATAAACGATTCGCGTAGAGCAATAGCAAATTGAATATGCCCAGAAGGTGGCGTACCTTTTCTGCTCCTCATAGCATCGTTCATCAAGTCTTATGTTGGCAATTATGTTGGCACCGCGTATACAAACACCACCTATCGTCAGAGCACCATGGGTATCCCAGTCAATGTTACCACTGGTCCGTAAGCGTCGCACAACTTGACCAGCTTTTTTTCTAAACTTTGCGGGTACACTCTCATCGATACTGGCGTCGATTCGATCCTTTTCTTTGATTCGCCCCAGATCCGACGTAACCCCGTCGTCGTCGTCGTCGTCATCGTCATTTTGCGACTGCTGCTGCTGCTCATTGTATACAGGTAAACTTTTCTTTTTCATATTACCCGTTCCATCACGAGCACCACTACTGCTCTTGGTGTCTTTGAAATGAAGATATCGTTGCAGAACAGAACGGTATCGCGCCCATTTTTCTCGCTCAAATATGTTGAACCAATTTTGCATCAGCCGTTTGTAACAGAGCCTTTCGCTGCTCCTCGTTCAGATGATACAGAGCCTTCAAAATGCAGGCCTCCTTGTATGCAAAGGAACGCCTTTTGCTACTGTTGCTGCTGCGCTGCGACGAGGCCATCACAGAGATACGATCGGAACGTGATTCGACGTATCACCGCCCTTGATTTTTTGTTTGTTGCGTGACACGTAGACGTAGTGCTGCTCGTCGTCCGGAAAGATACAGGTGCAAAATCGACAATTGTCGGGTGTGTTCTGTTTCAAGTCTAGCAAGAGGTAGCCGTACGGTTTCGAAGTGGCGTCCCAGTAGGCTACCTGCAAAAATCATGAGAGATGTTGTATCTTTTACCCTGATGAAAGACGGTCTGAGTAATGAATATTACCGAGAGTGAATGATGATGGGACGCCTTTGAAAAAATGTCGACTATAGTTCCTGTGGACGACGACTCGCGCATCAAGTCGTCGATGATCGCTAGCTTGGGTCTCGGATCGCCGGCGTAGTCGCTACTTTGCGGCAGACCCTCACGAAGTTCAACGTTCTTGCGGAAATCACGGTAGCCCACTTGCCACTCTGAACAATAGACAATGATGCCCTCAATTCGCGTGTCGCACATACGATCTAGATCACGTAGAAACTTTTTCACAAACACCGTTTTACCGCAGCCTGTGCGGCCGCACAGCATAGACGTAAACGGATGTTTCCATCGCACGTCCATAACTGCTACTGACGCTCTCGTATGCCCCTTCCTCTGCCGAGGGGTGCGCAGGCTGCGGTGGGGGCCCCGTGCGCCCGCTCACGAGACCGTGAGCGCTATGACGAGGCTCGTGACCAATCAGCTCAGTGGTGACGCGACGGCCGGCCAATCAGCTTTTCTCGCCGCGACCAATCAGGTCAGTGGTGGCGCGGCGATCGTCCAATCAGCTTTTTCAGCCAATCAGCTTTTTTCGCCGCGGCCAATCAGCTCAGTGGTGGCGCGGCGATCGCCCAATCAGCTTTTTCCGCTCGACGCGTGGTCAGACGACCCAAGTGAGACAAAATGTCAGAAGAAAAGTTACAGAATTGCGAGAAGTAACCAACAGCTTTCACGGAAATGTGGAACTCTGTTGTCATGCAAAATAAACTGAAGAGGATGACAGAACGAAAAACAAGAAAATGACTTCCAGCTCGCGCATGCGCACGAGTACAAAAGTAGGAAATGGTGAGAGTAAGAGAGACAGAGACGACGTTGACGACGATGACAGCAGTGACTGCTGCAATGCACACAGAAAGTTTTAGACTATCAAGTTTTGAACGGCGCTGGTGTCGTTGTCAATGTCTAGAGCACTACGGCGTGACACACACGAGGTGATCCATGCACTGCGGTACGTGAGATGGAACTAACAACTTTCATGGAGATGTGGAGGGCTCTGTTGTCATGCAAAGTAAACTGAAGTGGATGACGGTGCGAAAAGTATGGAAATGGCTTCCCGGTCACGCATGCGCATGAGTAAAAAAGTAGGAGAGAGCGAGAGACAGAGAGAGAGAGAAAAAGAGAGAGAGCGACGGCGACTGCAACGGCGGCAGCGATGACTGACGCGGTTCACACGGAAAGTTTTGGAAAAGTCATGTTCTGAACGGCGCTGGTATCGTTGTCAATGTCTGTAGTACTACGGCGCGACACACGTACGTAAATGAATGAACTGACAGCGAGAATGGCGGAGTGAAAAATCAAAATGGCTACCCGTTCGCGCATGCGCACGAGTAAGAAAGTAGGATAGGGCGTGATATAGAGAAAATGATAGAGAGAGAGAGAGAGACGGTGACGACGACGATGAGTGAAACAGCACATAGAAAGCTCTGGACTGTCAAGGTCTAAATGACGTTGGTGTCGATCTCAATATCTGTAGCACTGCAGGGCTATACACACGCAGTGATCCGTGCGCTCCGAATCACGGGAAGGAACTGACGGCTTTTATGGATTGATGGGACTCTGTTACCATGCAAAATAAGCTACAGGCAAAGGCCGAGTTACAAAACAAAATGGTTTCCTGCTTACACGACTAAGAAAGTAGGCGAGTGGGGGGATTGAATAAGGGTGCCACACAATCTTCGTCTAAAACCCGTACACTATAGCTTCATATATCTTTGGCAAACAAGCCACGACAGTGGTGTTAGAGACTTTGGCAGCATTATCAGATTTCGCGCTGACTATGTTAATACCGAGAAATTTACATAAGCGTTCTCCATATTCCTCGAACGCGATTTTTATTTAAACCGATTGTGCACGTGTGTTATCTCGCACTACTTTCACGGTTATGTCTGTCGTGTTACGACTGCATTTTTTTCCCCAGAAAGTCTACTTCGTGGAAGAGCGATATTTAATCCAAACAATATCATATCCAAGAGTATACGTGCGCGGTTAGTCACGATTCTCGGACCGCTAAGAAAAAGAAGGCAAGCAGCACAGTTTAGTAGCTTTAATGCCTCGGACCCGTCAACATCGAATTGTGCAATAAAAGTGTAACCTCGCGAGCTAATAAAAATATTGGTTGTCGCATATCGAAAAAACTAAATTTATAATTTCTAAGGGGTTAGTAGTAACTACAAAAAAATTTTATCCAGCGAGCTGATCAAACTTTACATTTTCGAGATATCGATTATCGATTATTAAAAAAGTGATGGACAAAGTCTGAATACATGGTTAACAAAGACTTAAATCTAGCTGCAAAAATGGGTCATCCCACGAGCTGGTTAAACTATAAATTTACGACATCCCGATTATCGGGTGTCAAAAAAAAAGATGGGTAAAAACTAAATACACGATTAACAAAGGATTATCTAGTTACAAAAAAGTGTAATCCCGCGAGCTAATCAAACTATAACTTTTCGATATATCGATAATCGATTATTAAAAAAGTGATGGACAAAGTCTGAATACACGGTTAACAAAGACTTAAAAAACAAGCTGCAAAAATGGGTCATCCCGCGAGCTGGTCAAACTATAAATTTACGACATACCGATTATCGGGTGTCAAAAAAAATGATGGGTAAAAACTAAATACACGATTAACAAAGAATTATATCTAGTTACAAAAAGTGTAATCCCGCGAGCTAATCAAACTATAACTTTTCGAGATATCCATTATCGATTGTTTACAATCAGTGATGGGTAAAATCTGAATACACGATTAACAAAGGTTTATATGTAGCTACAAAAAAGTGTAATCCCGCGAGCTGATCAAATTATAAATTTTTGAGATATCGATTATCGATTGTTTAAAATAAGTTATGGGTGAAATCTAAATACACGATTAACAAAGGTTTATATGTAACTACAAAAAAGTGTAATCCGGCGAGCTGATCAAACTATAACTTTTCGAGATATCGATTATCGATTGTTTACAATCAGTGATGAGTAAAATCTGAATACACGATTAACAAAGGTTTATATTAGGAACAAAAAAGTGTAATCCCGTGAGCTGATCAAACTATAAATTTTTGAGATATCGATTATCGATTGTTTAAAATAAGTGATGGGTGAAATCTGAATACACGATTAACAAAGGTTTATATGTAACTACAAAAAAGTGAAATCTCGCGAGCTGATCAAACTATAACTTTTCGAGATATCGATTATCGATTGTCAAAAAAACTGATGGACAAATTCGGAATACACGGTTAACAAAGCCTTATATCGAACCACAAAAGTGTAAATCCGCGAGCTGATCAAACTATAAAGTGATAGACAAAATCTGAATAGGCGAAATTTCTCACGGTAATGCGGGACACTTTTGAAGCTGCACAGTGTGAATCATCGTTAGTAAGATGTGACATCGCGGATGGCAGTGGAGATGAGTGAAAATACAAATTCAAGTTTCTTCCATGTGTAGGTGAAAATGCTTACGAATATTTCTTACTGTAATGTAATACACTTTTGTAGCTGCATGGTATGAATCATCAATAGTAAGATGCAGTACCGGGGATATAGCTGCAACTAAAGAGTGTATAGTCAACTGCATGTGATGTTCTACGAAAATAAAACGTTATGTTTGATAAGCATCAAGTAGACAGACATACAGCAGTCATGGTAAACCAAATAACTGCTAAGTTGTCGTTCGACGTGTGCGCGTTCTTTTTTTTTTGACAATGAGGGTCGCAGAAAAAAATAGCGGAGTTGAGTCAAGCAAGGGCTCATACACGCTTTTTTTTTAATAACATTGACGTTATTGATATTACAGACAGTGATATTGAAATTGTCAATAGTGTAGCGAACAGTGTAGCGAACAGTGAAGTAGAAACAGTAAGTGTCAGTAGCACAGAAGTAGAGCTGTGCAAAATTTTAGAACCTAGCATTTACGACACCGACGGTGAAACAGAGGCGCATGTTCACGTAGAAAGTGCAAGTGTTAATAGTGACGTGGACATCAAAACAATAAGTATAGCAGACGAGCTTCATCTTAAATATGACAGCGACAGTGAAGTAGGGAAGTGTCTTCTTGCACAAGAAGAAGTTATCTTTATAGGACAGGAAGAATCGACGGATGAACTAATATCCGTCGGTTCAACTTCTGATTCAGTTGCGGCAGAAATGCTAAAACTGCTAGATAACGACAGCGATATAATCAATGAAGAAGAGGAAGAAGAGGAAGAAGAAAAAGAAGAATCAGCAGAAAGTATCGAAGAAGAAGATTTCAAAGGATTTAAAAAAGTAGAATAAGAACAATTTAGTTTTAAGATTCTTAAAAAAATAATACAAACTTAAAAACTAAATGCAATAAAAGAGAAGCGCGATTAGTGCCGCGGAAACGGCTGCTGCCGCGCAAGTGTAGAAAGGTTTGCAAACGACGTTTGCAACTTTTGTAACAAAAAATACTAAAATCCAAATATTAAAAACAAAATAGTTCTGATTGGTATTACTGTTACGGCTGCTACGAGTGGCTGTGTACATCTTGTACGAAAAAACCTTGGCCCTGCCTATGTCGGCTCTCATAAATATTTTAAATAAGAAATTTTAAATAAAAAAATAAAATAGTATTAAGGCTAAGCATATAAGTGTAACATTCCTAAATAAACATATAAGTGTAATATTAAAAAATAATAATTTTTTATAATTTAAACTTAAGTGAAGAATACAGCACACACATTATTATCACCAGGCTGAAGACATAAGTAAGTAAGTAATTTCTTTTAAATTTACATATAATGTTGTTGTATTGTATATATACATGTGTGTGTGTGCATTCGTGCATGGCCGTGTGTGTGTAAAAAGAGAGGGAGAGAGGTAAAAAAAGTGTGTGTGCGTGCCACGGTGATTGCTTGTGGAGAGAGGAGGAGAGAGAGAAAGAGAGAGAAAGAGAGAGGAAGAGAGAGATAGGGAGAAAGGGAGAGAGAGGGCGATAGAGGAAGAGAGGGAGAGAAAAGAAGAGAGGGAGAGAGAGGGGGGAGAACGTGCAGCGGTAAGCGAACACTGCTACACTATCGCTTTGACAATCTCTAACCCCCACTACACTCTTCTACCTACTCCACCACAAAATCGTTGGGGGAGGAGGATGGAGGAGTGGGGGTTTGTTGTGTCAAGCGATAGTGTAGCAAGTACTACTGTGTTATAAGTTTAGCTTGGCGTGAACGGTAGTGCCGTTATTCCGCTATGCGTAAACTGGCGAATGATTGTGTTACAAGTTTAGCTTGGCGTGAACGGGAGAACCGTTATTCCGCTATGCTTAAAGTGTCATTCCGCTATGCGTAAACTGTTTAATGATTGTCTTGTATGTTTTAGTTTAACTTGGCGTGAACCGAAGTGCCGTCATTCCGCTATGCATAAACTGTTTAGTGATTATGTTATATGTTTTAGTTTAGCTTGGTGTTAACGGAAGTACCGT
Organism: Gastracanthus pulcherrimus; assembly: GCA_949152435.1. Classification (NCBI taxonomy): domain Eukaryota; kingdom Metazoa; phylum Arthropoda; class Insecta; order Hymenoptera; family Pteromalidae; genus Gastracanthus; species Gastracanthus pulcherrimus. The sequence continues at coordinate 59,778,108 of OX424572.1, read as the reverse complement.
TATTCCGCTATGCATAAACTGTTTAATGATTGTGTTATAAGTTCAGCTTGGCATGAACGGGAGTTCCGTTATTCCGCTATGCATATACTGTTTAATGATTGTGTTATAAGTTCAGCTTGGCGTGAACGGGAGTTCCGTTATTCCGCTATGCGTAAACTGTTTATTGATTGTCTTGCGTGTTTTAGTTTAGCTTGGCATGAACGGGAGTGCCGTCATTCTGGCACAAACTGTTTAAGGATTATGTTATATGTTTTTGTTTAGCTTGGCGTGAACGGGAGTGTCGTCATTCTGCTATGCGTAAACTGTTTAATGATTGTGTTATAAGTTTAGCTTGGCGTGAACGGTAGTGCCGTTATTCCGCTATGCATAAACTGTTTAGTGATTATGTTATATGTTTTAGTTTAGCTTGGCGTCAACGGTATTACCGCTATTCCGCTATACTTAAATGGTTTAATGATTGTTTTATAAGTTTAGCTTGGCGTGAACGGGAGTATCGTTATTCCGCTATGCGTAAACTGTTTATGGACATGTTACTAGACAATCTAAGAAACACCAAATTCCTCTCGAAAATAGACATAAGTCACGCGTATCACTAAATCCTCCTCGCAGCAAATAGTAAAGATTACACAGCCTTTGGATTACCTGGAAAAGGATTATTTCTTTGGTCCAGAATGGAAACCCCATGTTTTCGTATACATGGACAATATAAGCATAGCCACAAACACTTTCGAGAAGCATCTATATTAGCTGGAAAAAGTGTTTATAATACTACGAGGTGCCAATTTAGAAATCAACCAAGAAAAGTCAGAGTTCTGTTGTTTCGAAGTTACATATCTGGGTCATGTCATCAACAGGGAAGGACCCCAAACAGATTCAGACAAGATTGTCCCTATTCTAAATTATGCCCTATCTCGAAACCTAAAGCAGCTTCGCCGATTCATCGGTATGGTAGCATGGTATGCTTACTTTATTAAAAACCTTGCTGAAATAAAAATTCCTCTTACCGAACTTTTGAAGAAAAGTGTCTCTTGGTCGTGGGGAGAAGATCAATAACAAACCCTCGAAAAACGGTTGATACTTCTAACCGAAGCTCCAGTCTTAGCCCGACCAGATCCGATCATACCGTTCTGCCTACAAACAGATAGCAGCAGCTACGTTTTCGGGGCAGTGCTCACCCAAATAATCCAGGGGGAAGAGCACCCAATCGCCTACGCCAGTAGGACCTTAATCAAAGCGGAACGTAACTATACAATGACAGAACAAGAATGTCTGGCTGTAATATGGGCAGTAGATAAATTTCGAGGATATCTCCTAGGCGAAAAATTTACTGTCATTACCGATCACAGTAGTCTCACTTGGCTGCAGAATTTAAAAGACCCAGCTGGGCAACAACTCTTCAAGGTTACGTTCAAGGTATTATACGAACTCACCTAGCATTCCACTCATTGGTAAAATAACTTGCAGTAAAATCAGCATGTAACCAAGTGCCAGCTAAATGCACAAATTACTGCATTAACATTTTATATAGGACTCTGTTTCCTTAGAATGTCATACATTGAGCACAATATTATGAAGTGTTCCTTACTAAATTAGGAAAAATTTAAAATTTAAGAATTTAGTCTGTAAGAATAACGCTGTATATAAATATGTTATTAGCTTCTTTTTTTTATAGATACAACCGTACTACTCAGGAAAAAAAAATGTACAGCCATAATGTTAGTAGTCATTAGTACTTATAGATGCATTGTAGCGCCAAATAAATGTTCATAGGTAATAAAAATTCATAGTTCATCAAGAGAACAAGAAGAAATGACAATAGAATGAAGTATTTAAGTAAACTGTACATATGCGTAGGATAAGTATTTATCTAGCTAGAGAGAGTTAAACACAAATGAATAGCATAGACTAGGTTAGCATATAAGTTAGTTCGTCGTGCGCCGGATGAGCACTTCCCAAGTAAACCGCGAACCGCGTAGCCGCGCTTCGGTTTAGTAGAGGGGAGTTTGTAACACCACATTTTGTGTGCGTTACACATTTAATAGTCTGTCGAACCTGTAGGCATAGTTGAACGAGTTGCTCAGTACAGGTCCGATGCTCGACAAAACATATGTTCGAAAAAACCTAATTCCTAATAAGAAACGTAGATTGAAGATAGGCTCTACGCAGCCTCGAATACTATACACCTCACTATACACACACCCACACTAGTTACGGTCACGACACTCCCCCTTGGTGACACAGAGCAGCAAGCTCCTCAATACCCTGAAGCAGCCGAAGAAGACGCACAGCTGCCATCTCATATAGCCTCGCATAGGCTGGAGTCGGCTGATCTTAGCTGGGGAGCACTGAGCGTGTCCTGGTGTCTCCTCTCCTTGCTCTTCCCTCTCGAACCAACCTGAAAGCACATACAGAAGGTATTAATATCTTAGTAAGTAAGCAAAATTGTATTAGAACAATACCCACCTGGTTTGACGTCTTGAAATGCATAAATGTGTCCACCTTGGGCGAAGCGACTGTGTCTCCGGATACTCCTGAGGCCTACAAGATACGCCCTAGAAAATATGAAGACGGATTACGCTACAGCAGATACGGAAAACAAATTGTAACTCTCTTACCTGGTTTGGAGAGTTCGCAGAGGCAGTGTGGACTCCCAGACGCAGCATCGTAGCCCAGCTCCTGGCCCGCTCCTCCATAACGGCAGCAGCACCAGTCCCCAAAGCACTCGCCAGCCACCTAGAGGCAACATAGCATTAAGGAAGGTAGACATACAGTGGTATATAAAACACTGATCTCACCTGATACCTGTAATGGCAGTTGAAGAGAGCAGCGTAGCAAACTGCTGAGTAAATATAACCTCTTCGAGGTTAACCGCGCCCCACTGCTTCTGCTGCAAGTACGCAGTCCTCGGATTTGCAACTCTCGTCTTGGTGTCCCTTCGTCGTCACAGTTACCCAGGTGTATCTCCTGCTGGATCCCTCGTCGTACTTCCTCGTCCTGGCTCCGTCAACACCGTTTGCAAGCCGTCGACTGCATGTCGTATTGATTGCATGCCTTGTGATTTAATGTAATTTTAATCAGTGATATATATATATATATATATATATATATATATATATATATATATATATATATATATATATATATATATATATATATATATATATATATATATATATATATATATATATATATATATATATATATATATATATATATATATATATATATATCACAGATTAAAATAAAGTACATAATCACGTGGCGAAAAATACATATCACGTCATTTTTTTAAATTGTTTAAACGTATCGCACGCATACTGTCTCACACATAGGTACACTAATAAATAAATACACATGCACACACACACACTTATAAAATATCACGAGAATTGTATAATTTCAAAAGAAATATGCTCGCCAGGTACTTACTATCACAGTTATAAAAATTCGTATCGCCAATAGTCACGCATGCAGTTTCTTACTCAAACACGCTAATAAATTACAGGCATAGTACAAAAAAAAAAATAATAAAAAAAAAAATAAAAAAATAAAATAATAAATAAATAAATAACAAAATAAAAAAAAATAAAAAAAAATAAAAATAAATAAATAAATATATAAATAAGAGACAGTACACGATTTAAATATGGACACAATTATTATTATGAGCGGTACATTGTTCACGTAGGTACCTGTGCATCGCCGTCTTAAATTTGCATATCGATGACAAGTATTTAATACTTCAGGGGATAGTAACTGAGATATCTTTTACTTCATCCCTACTGGATGTTCTGGCCTGTTTTTTTTAAAAGCTCATTAAGATATGGTGGTTGCCCTATCATTATGGCTTTATAAAGTAATAATGCTGCAAAGTATGTTCTACGTTCTTTTACATTTAATCAGTCCAGTTTCATTCTGAAAGGAGTGATGTGACGCCACAAATATATATCACACATGAATTCTGCAGTCGCTGTAATTTAGTCTGCCGTTCTCCGGACAAATCAAGATAATCGACCGAGCAGTAATCAAGATGATGAACGCTAGTAGTCAAAGCACAAATTTCGTCAGGCAAATCGTCACTTTCAATAAAACTCTCACTATCGCAGTGAAATTTGGAATCAGACAATGCCCAGGGTAAAAATGAAGAGAAAATGCGCTTAGATGCGCTTTGATTGGTGCAATGTGATGTGACAGGTAATGACAACATGGTGCTCGGCGCTGAAGTGGGCTCACTAGACAGTTGGGGACCCGAGGCCTGATTATCTTCGCGTGGTGATTGCGGCAAAGTCGAGGAGAGAGAATGCACGTGTGTCAAACCAGTTAACAATGCAGAAATGAACAAAAATTTTATTTTCGACGGTTATTCGACTTCTTTTGACGTGTATTACAAAATGAGCGGAGCACTTTTTCGATAAAATTATTTATACTATTCTTTTTCCTATATCCAATAAATTTTTTTGTAGATATTAAAAAAATTTTTTCAATCGATTGAATCTTTGATAAAAAATAATAACAAAAATTAACGTAATGTGCTCCACTCATTTTGTAGTACATGTCAAAAGGAGTTGAATAACCATCGAAAAAAAATTTGTTCATCATGTCACCTAGAATCGTGTGAGGAACAAAGTTCCTTTAATAAATGCGATATTGAAAATAGTGATTTATCGTAACGTGCAGGATCAAGATTTTAAGGTTTTACAACGGTAAAATTTAAGATATTATTAAGTATTAATAGCATAAGAATTTTCAGAATGATTGCTTTTAAACATAGAAAGTTTTCTGGGCTCATAAAAAATAATCTTTTCTTGGGGTTGACCCAGGCCTGCCCACTAAAGGCAGTCCAATGCCGCAAGGGCATGTGCATGGGCATTCAAGGTTGATGTATCATTCGTTCAAGGCTGACCAATCGTATTCCGACTAAAGGGATTGTAGTCCTTATGGTTCGATGTTCTTGTAATCCCTGTACAGTAATGGATCATTAGATAGAGATGGAGAGAGAGAGAGAGAGAGAGAGAGAGAGAGAGAGAGAGAGAGAGAGAGACGGCACGCGGCTCGGCCCAGAAGGTCTCTATGTATTTATAACTGAACAATATACGATCCTATTATGAAACATGCTTGTGTAGTTATTTGGCACCTCCGTCTTCATATCCGTTCATTCCTGCTTACCTCCGCTAACGTGGACTAGCCCTGATAGCGATGTAGTCGGACACACGTAACCAGCGCTGCAGTTTGCTGGCACAAGCAGAATTACGAGGTATTTTTCGCATTTTAACAGAGTAATTTTTTGGGCAAGCCGAGGAGGTAATGACTCATGTATTCGAGTGTAAAAGGTCCTAAAGAAACTTTTGTAATCTTTTCAATCTTCGTGTAATATTGGCTATCTTTGAAATCCCTATGCAATTCTTTTAATCGGTAAAACAGTCTGTGTAATCTTTGTAATCTCAAAAATCATTGTTATTATTGTAATATATCTGTGGATTTACGAAATAATGACTTAAGTTCGTTTTTTTAATTGAGTTTATGATCTTTTTTAACATTAATTTAAAAAGAAAATAAAAACTTTAAACTATAATATTTTCAAAATATAAAAAGCGTACCCAAGTCATTTTTCTGAGAAGCCACAGATATAAAAATTTGGAGGTCTAGATTTAATAAAAATTCGAAGGTTCAGACAAAAATAATAAATTCTTTTTATCAACTAATTTTTGTATAAACTAATAATCTACTTAAAAATTGGCAAACATAAATATATCTAAATATAGAAACTGTTGCAGTTTCAATGTTGTGGAATTTTTCTAGTATTTTAAATGGTTTATGTCATAGTTTGATTCTTGAACTACTTCCGGTAGTTTAGTCATGGAGACTTGTACATAATTACTTCCTCAAAGAGGATCTAATCTTTGTGATAGCAAGAAAAAAGTTTTGACACTTAAGAAATCAAAATACAGCATTTTTAGAAAATGTCTCTGTGCGTGTGCGTGTGCGTGTATGTATGTGTATGGACGTGGATCAACATTACTCTGCATATACACGGTGAAACTTAATGTTTCAGGGTTCATTTGATTGATTTTGTTAGAGGATGAGGAGACAAAAATATTTCTTTTGTTTTCTGATGTGTTTCTGTTTTTGTAGCCGTTTTTCGATTTTTGGGTTTTAGTTTTTCGGATGATTAATTGCATTTAAAAGAGCATAAAATTACATAACTTTTCCAATCTTAAAGTTTGGATAAAGTTATTCCCATCTTTTGTTATACACGAAAACGTCATTTTTTTATTAAACGGTTACAACTTCAAAATTTATGATGGAAAATCTTAGATGATTAGGAATATGGAGAAATATTTACAGTTACATTTTTTATTCTTGACCTTTTTTTATTGTTTAGAAAAGAATAACTTTGTAAAAAATCGATTTTTATTCTCCAACAATAACCGAAGTAAATCGACAACATTTTGTCTAAAACTTTACAAAAAGGTAGCTTTTACTATCTCATGACCTGTATGTTTTTTCAGATAATGAGATCTTTTATTTTCTGTGATATTAAGGTTACGAGTTTTTTTAATTTCTTTTTGATCGTTTATATCTCGAGAACGGCGTGATCAATTTTTACAAAACAAGGCTTTTTATCTTCGTTTTTACGTGAAGTTTCACATGTTTCAAGAATCCAAATGCGAATTATCATTTGTATTTTTCTTTTGTGAAATATTTGATTTTTAAGGAGCATGTAACGAAGGCTTACTGCCCCCTTCGATAGATTCTAACGTCAAGGTTTGCATTTCCAGGAAAGTTTGAAAAACTTCTAGTTCAGAAGGATTTGAAGAACTTCCTAGATGCTTTTCCCAATCTCGACGTGAATTAATATCTAAATGATTTACAATTAAATAAACTATAAAATCTTCCCACTAGTCAACCGGGCAACCTAATGCTTCTAAAGCTTCGAGAGGATTAAATGTCTCCTTCACAAGTTGCTCGAGTACAGCAGTGGATGCATTTTTCATACTCTTATCAGCGAAGTACTCGGACATATAATTGTTAATCAACTTACGCTTATCATCATAATAGTCTAATAATAGCTTCTATGCTTTATCAACATTGGCATCATTGACCTCGATATTTCTTATTTCATCCCCTGAAACATGAATACGCAAATAGTACAATTTTATGACACCTGTCAGTTCATTTCTACGATAAATCATTGCGCGGAACATGTCCCGAAAATTTTTCCAATCGACGAGTCTTCTCGAAAATTAGGGAATATCGTTTTTTTAAAGTACCTGTATCAATGATGGAGTAAGCGATGGGTTTGTAACCGAATCTAACTGTGCTAGACTAACTCCCCTCTGAGCTAATTCGATCTATTCCTCAAATTCAATGATACAGAGATAGTCGGTAAATTTACCTTTCCGATCAAAGTCGGTTTCTTCCGAAATATCAGCGAGTTCAGTAGTGAGATAAACATGTGTTTTGTCTGCATACTCGATAGCTAGAATCGTTTCATGATTCTTGTTGAACTTCTTAAAGTATTCCTCTAACCCAGCTAATGCTTTTGAAGTGAAATTATCGTAGGAGCTCGCTATTTTTTTTTAAATAATCCCTGCTGTACTTCATTACAATTGCCCATTATGAAGGGTAATAAAACCACTATAATGCAGAAGAATTGACAAAATCAGAGTAGTTTGTTGAAAAAAATTATTCAACAATTGAAGATTTTAACTTGCTCAAAATTGTCCTATGCTATCTCAGTAAGACAATCGAAACTATTTCTACTAACTCGCATGAAGAATCAGTTGAAAATAAAAAATAAACCTGAAATAGCTTCGGGTATTGTAGCCCGATGACTTAGAATTTTCCTCTAATGCCTTGTCTCAAGAACGATTAATTTAATTAACCGTAATATCTTATATGCACGGCATTTATTGTGCTGTTTACGCACCTAACGTAACCTAATTGCAGTGAATTAGAGAGATTCATAAAGAGATACGCAGAAGTAACCCCTTGCTGCTTCCTACAAATAATTCAATTTGATTAGATGAAGTCTAGACTAAATATTCAAAAGTCTAAAGTAATTGCGAGCAATGATAAAGCTTGACACTTATACTATTCGTAAACCCTCAACGATATAGGCACACGCTGAGATAACAGCCAAACAAAATTACAAGATTATACTTATAGAGGTTAGGTTACCGTTAAGCAGGGTAAACAAAAAACATTTAAATAAAAAGAAACTAAAATAAAAGCATTTAGACTAAATTTCTAAATCAATGTATAAAGTATGAGAGCGCTGAGGTAAATAAGCAAACTATTAAAGTGTTTTCAATTTTGAGGTGTGAATTGAAATTAATTCCAAATTCAACTTGATTTGAATGTTGTTTCAGTTTAAGTTAACCAGATTGAGGTATTAGTATAAGTTGCGTGAATTATTAAAAAATCATAGATATAGGTAAACTTTGTTTTGTGTTCAACATAACCAAGCAATAATTCTACTGAACCAAAACATACAACGAGAGCTACATAAAGTTTAAATTTAATTTTTATAAACTATGTTAACTACTCAAAATTCTTAACAATATAGGTACACGTTGAAAAGCATTCAACAAAACTATAATATCCAATCTTACTAAAGCATAAACAAAAGCGAGAGCTACATACAATTTTAAACGTGGTACAAAAATTATGATAACTATTCATCATTAATGAACGATATAAGAAGTACAGTATAGCGATAACCATATAGAATTCAATTGTGTTCTAAAACTATTCACGATTCTTAAAACCCATCAACGATATAGATACACGTTGATGTGCGCTCAGAAAACACGAAGTCAAATTTTATTGTAACTAAATTATTGACAAGTGCAAAGTTCAGCTGTTTTTTGGTTATGGAAAAGACTCAAGATTATCACCTGTATAAGTACAAGTTAATATATATTCAGATATACATAAGTTAATATATATATATATATATATATATATATATATATATATATATATATATATATATATATATATATATATATATATATATATATATAAGATATACTCAGCAAAACCCGAAGCTAATTTTCCAAAGAATTAGCTGATGCGAGAGTAAAATATAGTTCAATCTGAACGTAAATACCGTGCAAGGAACATATTTTATCAAGGATGTAGGTAAACGTTGACAAATACTTAGCAAAACACTACTACTAATTCTGCAGAATCAATATTAACGACAAGAGTCACATAGAGTTCAATTGAATTCTAACAAGCTTGCTATGCGGTCTGCGGTCCGCAGACCGCAGGCTGCGGGGCTCACTCTGAAATGCCTCCACGCCTTACATCGCTTGCGAAAAGCGCAGCATGTAAGGCACGATCGCCAACCCTCGCGCTTCGTGCTCCTCTTTTATATTTATTGATCTCTGCGGGATTAACATTGTATTAAAAAGAAAAAAATTGTTATAGTATAACATAATTAATAATTAGTTTTTATAATAATAATTAAAAATTGTAAAAGTTTAGTATAAAAAAAGCTTTTTTAAGATCTACATTTTTAACGTGGAAAATTTTTGCGTGTAATTTATTAAATTTACATTGTGGCCCAAATGTTGATTAATTATTTATACCTTTTTAGTAATTCATTATTTCGTTTTTCTCGATACACTTTGTTTAAATAACATCGTCGTACAAAACGTTACATACAAAAAAGTTGTGTTTATTGGAGATCTACAATTTTACTGTGGAAATTTTTTTTTCGTACAACATGTTATAATCTAATTATGACCTCAAAATCGATGTATTTATGTGGTTTTGCGCTTTATTTTTCGTTTATGTCAATAAACTTAGTATAAGTGACGTTTTCGTAAGAAAATGTTACATATAAAAAAGTTGTATTTCTTTAAGATCTACAACCATACTGTGGAAAATTTAGTGTAAGAATAAAATCTACTTAAGATGCAGCTAAAATTAAATTTTTCAATATACATAATAGTAGTTTTATATGGATATAGTCGACGAATATGGCCCAAAACAGATACGTTAGCTTACAATGATAAGACAACTAACATCTATAAGTTTCAGTTGGTTTGACTGTAGTTTTTCTGAGTTAATCGATAAAGTTGATTGCATCCCTACATACATCCATACATCCATTTAAGGGAATGGTTCAAATGTGTTCCTATAGATTTAACACATGTTTTTATGCAATAACCTGATAGTTTTTTGCGATGATGAAAAAATAAGGCTTTCTCCTGGAGCAGTCGTACCTAACAACTATGTAAACTTCTCTAAGTTACCAAATAAAGGTAAATTCAAGCAACTTATGTGGAGCTTATGATGCAGTTTGCAACTTAGTATCCAGAGCGGCTCATAGTGTATCGATGGCAGCCAAGTGCAGCATTACCGTAGCTGGCTAGTGACGATCCTCAGCTGTTCAGTCGAAGCTTATAGCTAACAACCTGATGTCCAGAGCGGCTCACAATGTACGATGTTACCAGATTGTATCAGCATCTCAGCTTGGCTCCGTTGTTGCTTCAGCTCCGAACTCAAAGCTCGTACATACCGTTGCATCAGGAAAGTAGTAAGGCGCACTGAGCGCACAGATAATAGCAGCTGTAGATAGATGCGTAGAGCACGCAAGCAGAAGCAACTGTAGATAGGCGCGAAGTGCACGCAAGCAGCAGTAGTAGCAGCAAAGGCGCCCGCAGAACATGCAGGCAGCAGCAGTAGTTGATAGGTGCGCAGAGCACGCAGTAATTTCGCCGTCTTCGAGGCGCGCAGCTTACGCACGGCAGAGCTGAGAATCGCGCACAGCATGCCGCAACTTTACCGCGGCAGACAGGAGCAGCAGCTTTTCGACGCGCAGAGCACGCCGTAATAGCAGCGTCGTTGTTTGTCGCGCCGCTGACGGATAGAGCACGTACCGCTCAACTCCAACTGTCCCGTCGATAACCATGCTCTCTTCTCACATATAGTGTGAGCTTCTTGGAGGGCGACTCCGTTGACTACCTCTGGAATTACCTTGACCTCGTCACCAGGAGTATGCTTTGGAAGGTGTGATAAACTGTCGCCACCTTGCTGACCCAACTAAATGCCTCGCCGACGTTCCCCTTTATAGGACTCCATTCTCGAGAAATTTGACTGGAGTAAGCGCGTCCTAGAAGGAGGTTTAAGTAAACCACCTTCGTCTAGTATTTCACTAGTTTGCCCAAAATACGTCGATTACCATACATTATCGGCAGCTACAATGCAGCAGGGATGTACCTGCTCCAGGCATTGCGGTGCTTTCGGAGTACACGTAACAATGGCGGTGTCGCCCCAGTCACGCTGTCTCGAGCCCGTATTGACTAGAAATGGATTTTCGCATCGGGAAGGCGCTCAGACTAATATGCAATGACTTACTTGCACAGCAATGAAGCACAAAATTTTGTAACTTTATTCGTTCCTCTCTCTTCCCCAGTAATATTGAGGGTAATGTCGAGGTGCGTTGTCACTTGAACTCAAATTGCTTTAAAGAGTTTTTGTTCTTGAGCTAAGATGGCGACGTTGCGGTCCTCTTTTGGGGTCGCAAATCTTCAATAATAGCCGAATCCGGCTGAAAGATCAATGTTCGATAGCGGGTTCAATAAACAAATAAACACGTAAAAAAGTGACCTTTAATTTGAGTAGTCGCAGCATTTCTGAAGTTATTTTTATCAAAAGTTATGTCCGTTTTAATATTATGAAAATTCTCAGTGGCTAAATGGGAGATCACGTTAAAGGGCCTTATCTTGCATTGTAAAGCTGCGACCTCTCAAATTAAAGGTCTTATTATCAACTATTAACGAAAAAATCGCTGCCAATTCATTGGCACTTAGCTTCTTCAAAATTCATAAATTGTTTCAATATGAAATTCTTTGATCTACTAAATTAATTGTAAATTACTATATCTCTTTCTAATTAATATCTCAGAAAAGGTCTGCTTTTCTTAATATTGATGGTTGTCCAGAGATATATTTTTACTAAAATGACAAGACTATAGGTAATAATCTTTACAGAGACACTGGCTATGCCTAGAGGATGCATAACATACAAAAATAATTTATCTGATCGATTTCAGAAAATCGTAAAATAAAAAATATGTTTAAAGAAATAACGAGTGGATGAATATTTAAATTTCTATTTAATTTCAAATCTTCAGTAAAAACGAAATACATTAGCCCTGCTTCCATTTAAAAGAGCTTAAAATTACCTAACTTTTCCGATCTGAAAGTTTGGATAAAGTTATTCTCTTCTTTTGTTGTACACGAGAACGTCATTTTTTTATTAAACGGTTACATCTTGAAAACTTATGATGGAAAATCTTAGATAATTTTTTAGATGATTAGGAATATGGAGAAATATTTACAGTAAGATTTTTTATTCTTGACCTTTTTTTATTGTTTAGAAAACAATAACTTTGTAAAAAAATCGATTTTCATTCTCCAACGATAACCGAAGTAAATCGACAGCATTTTGTCTAAAACTTTACAAAAAGGTAGCTTTTACTATCTCATGACCTGCATGTTTTTTCAGATAATGAGATCTTTTATTTTCTGTGATATTAAGGTTACGTGTTTTTTTAATTTCTTTTTGATCGTTTATATCTCGAGAACGGCGTGGTCAATTTTTACCAAACAAAGATTTTTATCTTCGTTTTTACGTGAAGTTTCACAAATCAATAGAAATTTTAAGATTTGTCGAATTGTTTTTGTGTTAGGAAGATTCTTCGATTGTTCCATTTTTAAGTTTTAGATTTTCGCGTTTTTTCGAATGATAGAAATATCATGATCAATTTAGTATAAATGCACTAAAAAGAGCATAAAATTACCTATCTTTTACGACTGAAACTTTTTTATATGCCCTTTCCGTTCTTTTGTTATATAAGAAAACGTAATTTTTAGTTTAAGAGAAGGCACTAATGAGAATTGGCGTTTTAGCGGTTTTTCTATTTACTTTCTCAAAGAGAAGGCTTTGGACGATGAAAATTTTATGGCAGAGATTTTAATGAATTTTTATGTTTTCAAGGTTCCAGAGTCAGAAAAACATATTTTTAAAAAATGTCTGTCAGTCTGTATGCATGTATGTATGTATGTACGTATGTATGTACGTATGTGTGTATGTATGTATGCATTACGGTGGTCCATAATTTTCAAAGTTTCGATTTTCCTTCTTACAACAAAAGTTGAAAAGTACCTCTATTTCAAAGTTTTTTAAGTGCATTTATGCACTTTCTTCATAAATTTGGTAAATAAATGAGTAAAACTTTATAAATCAATGCAAAAAAACCTTTTAGTAACTTACCATGTCAATAGGATAGAAAGACAACCACATCCGTGTCATTAAATTTGTTTTTTCTTAAGTGAAGAGCTATATGCTTTAAGTTTTAACAAAAAATAGGCTTTCTTTGAACATTTTTCAAGACCACAATGTTCGATAACTTTACATGTTGACTCTTTGTTCTGAATATAATCTATCTACAAATTGGCAAACGTAAATATATCTAAATACAGAAACTGTTACAGTCTAAATATTGTGGAATTTTTCTAGTATTTTAAATGGTTTATGTCATATAAAATAGATCATTATCTTCGTTTGCTGATATTCATATGGTGAGGTTTAATAAATGATTTTTGCAAACCAAACAGACAATTTTATTTGTCAGCGACGTTTCGGCAGCAAGTTTATACTTTAGTGGATAAGGCAATTTTACTTGCTCAGGAAAAATATCACGTTAATAACTTGAAGATTGTAAGAAATTTATTAAGAGATAATGCTTATCCAAAAAAATTCTTAGAATTTCATATAAAAAAACGTTTAGATAAAATAAAATTTAATAATAATAATAGTAACAATAACAATAGGATCACAAACACAAGAAAAAAACCTGAAACAGTAGTAACTTTGCCCTATATCCCAGAGTTTTACGAGAAAGCAAAAAATATTTTAAGTCAAAACAATGTTCAAACTATTTCAAAAACACATAAAAATTTAAGTTCTATTATTACTCGGGGTAAAGACAAGCAAGAGACAGGAGCTTGTACAAATGTGGTTTATAAAATAGAATGCCATGATTGTAATGCTTCATACGTAGGTGAAACCAAACGTCAGCTGGCTGTACGTGTTGATGAACATGAAGCGAATACGAATATTGAGAATAAATTATATGCTATTAATGACCACATTAGGAACGGTCACTCCTTTAATTTTAACGATACAAAAATCCTGGATAAAGATGTAATTGGAAAAAGAGATTAATTTCAGAAATGGTAAATATAAAATTACAAAAAAATTCTATTAATATTAAAGAGGACACCCAAAAATTAAACTATCATTACTTTCCATTGATCAATAACATGAAAAGCAAATATAATAAGTAATAAATATCTTTTGTTTGAACTAGCTATACACATACGGTCACTGACAAAATTGACGAGTTACATTATTGTCATTATATTCGCACACGCGCGTTGCGTATACAAAGAGATGCGTGCGCACATATAATAACAGGCATTAAAAATTTAAAATATTTTCTTTAACTTCATGTGATAATTTGTGCATTATTAGAGTTAGTTTATCTATATTAATAATTAAGTTTTTAATAACTAAATTGTGATTAATTGTGCAATATTAGATAATGCTGTTTTCTTTTATCTAGTCTACAAACTAGTCAGTTTTAAATATTTTGAAATCACTCCATCAAAAGGCTCTTTTGAGCATGCTCAGATATTCAAAATAACGTCTGGTAACCGTCTGTGATAGAAAAGTCCTGTCCTACCTACTGATAGTATTAAATCTTCTGTGATATTTCATTTTTTACTTATTTATAACTTATAACATTTTTTAAATATGGACTTCTTTTATTTATATTTATATTTACAATGTGCTATTTATTGTTTTAATATTATAAGTTTTAAAATAAGGACGATTAAGAAAATGAAAGGTATTTATGGCAACTTAACCTCAACTTCTGTGCAATTAAGAAAATAGTACAAAATCACTAACTTATTATTATATTTTTATATTGTTCATATAGCGAGTAACGTATATATCTTGTACATGTATTGGTCTTAAAAAATGTACTCGTAACATACGTACCATGTAAATATTGTAAGTATTTATGTTAACAACAAATTTCATATAAAATCACATATAAATATATTTTTTTTTTACAATACTTTTTAATAATGGTGTAATATGAAATATTTAAATAAAGGTATAGCCTGATGAGGGCAGTGAAATGCTGCCGAAACGACGCTGACAAATAAAATTGTCTGTTTGGTTTGCAAAAATCAATTATTAAACCTCACCATAGGTTTAGGTCATAGTTTGATGTAATTTACTTCCCGTAGTTTAGTCATGGAGACTTATACATAAGTGCTTTTTCATAGAGAAAGCTTTGTGATGATAAAAAAAAAATAGTTTTGCTAAAAACATGTTAGAAACATGTTTTGAGATATTTGGAATCAATATAACTATTTATAGAAGATGTCTGTATGGATGTGTGTGTGTGTGTGTCTGTGAGTGTGTGTGTGTGTGTGCGTGTGTGAGTGTATGTGTGCGATTTTTAGTCAGCTGCGAATACTGGAGTAAATCGGCAGCATTTGATTTGAAACTTTCCAAAATGGTATCTTTTTACTATCTCTCGAACAAGTTCTTTGCTCAGATCACAACGACCTTTATGTTTTGAGATATTTGAGGTTATTTATTTTTTGAAAATAAAAATTTATTGCTTACATCTCAAGAATGGCGCGGTGATTTTTTACCAAGTAGGGCTAATTTTTCGTTTTTACTGAAGATTTGAAATTAAATAGAAATTTAAATATTCATCCACTCGTTATTTCTTTAAACGTATTTTTTATTTTACGATTTTCTGAAATCAATCAGATAAATTATTTTTGTATGTTATGCATCCTCTAGGCATAGCAAGTGTCTCTGTAAAGATTATTACCTAAATAACTGATAAAAATAACTTCAGAAATGCTGCGACTACTCAAATTAAAGGTCACTTTTTTACGTGTTTATTTGTTTATTGAACCCGCTATCGAACATTGATCTTTCAGCCGGATTCGGCTATTATTGAAGATTTGCGACTTCAATAGTGGGCTGCAACGTCGTCATCTTAGCTCAAGAACAAAAACTCTTTAAAGGAATTTTAGTTCAAGTGACAACGCAGCTCGACATTATCCTTAATATAACTGGGGAAGAGAGAGGAACGACTAAAGTTACAAAATTTTGTACTTCATTGCTGTGCAAGTAAGTCATTGCATATTAGTCTGAGCGCCTTCCCGATGCGAAAATCAATTTCTGGTCAAGACGGGTTCGAGACAGCGTGACTGGGGCGACACCGCCATTGTTACGTGTACTCCGAAAGCACCACAATGCCTGGAGCAGGTACATCCCTGCTGCATTGTCGCTGCCGATAATGTATGGTAATCAACGTATTTTGGGCAAGCTAGTGAAATACTAGACGAAGGTGGTTTACTTAAACCTCCTTCTAGGACGCGCTTACTCCAGTCAAATTTCAGGTGGCGACAGTTTATCACACCTTCCAAAGCATACTCCTGGTGACGAGGTCAAGGTAATTCCAGAGGTAGTCAACGGAGTCGCCCTCCAAGAAGCTCACACTATATGTGAGAAGAGAGCATGGTTATCGACGGGACAGTTGGAGTTGAGCGGTACGTGCTCTATCCGTCAGCGGCGCGACAAACAACGACGCTGCTATTACGGCGTGCTCTGCGCGTCGAAAAGCTGCTGCTCCTGTCTGCCGCGGTAAAGTTGCGGCATGCTGTGCGCGATTCTCAGCTCTGCCGTGCGTAAGCTGCGCGCCTCGAAGACGGCGAAATTACTGCGTGCTCTGCGCACCTATCAACTACTGCTGCTGCCTGCATGTTCTGCGGGCGCCTTTGCTGCTACTACTGCTGCTTGCGTGCACTTCGCGCCTATCTACAGTTGCTTCTGCTTGCGTGCTCTACGCATCTATCTACAGCTGCTATTATCTGTGCGCTCAGTGCGCCTTACTACTTTCCTGATGCAACGGTATGTACGAGCTTTGAGTTCGGAGCTGAAGCAACAACGGAGCCAAGCTGAGATGCTGATACAATCTGGTAACATCGTACATTGTGAGCCGCTCTGGACATCAGGTTGTTAGCTATAAGCTTCGACTGAACAGCTGAGGATCATCACTAGCCAGCTACGGTAATGCTGCACTTGGCTGCCATCGATACACTATGAGCCGCTCTGGATACTAAGTTGCAAACTGCATCATAAGCTCCACATAAGTTGCTTGAATTTACCTTTATTTGGTAACTTAGAGAAGTTTACATAGTTGTTAGGTACGACTGCTCCAGGAGAAAGCCTTATTTTTTCATCATCGCAAAAAACTATCAGGTTATTGCATAAAAACATGTGTTAAATCTATAGGAACACATTTGAACCATTCCCTTAAATGGATGTATGGATGTATGTAGGGATGCAATCAACTTTATCGATTAACTCAGAAAAACTACAGTCAAACCAACTGAAACTTATAGATGTTAGTTGTCTTATCATTGTAAGCTAACGTATCTGTTTTGGGCCATATTCGTCGACTATATCCATATAAAACTACTATTATGTATATTGAAAAATTTAATTTTAGCTGCATCTTAAGTAGATTTTATTCTTACACTAAATTTTCCACAGTATGGTTGTAGATCTTAAAGAAATACAACTTTTTTATATGTAACATTTTCTTACGAAAACGTCACTTATACTAAGTTTATTGACATAAACGAAAAATAAAGCGCAAAACCACATAAATACATCGATTTTGAGGTCATAATTAGATTATAACATGTTGTACGAAAAAAAAATTTCCACAGTAAAATTGTAGATCTCCAATAAACACAACTTTTTTGTATGTAACGTTTTGTACGACGATGTTATTTAAACAAAGTGTATCGAGAAAAACGAAATAATGAATTACTAAAAAGGTATAAATAATTAATCAACATTTGGGCCACAATGTAAATTTAATAAATTACACGCAAAAATTTTCCACGTTAAAAATGTAGATCTTAAAAAAGCTTTTTTTATACTAAACTTTTACAATTTTTAATTATTATTATAAAAACTAATTATTAATTATGTTATACTATAACAATTTTTTTCTTTTTAATACAATGTTAATCCCGCAGAGATCAATAAATATAAAAGAGGAGCACGAAGCGCGAGGGTTGGCGATCGTGCCTTACATGCTGCGCTTTTCGCAAGCGATGTAAGGCGTGGAGGCATTTCAGAGTGAGCCCCGCAGCCTGCGGTCTGCGGACCGCAGACCGCATAGCAAGCTTGTTAGAATTCAATTGAACTCTATGTGACTCTTGTCGTTAATATTGATTCTGCAGAATTAGTAGTAGTGTTTTGCTAAGTATTTGTCAACGTTTGCCTACATCCTTGATAAAATATGTTCCTTGCACGGTATTTACGTTCAGATTGAACTATATTTTACTCTCGCATCAGCTAATTCTTTGGAAAATTAGCTTCGGGTTTTGCTGAGTATATCTTATATATATATATATATATATATATATATATATATATATATATATATATATATATATATATATATATATATATATATATATTAACTTATGTATATCTGAATATATATTAACTTGTACTTATACAGGTGATAATCTTGAGTCTTTTCCATAACCAAAAAACAGCTGAACTTTGCACTTGTCAATAATTTAGTTACAATAAAATTTGACTTCGTGTTTTCTGAGCGCACATCAACGTGTATCTATATCGTTGATGGGTTTTAAGAATCGTGAATAGTTTTAGAACACAATTGAATTCTATATGGTTATCGCTATACTGTACTTCTTATATCGTTCATTAATGATGAATAGTTATCATAATTTTTGTACCACGTTTAAAATTGTATGTAGCTCTCGCTTTTGTTTATGCTTTAGTAAGATTGGGTATTATAGTTTTGTTGAATGCTTTTCAACGTGTACCTATATTGTTAAGAATTTTGAGTAGTTAAAATAGTTTATAAAAATTAAATTTAAACTTTATGTAGCTCTCGTTGTATGTTTTGGTTCAGTAGAATTATTGCTTGGTTATGTTGAACACAAAACAAAGTTTACCTATATCTATGATTTTTTAATAATTCACGCGACTTATACTAATACCTCAATCTGTTTAACTTAAACTGAAACAACATTCAAATCAAGTTGAATTTGGAATTAATTTCAATTCACACCTCAAAATTGAAAACACTTTAATAGTTTGCTTATTTACCTCAGCGCTCTCATACTTTATACATTGATTTAGAAATTTAGTCTAAATGCTTTTATTTTAGTTTCTTTTTATTTAAATGTTTTTGTTTACCCTGCTTAACTGTAACCTAACCTCTATAAGTATAATCTTGTAATTTTGTTTGGCTGTTATCTCAGCGTGTGCCTATATCGTTGAGGGTTTACGAATAGTGTAAGTGTCAAGCTTTATCATTGCTCGCAATTACTTTAGACTTTTGAATATTTAGTCTAGACTTCATCTAATCAAATTGAATTATTTGTAGGCAGCAGCAAGGGGTTACTTCTGCGTATCTCTTTATGAATCTCTCTAATCCACTGCAAGCAATCATTAAATTGCTTGGAGCCAGCATATGAGCCCATCGGTACACTGTGACCCCGCTCTGGAGCTTTATTGCAACCTGAAATTAGGTTACGTTAGGTGCGTAAACAGCACAATAAATGCCGTGCATATAAGATATTACGGTTAATTAAATTAATCGTTCTTGATACAAGGCATTAGAGGAAAATTCTGAGTCATCGGGCTACAATACCCGAAGCTATTTCAGGTTTATTTTTTATTTTCAACTGATTCTTCATGCGAGTTAGTAGAAATAGTTTCGATTGTCTTACTGAGATAGCATAGGACAATTTTGAGCAAGTTAAAATCTTCAATTGTTGAATAATTTTTTTCAACAAACTACTCTGATTTTGTCAATTCTTCTGCATTATAGTGGTTTTATTACCCTTCATAATGGGCAATTGTAATGAAGTACAGCAGGGATTATTTAAAAAAAAATAGCGGGCTCCTACGATAATTTCACTTCAAAAGCATTAGCTGTGTTAGAGGAATACTTTAAGAAGTTCAACAAGAATCATGAAACGATTCTAGCTATCGAGTATGCAGACAAAACACATGTTTATCTCACTACTGAACTCGCTGATATTTCGGAAGAAACCGACTTTGATCGGAAAGGTAAATTTACCGACTATCTCTGTATCATTGAATTTGAGGAATAGATCGAATTAGCTCAGAGGGGAGTTAGTCTAGCACAGTTAGATTCGGTTACAAACCCATCGCTTACTCCATCATTGATACAGGTACTTTAAAAAAACGATATTCCCTAATTTTCGAGAAGACTCGTCGATTGGAAAAATTTTCGGGACATGTTCCGCGCAATGATTTATCGTAGAAATGAACTGACAGGTGTCATAAAATTGTACTATTTGCGTATTCATGTTTCAGGGGATGAAATAAGAAATATTGAGGTCAATGATGCCAATGTTGATAAAGCATAGAAGCTATTATTAGACTATTATGATAATAAGCGTAAGTTGATTAACAATTATATGTCCGAGTACTTCGCTGATAAGAGTATGAAAAATGCATCCACTGCTGTACTCGAGCAACTTGTGAAGGAGACATTTAATCCTCTCGAAGCTTTAGAAGCATTAGGTTGCCCGGTTGACCAGTGGGAAGATTTTATAGTTTATTTAATTGTAAATCATTTAGATATTAATTCACGTCGAGATTGGGAAAAGCATCTAGGAAGTTCTTCAAATCCTTCTGAACTAGAAGTTTTTCAAACTTTCCTGGAAATGCAAACCTTGACGTTAGAATCTATCGAAGGGGGCAGTAAGCCTTCGTTACATGCTCCTTAAAAATCAAATATTTCACAAAAGAAAAATACAAATGAGAATTCGCATTTGGATTCTTCAACCTCTTCAGTGCACTCTTTAGTGACTATATCTAAAAAATTATCGTAAAAGACTGGAGGTAGATGCCCTATGTGCGATCAGGCACATTATATAGGCACATGTTAAGCTTTTAATGGCAGAATTGTCCTTGATAGGCGAAATTATATACTAGATACGGGTTTGTGTTGCAATTTTTCGGCACACATCCCACAAAAAATTGTCGATCTACATATCGGTGTAATAAATGAAAAAGCAAAAACCACAATATTTTACATTTTGGATCTAACTCTCAGTCTAATTCTGGTGATATCTCTCGTACTCATGATCGTTCAGGAGAGCAGTCAAATCAAATTTTACTAATGGATGCAGGTATATTCTTCTGTGCAACTCGAAAAATTTCAGTTTTATGATGCCTCACGAGTACTGTCAGACCAAAAAGAAAAAATCCTTATAAAAATTTTTGAAAAAATCTGGTTTTTATATTTTTTATGGTTAAATCTCAATTTCTTAGATTACTGGAGATAATTAAATTATGAAAATTTAATTTTATCTTAAAATATTTTACATTTTAACTGAAAATAATGATACAAATTAAACTTACGTTTTAAGATACAGGTACACCAATTTACAGAACTTTTCAAAGGTCTGAGATTTAAAGTTTAAATTTTTTTTTCTTATATGATACAAAAAAAAATAAAAATTTTCATAACATGCAAAGTCATGTCATCGATAATTATTGAAGTTATAAATGAAGATGCATATAATAGCATTAAAAACAACCGATTTACAAAAGAAACTTACGCGGCAAGTCTCTCGATGAATCAATTCCAAGAAATTTCTAACCTATTTTCAAATAACATAAAATAAAAGTACGTTTACATTTTTCCCGCAGTTCGTATACGTTACTGTAATAAATATAACAGTTTTCAAAATAAGAAAAATTAAGAATAACATGTTTTTTAAAGAATTCAATTTTCATAATAAAATTTTATATATATATATATATATATATATATATATATATATATATATATATTTTTTTTTTTTTTTGAATAAGAAGAACGTACTTTTGATTATAATACGTTTAAGAATATCTCTCAAAAATTTCAGCTAGATCCATTGTGAATCTTATAATTTTAAGTCTATTTAGAATATTTAAAAATAAGTTTTGAGAATACATTCCTTTACTTAAGAGATAAATCTTATATTTAAATCTTGTTATAATTTTGTAACCGCGGGATTGGGGGAGGCGAAATATATTATATGTCGCCAATCTCCATGGTTCGTATACTCCAGCACGGGTAGCGAGGTTCCGAGTATCCACTCGGGAACCTGACTTCGTGCCCCGCGCGGCTGCGAGCGCGCGTCGCACGAGCTCCTCGTCGGCCACTGCAGGATCCTTTCCTGCTTCTCGTGCACGGCTAGCTGTCGCCCGAAAGTCCGCGTTAGCGTTGGTAAGCGGGAAGGAAGAAGATATTCTATGCGTATGAATATACGAATGATTTTATGATAAGCGTATATTCGACGTTCGTGTAATTACATACAAGATGGGGGCGCGAGTCCCCCCGTATGGTCACTTGTCTCAGTTCCGTGATCGCGCGCGCGCACCAGAGAACGATGCCCCGACCCGCATGGCCAGAGTTTTCCGTCAGCGCCACCGCGCTGACGCCGGAGGTTAAAGTATTAGGGCCTCGCACTTTCACTTACAAATCGCCGCCGTACAAGAGGCCAATCACACTTCTGCGTCTGGCGTCGCCGCGTCGCTTCTCTCTCACTTCTCGACGGTGCTGCGGATGGCCAGCAGTCCCTGGCCGCTGGCTGTCGAGCGTCCTTCATCACGTTCAGGAGCGCACAGCACCGCTTCTCTCCGACACTTTCAAAACACACACCCGTGCACACCTCATGCCAGATTCCCCGAACATAAGGAGGATCGTAGGCGCCGGTTGCGTCACACCACGAGGACCGATTGTCCTTCAACCTCCAAAGTAAGTAAGTTAAGTTGTGATACATACATTATTTATTTTGAATGTGTATAGAATTATAACGAGCACCTGCGCGTAAACCGAATACACGAGGAATTCGCGCCGCCGTGAACTGGATTTTGCTAAAAATTGAGTATAGGGGGTTTTCAGGGTCGCTGATTACGAATCTGAACGCAGATTTGGAAAATTCTAAATGGCGGATCCAAGATGGCAGCCAAGAATGGAAATATTACTGGATTTAAAATTATTTACGTTGTGTGTACAGTTAATCAATCAATAATTATGAAGATCTTTCATTCTTCGCAATTTGTTTATTGGTTTAGCTTATCAAATTTAGTCCGGATTATTTTGACCGAAAGTTTCAGTGAATGGAAAATCATCTCTGGTTTTTCCACTCTTCGTCCACTTATCAATATCAATAAACTCTCTATAATGATTCTCACCAAAACCCTTCGAGTCGGAATCACCTTCACCTTCTACATTTTCGGAATCATCTTCAACATCAGAATCACATAACTCATCAATAGATTCAGACTCACTAGGTATATCAATTGAGATTTCATCCATACTTAAAAAATTTATTACAAGATTGTTTCTTTTGTACCAATATATATAAGAAAAGAATATATATATAAGAAGGTGAAGATGAGTCCAACTCGGAATGTTCTGTTGAGAATAATTCTAGAGTTTATTGATATTGATAAGTGGTAAATCGGTTCCGTTTTTCCTGAAACACTGTCCGACAACAGTCAGGAATCGAAAAAAGGGAATAATGACTATGATAAATTATACAAACTGAGACCATTATTAGATAAACTAACGGAAATTTATAGAATCTGCTGGAACCCGAGTGAAAATCAATCTGTTGACGAGTCTACGATAAAGTTCAAATGTCGCAGTAGTATGAAACAATACATACCAAACAAGCCCATAAAACGCGGATATAAAATTTAGGCGCGCGTAGACTAATCACGATACGTATGCGATTTTCAGATGTATACGGGTAAAGCTGAAAGTGCTGTACAGGATTTCACAGGTAGCTTAGTGGGGAAAAATAACCATGTATTTTTTGACAATTACTTTACTGGTCTTGGACTTATGAAAGATTTGAAAAAAAATAAAACTTTCGCTTGTGGAACAGTTCGTAGTAACAAAAAAGGTTTACCAAAAAGTGAGATTCCTGATAAAAAAATGGATCGTGGGAATATGAATACTGTACTTGTGGTAATGGAATTAGCTGGATCAAATGGATGGATTAAAAAGCTGTTTTCTTTTTATCCAACTATCATGATCCTTGCGAAGTCACTGTTATAAATAGGACACAAAAAGATGGTTCAACTAAAACTGTAAATTGCCCAGCTATTTGGTCGGATTATCATAAAAATATGGGGCATGTTGATTGATCCGACCACCTTGTATCAACTTACAAAATTGATAGAAAGTATAAAAAATCGTTGCACCGCATATTCTAGCATTTTATAGATTTAACTATAATAAATGCGTTGATTATTCACAATACAAAAAATTTGGAGCATAGTATGAAATCAATAAACTTGAGGTTACTTTTGGTTGATCAACTAGCAGACGATCGTTTTCCAACATCGAAAGGTAGAAAATGCCAAGAAAAATCTCCTCCTAATGTAAACAGTAAACCTCAAATATCTATTGAAATTTTAACGACTTTGAGACGTTGTGGTTTGTGCAGTACCAAAGCTAAACCTTGCAGACCTAAATTTTTTTGCAATGCTTGCAATGTGCCACTCTTCATAAAGGAAAAACTAAATTGTTTTTACAATTACCATACATATATATAAATTATATTATGCAAATAAAATAGCATATTTCAGCATAAGTTAGAAAACAAACAAAATCCTATAAAAAAAAAGAAAAAAATTAAATAAAAAAAGAAACATGGAGACAATGACCGCCCCGTCCACGTGCGTGTCTCTAGAGTCAACTGAGCGCGGTTCATACTACAAAACACTAAAATTTATAATCTTTGAATTTTTTGCCGCCATCTTGGATCCGCCATTTTGAATTTTCAAAATCTGAGTTCAGATTCGTAATCACCGACCCCGTAAACCCCTGTATACGATTTTTTAGCGAAATACAGTGATATTGCAATTTTTGGCCGCTACGTTGGATCCGCAATTTTTCACAGATTAGTTTTTGTAGAGTATAGGCTAGATTACTCAGCCAGTCGTAAATTCGATTAAGTGAATATTTTTTATTTATTCGTAAACGTTTTCTAGCACCAGCGAAGTGTATTGCGTTAAAGTACAAATCCTTCTCATCTTCCTTCATGATTACTAGATTTAATCGATGGTGTGGTCATGGGAGTTTTAGAGGTTAAATTTAGAAAATTCTCTGCCTTTGCTTTAGCCGCGTCTCTGGTTCGAGTAGAAATTCTACGTCTTTTACTCATATTTTGCGTACTTACGTCTTCAGTATTGCTGTTTGAACTGTTCGATCGCTGGGATATGAATTGTTGGGCTGTCGTGGTGAACGATCTGTCTTCTACCCAAAAATCTTTATTATTCACAAACTCGCACGGCATGTTTGCGGTTTGTAGTAGAGCTGCAGTGTTCTCTACCGACTGCACTAAAATATCTATTCCTCCCTAAAGTGTCATTCACGAGATCGATAATACACGATTTTTCTTATAATGTTTCCATTAATCGAAACTACGGAATTGTTATTCCAGTTCAAACGATCGCCGGTATTAAGTTTTAAATAATAATCTAACAATCCACACTGGGCTTGAACCAGAGATGGGTTGCTTTAAAATGACAAAGAAAACTGGAAGTGGCATTCAATTCCCTATTGTTTTCTGATGAAAAAACCGTTGGAATTGAAATCGTAACTGATCCTGTTTCGAAAATATGCATACTTTTCACTTTTTACGTAGTTTATCTCTACATAAGATATAGTATAGATATAATATATAGATATTATTTCCACACCATCTATGAGATAAATATCACGGCGCGTTTTTTTTAAAGTGGTCTCCCCTATAGGCCTAATCCACTGTACATACACGCATATAACAAAATTATCTCATTTAGTAATAAATTTTTACAAGTGCTGGGAAGAAAACGTAACCACTGCTTTAAATAAACGCTCTACGAAAGATGGATCATTAATAGCGTTTATTTTGAATCTTTCCCAATACATTGAGAATTCTCGGATTCCCCCGCTTGCTCAGACCATATGCCCAAGCCATCATTGCTTAAGTACAGAAGGCCATCCTTCAAATGATCTAAAAGAACATGGATTTTTAATGTCTTTGATACTCCCGTACTATCAAAAGCTGTGCGTAATTCTCTTAAATTTGTATCCAGTTCGCTTGTATCAGCCTTTTTTGTAGAAAAGCAAGTTTCTACAATCTTATTAATTGCCTTAAACGTGGCAATGAAAGGCTGCAATCGAAAAGGTCCAACTTCTTTATAAATTTCAGGGTCGTTTAATCCATCAGCATTTTTTATGAGCATTCTGCATGCATTACCCTCGAAAATTTCACCATCGTAGTTTTTAGCAACTAGTTTTAATTTTTTCGGCCAAAGCAGAGCATTTTCACGACCTACAGCCGGAAGTACACCCTTCCAAAACAAGTGATTCACCAATCCTTGCAATAAATGCAATTCCGGAAGAGGGCACTTCTCAAGAACGTACATATTGGCGTCTTCTTCATCTCCTTCTGCTACCAAAAGAGGGTAATTAACCATACTGTAAAATTCCCTTGCTAGTTTTTTTTTCTGTACGCTTTTGAATTTTAAATAGTCTTGTGTCAAATCATTGAATGTTTTTAAAATAATAACATCATCACTCGAATCACTGTTGAATTCTTCGCTATTTAATTGCTTCGAATTGTGTGGTTGTAGTTCACTTAAAGTAATGTAGCAATATGGACAAGGATACGTGGCTGATGCAGTTTGTTGTCCAATAGCAATTAATAAAAGCTTAAAATCTGCGATGAATTTATAAGGTATCTGATTCACCTGCGTTAACTCAAATAAAATTTTTAAGTTTTCATACGTCTCTTTTATCTTCGGCACAATTGCCAGTAAAATTAATCGATACACGCTATTATAATTGTATTTTTTTGCTACGTTTCCACCCTCAGAGTACGAAGCTCTTTTGTTGTCTTGATTTTGGTTATCTTCATCTGTTATAACTGATAATGAAAGTTTAAAGAAACCTTTTCCGCCATCTACCATCAATTTTATTTTAATATCAGCATTAGTCAAATCAATATTGCGTTTGTCATAGAGCAATTCTAAAAGTTCTGTGGCATTAGCATAGACGATAGGACTCTTTACAATTCCTTCTTTAGAGGTTTCAAATTCACGATAATCTTTTTTGTAAACATTTTCCATTACGTTCGATTTCTCATGCATATGTTGAGTGTAATTTTTAGCAATGGCCTTTCTTCCAGCCATAACTCGGATAAAATTAGTCATTTTCTTCATATGATTTCTTGTCAGCCCTGAAGTCGATTGAAACATGTCTCAGCTGTAAAAACTACATTTTTCTGAACTTTATTATTAATGGTGACTTTTAATTTAGCGCCTGATGAGTATAGTAAAATAGTATCGTTCAAATTATCATCACTTTTTCTTTTTTTCAAAATGGTTGAAACAAGCTGGTTTTGTTGTTTCTCAGGTAATTTTTCAACGAATTCTAAAGCATTATCACGAGCATTGGAAGAAGAAAGGCCTCGACAAGTATGCCTGATTCCCTTACCTATTTTTTGTAAACAAAAATTGCAAATATCAATCGAACTTTTAGAAGGAGCCGTTCTTTTCTCACTGGGTGATTGTTGCACCTCTGCTTTGGCAATGTTAAGGCTATTATTTTGATCGATCATAGAGGAAAAGATACGTTTTTGGCCTTTACCCTTAATAGCTTTTGTGTGACCCTTGAAACGTGCAACTGAACATATGTAACAATTACATATCGTTTTCTTCCTAGTTCCTTCACCTAAATGCATTTTTTCGTAACTAGGCATTTTTGGAAGAGCTCTTTTTGAATTACCGTTGTCTTGCTCACCAATTGTAAGCCTACAAGAAACGCAGATACTTGAAGGAAACATAGAATTGGCAGTATCAAATCCTTCATTGATATGCTTTTTTATCAAATTACAAAGTTTCTCAGTTATTGAAAACTCTGAACGTGGACGACCTTTAAAAACGATTTTTTTCCACAAGTAGCACAAACCTTCACTCGTTTATTGCAAGCGTTTATTGCATTGCGATAATGATTCGTGCGCTTTCGTAACAAATGGAAACTCATCGGGTACGTATGAACCCAAGTTAGGTAATTTTTTGGGACAAAAGACAAATAAACTTGCTACGTACGGTGTCGACGCATTACTCATTTCTCATCGGGCTAAAAATATAAAACAGTACTCCTCCCCTTTGTTTTTTTTTCATTTTTTTATCAGACATCGTTACACAAAAGAAGAAGATGACTAAGCGCCACCGTCTGAGAAACATACGTCAGTAACAGGCCAGTTTAAAATTTCCATTTCTTCCCGACTGGTGGCGACATTCGCTTGGAGGGCAGACCCGCAATTTTCAAACGTTGTCGCCACGAACGCATGCGCGTGCGAGTCAACGGACTCTTGCTTGTACTCACTGCTCTGTTTACCGCGCTGACCTTTTCTACTTCGGCAGTTACGCGCGTAATGTCCAGACTTCTTACAGTTGTGACAAATTATGTCTTGACTGCGCCCTTCAGCCGACCTCTATTGCGACTTGCCGAAACTCGACTCCGACTTTTTTCTGTCTCTGGAACTAAATGCTGCACAGGAGGAGATTTCTGCCTCCTTGTCTGAGACCCGTTTTTCTTCTTTCAGCCAACGCTCCTGTAAGATTTCCAGCTTCTGCTCCTTTATGTCCACATTATTCCAGGCTGACACAAATGCGTCGAACTTTGAGGGTAGACCGTCGATAATCTTAGCGATGACCGACAAATTTGACATTTCTTCCCCAACATCCTTGAGCGCCCTTGCTTCATTTCGAATTTTTGTGATGAATTGGAGCATAGACTCACCGGGTTCCATTCGGTGCATCCTGTGGAATCTTTGCAAAAGACCTAGCTTGTTTGACTCCGACTTTTCTTCATGGATGTTACACAGTTGCTTCCACATTTCTGCAGCCGTTTCGCAGATAATGAGATGTTCGAGCTGATCCGGAGTCATTGCAGTGGAGAATATGTACATCGTCTTCGCGTTGTCCTTCGCCCACTGCGGCCCGACGTCTTTTGTCAGATCTGCCGGCGCTGTCCTAGTTCCAGTGACGATTTCTTTCAGGTCTTGAGAGAATAGAATCGCCTGGATTTGAAATTTCCATAGCTGGAAATTGGAGCCGTTGAATTTCACCATGTGGTTGGAGTTGAGCTCTGCCATTTTCTTGAGAACACCAAAACTTGAGTCTCACTTCGAGCCGCTATACACGCCACTGAGATTATACACAATCTTACTTATACCTTTCACAAAAAACTTTTCTTTACCTTAGTGTCTGGGCCCATAACCTGTTAACGGTATTAATAAATGAAGGCACAATTTATTTATACGTGTTTAATATTAATAACACTTCCGTGCTTGTCAGTCTCGTTACAATATAGCAGGTAGAAAAGAGGTAGGAAAACGTGCTTCGAAATACGAAGCGTCGACGTGCGTCTCATCTACGCAGTATAGATATATGCGCGATCGTACTGCTTGGGAACCGAGATTTGTCTGCGGCCGTGCCGCGCGAGAGCGCGGGACATGCAGAAATTCAGAGAGAGAGAACGACGCTTCTCAAATATTCGAAAACGGCACGAGAATTTAAAATAAGTTAAACCTATATTTAACAAGATTAGACGCATATTCGGTTTGAGCAAGAAAATATACATTAACCGATTCTATTTCTATGAACCCTTATAGGTGGTGGTGATAATGGAAAGGAAGTGACGATTGCTGGAGACAGGCCTGCAAGTCTCGCCAGAACCATTGCTGATCAATTCTATATTTATACAGATATTTGCGTTACTTACGCAGTTGGCGATACCCAAGCATCACTTCTTCGCATTGTAACGTTTGATAATTCAAACTACAAGTTGGGGCCAACTATGATGAAACAGTTCTCACCACTAAACTATATTCCGTTATTAAATAACACTTTTCAAAATCTCATAATCGATATAAAAGAACACGGTAAGCGAATACCATTTGAGTACGAGACGTTGACGATTACGCTTCACTTTAAACGTAATCATTAAACAGCAGAAAATATCAAGATGAGTCACTACACTGCATATTACTCTGACCAAATAAGTGGTGGAGGTGTACGTAGCGTATTTTCTGGCGCAAGTTATCAGCGAGGCCATGGTGGAATTGGAAGCTTCTTCGACGGACTTTTTCGTAGAGTCTTGTCTTATCTTACTAGCGGTGCTAAAGCGATTGGTAAAGAAGCTATTCGAGCAGGTATGAATGTATTGGACAACATACGTAACGGATGTATTAATTTTAAACAAGCTGTACGCACACGTACGCGCTAGTCGGAGCGAAATCTTAAACGTAAAACTGCTGATAAAATGGTTGTTCAACATAAATAAGATTAAGTGTTATCTTTGTTTAACATAGATAAGATTAGGTATTATCTTTGTTCAAAAACAGATTTTTTTGTTGACATGAAAGCGTATAATCTTATCCGTATTTCTGTGTAATCTTGTCAACAAACCATTAAGATAACATGAGCCATAAACAATTAAAATGAAATTAATGTAAGTTAAACCTCTATGGAATGTGCCCTTGAGCCCTATCATATCAATAAATCATTAAGATAACCTTATCTTATCAACAGACCATTAAAATAACCTTATCTTATCAACAAACCATTAAGATAAGCTTATCTTATCAACAAACCATTATGATAAGAGGGTCGCGCAGGGATGACTCATTGCTTACGTCTCCCCATAACAGCTTACTTACTACTGACACATGAACTTGAATTAATCTTCATCGTTGGCTACACTACTATTCATTCATATCAAACACTTAAAAATAACATTTTGTCCCTTTCACATAATCCCTAAACTTCATTCTACGCATGAACTTGAATTTATCTTCATCGATGGCTATACTACTATCCATGTATATCAGAAACGGAAAAGTAACATTTTATCCCGTTTGCATGAGCCCAAACCTTCATTCAACACATAAACTTGAATCTGTCTACATCGTTGACTAAACAAATATTCATTTGTATCAGAAATTTATAAGGAACATTTTATTTATTTTGCATGAGCCCAAACCTTCATTCAACACATAAACTTGGATTTGTCTACATCGTTGGTTATACAACTATTCATTTATATCAGAAACTTAAAAGAAACACTATCCCTTTCACATAAGCCCAAGACTTGATTTTACAAATGAACTTGAATTTATCTTCATCGATGGCTATACTACTATTCATTTATACCAGGGAATTAAAAATAACATTTTATCAGTATGCATATGTGTCTGTATATATGTCAGTCTATGCATTATGTGTGTTCGTGCGCCATGTATCGTTTAGTGTGTGTCAGATTAAAAGTGTGTAGTCATGAGAATTTCGTAAAAAACGGTGAAATTGGTACGCGGTTACATTTGGAACAGGATTCTAAAAAACATAGAATATTTCACACATTTTGTCACAGTTTCTCAGTTTTTCACAGTTTACACATTTTATCACAATTTCTCACAGTTGTACTTTCCATTATATAAGAGAATGAAACGAAAAATGAAACGTTTGAAACTGGAAAAACTGAAAAATTGTGCAAATTTTATTACATAAAATACGTGTTTTCTATAAGTGTGAGAAACTGATAAAAGTTAAGAAAAAATGTGAAAAACCGTGAAAAAGTGTACACATTTGTTTGTAATAAATGATCCAAATGTATGTGTATTTTCACATTTTCTTTTAGTTTCTTACACTTGTCATTACCACTAGGGCAGCACTGAATTCTTCATCTATTAAAAGAATGGCCTGGATAGAATACTAAAACTAAAATAAAATTTAGAAAAAAATTTTGAGAATACTCTTACTTATTCACTTTCAATCTTAAACACCATACTTACTAAAAAATATCAAATTTAATCAACCTAAATCACTCTGGACTGTACACGGATAGCTGGATAAAGTGTATAAATGCTGAAGCATAATCGTGATCGCTACTGTGATTGCGAAATCTGCACTCATCGCTACTCTAACTTTAATAATCCATCTTTAACTAACAAACAACTCAATAACTAATACCCCTCTCAACAACTCTAACAATTAATAACAATTTAACAATACTTGTCAATAAACTAATCTCGAACAAATTTCTATTAATTGCTCTTGGAAAAATCAACTATCTCACACGACGAACGGACAGCCAACGGTAAATTTACGGCTCACCAGAAAATTTTGGCTTTTATGTCCTTTTTCACCCCACACACACACTTGTTGCTCTTCTTCTTCGCTCCCTGTTGATTGGCATTGATTTACCTTAAATTAGGAAATCAAGGCTAAGTCTTCTATTGATTTAAGTTGCTATCGGTAATTGGTTCGCGTACCTTGCATGCGGCGCGGCGCGTAATATAAATTCTGAATTATGAGCATGTTTTAGCCCCGCGCGATGTCTTCAGCGGGCGCTTGGTCTTCGTTGCCGCCGCACCATCACAGTTGGCAGCGGTAGCATACGCGCATCGCGTTTGTCTTGTATATACGGCAGCATCACACTGCTCGCGGTGAAAGCGTTTGCTTGCGCTCCCGCCGGCTGTCGAGCTGCTGTGCCTGCTCTCTCTCTCTCTCTCTCTGTCTCTCTCTCTCTCTCTCTTTAACTTGCAAATCTACACTCAAGTTGCTTGGGGGGATCTGCATGAGGGTATCAGCCGCATGTCGACTGTAGCGCGGGCAGTGTCAGGGTGGGCCAACGTGTCCGGACTGAGACTGAATGTAGGCAAAACTAAAGCGATAGTTTTTAGTTCTGAGTATAATATACATCAGCTGCAAGATCTTGATTTGCCCGGCATTGAGTTTCAGGATGGCGTGTATGTCCCCTTCTCTGGCACTATCACAAACCTCGGTGTAGTCATGGGTTCCAAATTTACTTGGAAAATGTAAATAGAAGCGGTATAAAAAAAGGTTAATCGTGCCCTTTGAAGCCTGCGATTTTTCCATCCATGCACTACCGAGGCTCTGCGAAAGCAGCTTGCTTGTGCGCTGGTAGTCCCGTATTTAGATTACTGCTCCGTGGGTTATCTTGATGTGTCAGAGGAGCTTGAGACAAAGTTACAAAGGTTACAAAATACATGTGTGAGATACATATGTGGTGTTAGGCGGGATGAGCACATCACTCCTCACAGGAAATATCTTGGCTGGTTTATTATAAAGGAAAGACGAGCGTACTTTGCGGGGTTGTTATTGTATAAAGCAACAAACATGGGACAATCTCCGTACCTTGCGGCTCTCTTTGGAAAAAACAGGGTCAGAACTTCCAAAGAACTTCCAGGAATGGTGTAAAAGAGCTCTCGATTCCGGGATCGCGCACTGACACTGGCCTATACTCGTTTAGAGCCCAGGGTTCGCGTTTCTGGAACAACCTCCCCAGCGATGTGAGATATCTTCTTTCCCTATGTAAATTCAAAACAGTCAAAACAGTAAAGTCAAAACAGTTATGTCAAATTTTCTATGTAATGTACCTGTCTTAATTTATTTATTTATTTATTTTCTGTCTATTTATTTATTTGTGTACTTATTTATTTATGTATTTATATATTTATGTATTTATATATTTATTTATATATTTATTCATTCATTCAATCATTCTTCATTCATACATTCATTCATTCATTCATTCATTCATTCATTCATATATTTATTTATTTATTTATTTATTGCGTACCTTTTTATCTATTTATTTTTTTTAATTATTTATTTTTATTTATTTTATTTATATTTATCAGGTTTTACATATAGAATATAATTTTAGCAACCAGTACGAATGTATTTATAGGCGTGAAAGGATGCATGAATGTAGCTGTAACGTGTGTGAATATTTTTTAAAATTGACGCGATAGATATATATTGTAAATTGTGCATATGCTATTACAAAATCTTTATTATACAGACTGTACCTGCCCGAAATGTGACGAAATATCATAACATGATTATATGTGATTTAAACAAAAAACTCTATACTGAGACAAATACGTAAATTTAATTTTAAGAAATGAAACAATATGTACATATATTCTGTACCTTATTTTTAATTGTTATCAAAATAAAAAGTATATCTATCTATCTATATATCTTTCGTGACTATAGAGCCTATGCGCTATACATAATGGTTCGTCGAATACATTAATTATCACTTTAAGTTCGTCAGGTATATAGTTGTTAAAAATTATACATAAGTCACAACCTTAGAATTATAGTCAATTATAGTAATGGTACATCAGACTTTTATATATCTATCACGTCAGAGTTAAAACTATTAACATATATATCGTAGTTATTCACTCGTATCAAGTGACGCATCCAAACAACATACTACATTGTAAAAGCTTTCTTTCCTGTATACAAACTTAAATGTAAATAAATCGATATAATAAATAAATCAGACAAAACTAACAACTAAATAGACATACAATTTTACATCACTTAAACTTAAGCTCTCATTCAACTGTACACACTCATCAATACATACTTATAAATACATTCACTCATATACACAAAACTTTAAATATATTAGGACGTTACAATGTGTTAGTCGAGAGCTGCAAAGTATTTTTTGACCACCACTCTAAATGCTTTTAATGATGGTAATGCTCGCAGTTCTAGAGGGAGTAAGTTCCACAAGTGCGCACCTTGTACTTGAAAGGATCTAAGTCCTATTTAAGTGCGCATATGTGGAATGGAGAGTTCTTTCGTATTACCTTTTACATGGCGCTTTGGTTCATTATTTTTGAAGAGGTAAACTGGCTCTTTAATTCTCAGAATTTTATAGACGTTTATTACAATGAAGACCGCGTTTTTATAGAATTGTACATTTTCTATGAGCAAAAATCGGAGACGTATAAACTTCTTTTGGCTCAACGTTTTCATGAGTACAGTATGGATCCGACCGACTCTATAGTGAACAGAGCTGGGCAGTATTTAAACAAGTGAATTTAAAATACTGATTTTTTTATACTTGTATTTTTAAATAGCATTTGCAAATACAATTTTTAAAATACAGTATTTTAAAATAGTGTATTTTAAATACATTTAGTTTAAATACATTTATTTTAAATACAGTATTTTGAATACTGTATTTTAAATACGTACGTATTTTGAATGTAAACAGAATATTTTAAATAAATTTTTTAAATACATTTGTTATTTCTGAAGTTATTAAAATACGCTATTAAAAATAAATTTTGTGTGGGTGATAGTCAAATAAACGTTACTTTTAGTGTCACCAATACACTGACAGAGTAGAAAGGAAATATTATTACGGTCTTATAAATATTTGAAGTTTTTAAAAATAATGTATTTGAACTTCTTTAACACAAAATTAACATAAATTTACTATATTTTTAATGTACAAGCTGTATATATGGCCTCAAATTAATTACTGTGGCCTGTCGCCATTGAACAATTTAAACAATTCTTAAGTTATTAAACGAAAACTTTATGATTTAATTATATATAACCTATTAGAATTTGAAGTACATCATATATACAATACGTTCTTATTTTCTCAGAATTTCTTTTAGAACTTCTCTGCCTACACGAGTGTTACGCATGTTGTCACCAACTTTTTGAATTTTTAAATCCTCGTGTAATTTATCTTTTTGCGATGAATACGGAAGCTTAGTGGTGTTATCTAACCTAGGTTATTTGTTTCAAAATTCTGGTCGAATTTACAGAGCTACATCTATGCTTTGTACTTCGGCTTTATCTGTCTCTCTTCACCCCTTCCCTCTTGTCTTGTAGCTTGTACTTGTCT
Source organism: Gastracanthus pulcherrimus (assembly GCA_949152435.1). NCBI lineage: Eukaryota > Metazoa > Arthropoda > Insecta > Hymenoptera > Pteromalidae > Gastracanthus > Gastracanthus pulcherrimus. The sequence continues at coordinate 59,742,155 of OX424572.1, read as the reverse complement.
TCGCGCGCGAGAGCGCAGGAGTAGTATCTCGGCAGACACCGATCCACACACACATGTACATTTTGTAATGGAGAGTTACGCACAATAAATATAAAGAAGAGTTTTATATTTAAATAAGACTCTTTATTAAGAAGCCCTCTTCCTGTTTTATAATCTAACAGGTTATAGGCCCAGCGGCGAAGTGCCGTACGCTTCAACTGCGTGTGTTGCGGGTTTGTGTTTTTTTGTGGTGTGTTGTGTCCCGAGATACAAGGGAAAGAAACGCAGTTCTTCCCATCTACCTTTTATCTGCAAAAGGAGTGATTAAGTGAAATCTTTACTTCAACTTCTTCTGGAAAAAGCGAGAGGTGAGAGAAAGAAAGAAGAAAGAAAAGAGAAAAAGGGGTTTCGTGATGAAAAATCCAGACGGTAACCAGGCGTAAGGGGAGGAAAGAAAAATTGACGAAATGAGTAAGTACATGACAAATTTATCTTTCTGAATTGTGCGGGTGTGCGCGTTATTTAGAATAAATGGAGTAAAAAGGCGCGGAAAAATAAAGACCGTTTTCAAAAATAATAGTGTGACATCGTACGTTTATTTACGTACATAGATATAGTTAAAAACTAAAAACATAGAAAATAAAAAAACTTTAAAGCATCGTTTTATACTGACGACACTGTGAATCTAGCTTTTTCTAAGCAGATGCACTGCACGACAAGGGTACGTCTGGCAAGTGCCGTTAGACGCGCACATGTGCGTTTGCTCTCCCTTTACCCTAGCTGAGAGATAACAGAAGCATCGACTATATGCAGCCTTTTTCAAGCGGAAAAATACGCTGAAATATTATTTTGAAAGCAGGTAGCGTAGCGTATAAGATAATAACTTTTTACATTTTTTAACATAATAATATAGTTTTATAATTCAAATAAAAATGTTGTGCGAAAGAATCAAGTAGATAGCTTGATTCTAAATGTAGTTTTAAATATTCTGTTGCAATAATAATCTTTACATATAATATGATAGTTTTAAGTACTGAAATATGAATGTTTATTTACTAATTACAGTTTACATTATAGTCATTTTTACTGCAACCTTTTATTATACATACTTTTAATTCAAGTAAACATAAATTAATATTAACTTTACCTTCATTACTTACTCTCATTATTATCACTATTTAATCTTATACTATTTTAATCATATATACACTTTAACTAATTACTATAATTGTAATATGAGTTTTAACAAAAATAATAACTATATAATATAACTATATATATATATATATATATATATATATATATATATATATATATATATATATATATATATATATATATATATATATATATATATATATAAAAAGTAAATATTTTCACAATATTATCATTAATGATTTTTTATGAAATAACTACTACATTTTAAGATCATCTAATAAATAAAAATATAATAAACATTAATATTTTAGGTTAATATTAAGAAAATCACATGTAAAATGTGAAAGATAGAGAAGGAACAAGAGAGCAAGCAAGAGGGAAGATCTCCTCGCTTCCTTAGCGACGCCCTCTGAGGACCTATTTACCCACACACTCTCTTCTTATTTCTCTGTCTTAAGCATTAGCCTAATGAGAGGAAAAGCGCGTGGGAGGAGAAAAAGGAGGAAACGTTCTTCGCTATTCGTCCTTGCTCACCCTCACCCCGCTCGCTCGACCCTGTAGCATAGGTGAGATACGGTGGAAAACTGTATAAATGGCGCTGGTCCACAGGGTCTCAGCAGCATTCGCTAAACAAGCATCTCCGGAGCACTATCTGCTCTAGTACAGCTTTGCGATTGACTCTCACTTGCTTAAGCAACTCTCGACCACTTACACTGGCTGAGTACAGCTAGGCTCGTACTATAGGACAATCTCTCGTTTTACCACAAGCACCTCCGGAACACTATCTGTTCTAGTACAGCTTAAGCTTACGTCAGACTCCTAGTAAAAACACTTAGCTTATCTGAGCAACTCTCGATCACTTACACTGACTGAGTACAGCAAGGCCTGCTAGATCTTTGTAGAAAAGTTGTATAGACAAATCTTTCAAATACATACTTCAATATCAGGGTAGACAGTTTTAGTCGAAGACACACGCATATTATATATATTCATTTAAATATTTCGGGTAAAATAGCTTAAGGCTAAACGCCAAAGATTAAAAATTATTCAAATAAACGATTTGTCTTACAATAAAGAAATCATCAAATAAAAGTAATTATATTTAATTCATTTTGTATCGTTTAGTTAAAAGTTATTTCTTGTGTACAATTAGAATAAACAAATTATTTGAATAAACAAAAAAATATAAATAAAAATATTCTCAATTATTATAAACCTAAATAAAAACATACATACACATATATATACATGCAAATATATAATAAATGCACCTCGTCCCTACTATCTAGGAGCGGAGCGCGGTAGCGCCACGAAGGCGAGTTTGAGAAGCAGACGAAGCCGCAGCGCCCGCGCTACTATTTACTTCTATATTGGTGTTCGGATTTTTCTTTATACGATAACAAGTACTTATTACCATTATTACCAAGTTATTTCCACTTAATAGCATGTTTTTGTGCTAAACTATGATTTCCAACAAAAATATTAGCCAAAAAGTTATTTTATGTCATAATAAACGAGTATGTAATTCTCAAATGCTGAAAGTATATCAACTTTCTTTCTCCAGCCCGAAAAGTAAAAGGACCGTGAAGTTAGCCGCAACAAATATATAAGTGAAAGCACCGTTAAGTTGGCCGCACATACGGCTGGGTATTTCCAACGAATATAAACCTATATAGAAGAACGATTCTTATGGAGCGGTTGGTTCTCAAAAGCGGTAGTTGAATAGTCTCCGCGAGAAGGCGCCAGCCGTTATTTTCCTATGGTGCTGTCTCTCTTGCACCTGCGCGCCGTTCCGGTTTTAAATTTTCTAGAGCTTACGGGCGGACTTTATTCTTGCGCTTCAATTAAGGTATTAATAAAAATGTTTAGAGTTAAGATTTGATAATTTTAAAAGCATATATAAATTTGTATGTATTTAAATGACTTGGGTACAAATTAACTGAAAGTAATAATAAATTAGTATTATAGTTTCGATAAATCTAAGATAATAATAAATAAATAAATAAGTAAATAAATAAATAAATAAAATTCATTTTTATATCATATTTAATTTTGATATTGCCTTTTGTTATTAAATAATTTTCTTTTTCATAATTTTAAGAAGAATATAGGTATTTACTTGATTTAAAAATGATTAATTAACAGTTGTCTAAGTAACTCACGAATTATACAAAATTTTCCTTATATTCTTCAAATTAACTTTTTGATGTGCTTAATGTATGGTATAAGAATTTATTATTTAATTAAAATTGACGGAAATTTTTTTTCTCTTAAAGAAGTTTGTTATATAAGCCATGTCTTGAGCACATAATTATAGGTTATCTATATTAAGTATCTTTATTTTTAATTCGAAATAATAAACAAATATATCTATTTAAAAGAAATCATGTATACTTTCAAATTGTACAATATATTCTATATATTTGCAGTACCCAGATTAAAATTTTATTGAAAAATTTGTATTTAAAATTCAAAGTCGTGATACCTACTTCCACTAAAATAGCTTTAAACTAATTGTTAGATATTAAAGAAATGTACATATTTTTTACATATTTAAAGTATTAAAAAACTTGAAGCTAATATTTTGTTATTATTTCACAAGTGTAATTCTAAAGTTATTGTTAGATATATCAATCAAAAGAAAATTACGCCTACTTTATGAAAATGTATATATTTTTGGCAAATTCAACGTATAAAATGACGATAACAATTGCAAAAATAAAGAACATCATGTAAAGTTGATATCAATGGTAAAAAGTATAAAGTTATTAGTGGAATATTCCATCATGGTAATATTCTTCAAGGTCATTATACTAATATCTTGCGATAGAATAATCAGTGGTTTCATGTTAGTGATATATATGTTACATAAAAGCCATGGCCGAAAGGTGCTAAAAATGCGTATATTTTATTATTAGAACAAGTATGAAACACTCGAAAAAATTTACTAAAAAGGACTGAAATCTTAAAAACAAATTAACTTTAAAAAAAGTGAAAGGTTTGGCGAGTTTGATGTGTTCCGCAAAATTATCATGAAGCAATACAATAATCTATTTGATAAGGTAAGCCGTAGATTAAAAAGTAATGAGATATAATGGAAAATAGTCAAGTTTTAAATACATAAATAATTATAAATAATTTAGCAACGAACTTACAGATAAAAAAGAACTGAGATCAATCAAACAAAGTCAAATTTATTATATTTAATCATAATAAAGCAAAAATATTGTTGTGTTCAATCAAGGGCTTACTTAACTTAAAGTTACGTTATATAATGATCAATTACAAACAACTCTCAAGATATTTACTACGTAACTTGCCATGCCCGTTTTATTTTGTTTATTGGTGAACAACTAAAATTTTCTTTTTATATGTTAGAACGTGATATATATCTAATTCATTAATATTTTAACTTTTTCGCACATTATATTGGTACTTATACATAGTTTTTGAATATACAAAAATAGATATAAATCTTTTAAAAATTAATTGTCTCTACATATTTACTTATTTTAAAATGAATAAAATTTTCATAACTTATGTGTAACTTCTATAATTTGTTTAGACATTAGGAAAATTATGTCATATTATACACTTTTTGTTAACTATATTTACAAATATGTGTTATGTAATCATCATTGATAATACATACCATTATATCAAAAAAACATTTTTATAAGTTTGCGTACGCAAATAAGTTTGTAGAAAGTTACTGATGGACAACACCATAAACAAAATAAAACGGGCATGGCAAGTTACGTAGTAAGTATCTTGAGAGTTGTTTGTAATTGATCATTATATAACGTAACTTGAAGTTAAGTAAGCCCTTGATTGAACACAACAATATTTTTGCTTTATTATGATTAAATATAATACATTTGACTTTGTTTGATTGATCTCAGTTCTTTTTTATCTGTAAGTTCGTTGCTAAATTATTTATAATTATTTATGTATTTAAAACTTGACTATTTTCCATTGATCTCATTACTTTTTTAATCTATGGCTTACCTTATCAAATAGATTATTGTATTGCTCCATGATAATTTTGCGGAATACATCAAACTCGCCTAACCTTTCACTTTTTTAAAGTTAATTTTTGTTAGAGATATAATAAATACACTTCGTCCCTACTATCTAGGAGCGTACAATGTTTATTATATTATTAACGTATTAATAAATGTACCTCGTCCCTACTATCTAGTAGCGTACAGTGTTTATTATATTAAGATATTAACAAATGCACCTCATGCCTACTATCTAGGAGTGTACAGCATTAGTTAAATATAAGAATATACATACACATATATACATTAATATATTAACAAATACATTTCATTCCTACTATCTAGGAGTGTATAGCATTAGTTAAATATAAAAATACATACACATAAAATACATACATATATATAATAAACGCACCTCGTCCCTACTATCTAGGAACGTACAGCGTTTATTATAATATTAACGTATTAACGAATGCACTTCGACCCTACTATCTAGGAGCGTACAGCATTAATTAAATACATACATAAATATATAATAAATGCACCTCATTCCTACTATCTAGGAGTGTACAGCATTAGTTAAATATATAAAAATACATACATATACACAAAATACTTTCTGATAACATTTGAACTTCATTTACTAATTTGTTCTCATTAAAATATAATAGTCGAGAACCCTTGTAAGCTCAGCTATATGACACATGTATACGAAGACTGGGAGGAGTTCAAGACAATACGGGCTTAAATACGTACGATCACCTTAAGAATCTTGGCTAGTATGCGAAAGCATAGGCCTAAACTAAAGGCGCGTTACACAGCTTAATAGCTTTACTCTAATGTAGTCATTCGGACGTCACAATAGCAAACGTGCATGCGTAGAATCCCTGAAAAGAAAAATCAAAATGGCAGTTATACAAAGTTATCAAACTTTCGGTGTGTTAGAATAATAAAATCATTTAGCAATTTAAAAGCTATTGAGATATTTCGTATGCGGTGCGAAATTAAAAATACTTTTGAAAAGTAGAAAAAGGGAAAAACGTACATATAAAATCGTATCGGTATATGGTGTGTTAGCAGCGATAAAATTCATTGCGCGCCAAGCGAAAAATTTAGTCTCGAATTCTGGGAAACGGCCACACAGGCACTTGCAGGCGCGGGAATCAAGAGAGAAGTGGGGTCCAACGGCGCTAAACTCGAGCGAAACGTGTGAGGAGAGAGAAAGAAAACAAGCGCGTTAACAAACTCTCCCTGCATAACCGTATGCGCATGTCGCAACTGCGCGCGCATGCACACACACGATAGTTATAGTAATAGCTCTATAACAAAATCGGACGTCCGTATATACGCGTGCAGGAGGGCATGTATGAATACATTTGCGCGCGTATATATATATATATATATATATATATATATATATATATATATATATATATATATATATATATATATATATATATATATATATATATATATATGTATATATATAGGTGTGTGAGTGCATGCGTGCATATATGAGTATGTGTCTGTGTGTGTGTGTATGTGTGTGTATGTGTCTATGATTGTGTATATATATATATACATATACATGTGTAGGGGTATTTTAAAATGCATAAATTAATAAAAAAATCGATTTAATTAGAAATAATTCAATCTTATTTTGATGAGAAAATTAAAATGTGAATATTAAAAAGGTGAAGTAATTTTAAAACTAACGTAGTTAAATTCTTTTACAGCTGAAGATAAAATGTCAAATATTTGGCAGGATCTGAGTGAATTATTCAGTCTAGATGAATATCATAAAAGAGAGAGAGAGACGATTAAAATTGATGGAAAATCACTCTTTATTACCCCTAAAAAGGGCAAATCATATATGACTGGTGAGTTCACTAAATATGAGTTTGGTGTGTGTCTGTGGAGGATAATTAAAATTATATACAAGTTCATATGAAATAGTGAAAGTGTATATGGGCGAGCACATATACACAAATAAAATTTTGCGCATACAATACATATTTTACTTTAATCTCATTTTTTTTGTGTGGAATAAATATTTTATTTTTTTAATTAAATAAATGTAAATTCAAATGACATTTACAGATAAATTTATTTGTTTTCTTTATATAAAAGAATAAATAAACAAAATAAAATTCTGATTAGTCATCTAGGAAGTGTGTACTTGTTGTTCGGTATCACATAACCTAGAAGACTTAGATAAACATTTAGAAATCTTGTTGTTTGGATTATTCCGTGTATATTTATTTATTTATTTATTTTATCTTGAGGATAGCCATACTTGTTGTTCGGTAGAACTGGCTTCAGGATACGCTCTCCTTGGTATTTATATGCAGTGATAAACATTGGTTTACTAAATAAAATTTAAAGAGAAACAAATGCTGACCGATGTTCAATGGAGCAGCTTATCAAACTGGTGTGAGGAGAGCCTACTGAAAGACCAGTCTCTCGAAATTTCAAGAGAACAAAATGGTTCAACATCAGAAAAAGCAACCGATTTAGAGGCGAGAGATGAGAATGTAGAAATGGAAAAGGATGAGAGTAAAATTGATGAGAATATGGTGAGTTCACAAAATGATGAGATGGTGAGAAAGCATGAAGAAAAAGATAAGAAAGAGGCAAGTATGCTGGATGAGACAAAATCGGACGTTGATGCTATAAAATCAGGTAATAAAACTATGCCAATTGCCACTCAAGATATTAAAACTACTTTCGATCCCGACTTACGTGCTTCATTAATTAATATAAATAAATCTGACCTCGAGTCTAGAAACCTATCTAATAAAAATAAAATTACAGCTGTAACTGAAACTGGTAAGCAGGAGAGGAAAATTTCTGAACTGGCAACAGCCATGAACAGCGTTTACTCAGTAATGAAATTAACAATTGAGAGTTTTAACACAGCTAAAGATTGGAAGCCTAGTTCAACATACTGAACAAACGGTTTCTGAGATGAGATCAGAAATAAATGAACACAGGCGAGAAAAGCAGGAACATGAGAGACTGTAGCAAAAGCTGGCAACACTTCTATCCCTCCAATGTACGATGAGGAACAGGTAAATAATTTTGGTAAGACAGAAAATAAGGATGTGGTATCGTGTGAAAATCACAAATGAATAACATATTTCAATCAAATTCAAGTAAAAATAATAAAAATAGCAAAAATTTAATGGCGAGTGAAATTAAAGATACTTTAAAACTTGAAATCGTAAATAAAAGTGCAGGAATAAGGCGCGATTATAAATTAACTAATAATATGAAATATGAAGATTTTTACGATTATTTTTCGTCGGAATTAAGAACGAGTGATTACTTCATATAATAGATAAAAGTATAAAGTCAAAATTAAATGATGAGAAAACAATGAATGATCAAAAATTTAAAGTTTGAGATATTTTAATCAATCATCTGGACCAGCATTACCATTCTAAAGTAATGCATATTCAGGACCCACTTGACATACTGAATAAACTAAAAGAAATTAAGATGAGTGAAGTAAATTTATCGTCCCACTCGGTGAGAAAACAATTAGCATGAAATATATAAGTGGGGAAAATAAAGCAGGAGAGTTTTGTGAAAAGTTTGAGGAAACAATAAGAAATTACGAAAATTCACCTAATGCTACCCCTGTATCAGAAAATGAAAAACGAGATGCGTTTTATAACGCAGTTATACTCTCGGTTCCCCAAATACAAACGATTGATTATATAACAGAACACACTCAAAAGAAAAGTCTGACATATGATCAATTAAAATTAATTGTTATGCAGGACGAGGCGAGACGTAGGTAGGTAAATGACCGGACAGATGAGTTGAGAACAGCAAATCTGGCACAACCTGTCACACGCCACTGTTACGAGTATCAAGCAATAGAGCATATATCACGAAACTGCCCGAACAGGGGCCACGGCATATAATGCTAAATGCAAAAAGTTTGGAGTCCATAAGATGGCAGATTGTCCTGAATCAGCGGCATTCAACAATAATAGACGAGATAATTCAAGGTACAAAATTAAAAATTTCAATTCTCGAGGTTCAGACAATAGAAAAAGGCGCGTTTTCAAAAGAAAATGTGAAAATATAAAATATAATGATGCAAAGAGGAATCGATTTAGTAATAATAATAGAGGCAAATGTAAAAGTAATTATCGAAATGAAAAAGGAGGGATCAAAGGAAATTCAGGGAAGCAACAAATCAGCATCACTACACGAAGGGTGAGAAAAATATTGAAAATATAACAGATGATTGCATAATGAAAATGGCGGTAGAAGATAAAGATATAAAGAAAGAAGCTCTGTACATTGATACTATGCAATCAGCTAAAGATAAATTATTTTCAAAATTTCTAGCGGATTCAGGAGCGACGGAACATCTGACCTATTCAAAATTAATATTTAAAACTTTTGATGAGTCAAATAACAGCGTAATTAATTGTGCAAATGAAGATGTTTCAGCAGATTTAAAAACGCAGGGAGAAGGTAACATTAAAATTTTACTAGAAAAAGGGAAAATTCTAGAAATAGATAAAGTAATTTTTGTGAAACACTTAAAGAGAATCTACTGTCATTGAGAAAATCCACAGAAATGGGACTAGGTATTTATTTGGCTAATAAGAAAATAGATATCTTTGACCCAATTTCAAATGATCTTTTTATATCCGGTGTACAAAATAAAAATCATTATTCCAGTTCTGAGGATGTACGAAAGACCCTATTGAGTAATAGAGTTAGAAATTGCGAAAAAAAATTTTAAATGTGAGAGTTTATCCAAAATAATAAATAGGCGAGTAATTGTAATCTTAGCAGAAGGAAATTCAGGCGCGAGAAGGTATATTACACGTACTGTAGCGGCAAAAGATAAAGAAAAGATTCAGGAAAATTTGGAAAAAGAATAACCGGGGATTCAAACAGAAAACAATGAGAGTAAAAAGTTGATAAAAGAAAATGAGGAAAAATTAGACGAGATTATTAAAATAGGAGGGAGAGATAAAGAAAATAAAGAATCGATTGGTGAGGAAAAGAATATTCTGTATGAATAATCAAATTTTGATACGGCCATCTGGGATCGTAAATTTCATGATATAGATGAGTTACCAATCATTGAGCTTTCTGAGCAAGAATCACCCTTTTCTGAAAATTATAATAAATTCTATGGGAATAATAAAGTCATGCTGTGGCATGTAAGATTTTTAAAGTTCTACAATTAAAGTTTCCTGAACAAACAACTAAAAGAAGCAAATTTTTGATGAGTCAATACTGGACTGTGTGGTGTGTAGAATTTCTAATAAATGAATGATGAGTTTGAATCTATGAAGAAAAATATTGGAAAATAATAATCGACCGTCCAGGAATGATGAGAAATGATCAGAAAGCAAACATTATAGATTCAAAGAGGGTGTTTAAACAAAAAATTGAATCAGACGGGAAAACTAGATACAAGGCGCGATTAGTCATTCGAGGTTTTAAAGATCGAAATTTTTATGAATTGAGAGGAACTTATACTCCAGTATGAAGACTACCGTTGGTGCGTGCATTTATTCCAATAGTCAATAAATTTAACTTAGATGTGATTCAGTCTGATGTAAAGACTGCTTTTCTAAATGGGGCTATAGATGAGGAAACCTGCATGGAGATGCCTGAAGATACACCCCATTCTGAAAAGGAACATAGAGTTAAAGCATGTAAAGTTGAGCGAGCACTTTACGGTTTGCGTATTAGTCCTAGACGCTGGAATGAAAGATTCACTCAAGTAGTTCTAGAAATAGATCTTAAAAATTCAGATTTAGAACCTTGTATATTTACTTGGAGAGAGCGAAATAAATTCTTAATCCTACTTTTATACGTAGATGATTTGCTGACAGCAAGTAATGATAATATTAAATCAAATGAGGTAACAAGAAAATTAAGCAAAGAATTTGAAATGACTATATTAGGCGGGCCTAAAGAATTTTTGGGGATCTCTGTATAAGGCGCGACAGAAAGAATCAGATTATAGAATTAAGGCAAGCAAATTACATAGAGAAAATCCTAGATATATTTAACTTTAGTGACGCACATCCTCAAAGAACACCAATGATAACCACTCAGGTAGGAAACAGAGAGAGAAAAATGCGAGAAACGGAGCATGACGATGAGAAAATACAAAAACTTGAAACAAAAGAAAATGCTCCTTACAGAGAAACTGTAGGAAGTCTATTATACCTAGCAGGCGCAACTAGACCAGATATTACATATGCCATAAATGTGTTGAGTAGTAGATCATGTCAATCCTACTGAGGAAGACCGGAAAATGGTAAAAAGGGTTTTTATATATCTAATGGGAATGAAGGATTTGAGTTTGAGATACCTAGGCGAGACAGATAATATCCAAGCTTATTCTGACGCAAATTTTTCTGACTGCAAAAATTCTATCACAACTTGTGGATTTGTGATCAAATTATATGGAGATGCGATAATTTAGAAATCACATAAATAGTCTTATATTGCTTTGTCAAGATTGAAACTGATTTTAAGGGGCTAGTCTAGTTTCTCACTTATACTATTCGGAGAACAAGTTCCCAAAGTTTTATAATCGTATCATAATTATTTTTGAAATGGGAAGGGATTTAGTCGGAGCTGACCGTCGGCGCGCGGCGACGGGACGGAGCGCCGAGCAGCTGTGCTCATCTTTGTGCTCCGAGGGCATCATAAATCTAGTCCCCATTGTACAGCGGGTCAGGCAACTACCTGGATGGCTTCCCAAATAAGTAATTTAAGCTATACATTCGTTCGAAACCGTTACAAGAACACGCAGGTAGAGAAATTATACGAACGCCGGCGCGCACGAAACGTCCGCTTCAGTTCAGTTTGAGCAGAGGTCTAGAACGCATCGCAGCTAAGTAAAGTGAAAATGAGTGAGAAAAGTCCTTACGACAATCAAAAAAGCACGAAAGAGGACCCAGTGCTCAGATCTTCGAGTAGGAAGAGAAATTTGAATGGGAATCGGCACACACTGGAGCAATCATGTCGATGCATGGTCGATCATGGAGCAGTCATGACGATGAGATTATTATTGATAATACTCACTGCTATCGTATCATTGAATTTTTCTCCGTCTTTACTGCAATTAGCAACATAGTACTTTGCAAGAATTGCGAAACAAATGTAAAATTCGAAGAAGCGAGTCCGGCAGGATTAGGTTTTAACATTGCTGTCTCGTGTCAGTGTGGCGTTTCTTACATCGAATCTGGTCCGAAGAGTGGAAAAGCCTATGATATTAATCGACGTGCAGTGCTTGTGATGCGGCTTTTAGGGATTGGAAGAGAAGGTCTGAGTCTTTTTTTGTGGTTTGATGGATATAGCAAAAACATTTCATATTAATACCTTCGAAGGCTGCTTTAAAAATATTTGGATAGCTGCAGAGGCGGTGTATAAATCTTGCACTAAAAATGCTGTGAAAGAAGAAAAAGAAACAACGCTTGGAGAAGAAGGTTCCGATACGAGTTGAACAGTTTCTAGAGATGGTACGTGGAAAAAACGGGGACATACTTCACGATATGGCGTGACGACTCTCACAGGAAAATATAGCAAGAAAATCATCGATACATCAGTGAAATCGAGTTATTGTAAAGCGTGTGAGTACTGGACAAAAAAACAAGAGGAAGATCCAGAAGCACATGAAGAATGGCTCTCAAGCAATCATGATTGCCTATCTAATCACGCCGGATCGGCTGCGAAATTGGAAGTCGACGGCATAAAAGTATTGTTCGGTCGCTCGCTAGAAATTTATAATGTGAAGTATACACGCTACATCGGTGACGGAGACAGTGCTACGAGGGTAGTTCAATAAGTCTTTAGAATAAAGTATAAAAACAATTTTATTTGGGTAAATTCTTTTTTATTTTTCAACATAATCTCCTTGGAGCTCTATACACTTGGTCAATCGCTTTTTATGTTTTTTTAATCCTTCAGAAAAGTGCGTTTTCGGAAGTTCCTCAAAATAAGCACTTACAGAGGCAATGACGTCTTCGTTGTCCGTAAATCTGTGTCCACCGAGCCATTTTTTCAAGTTTGGAAATAAGAAAAAGTCACTGGGGGCTAAATCTGGTGAATACGGTGGGTGTTCGACCAATTCGAATTTTAGTTCTTCAATTTTAGCCATTGAAACGAAGCATGTGTGAACTCGGGCGTTGTCGTGATGAAAGAGAATTTTTTTTCTCGCCAAATGTGGTCGTTTTTTTTTTAATTTCTTCTTTCAGCTGCTCTAATAATGATGCATAATACTCACCAGTAATTGTTTTACCCTTTTCCAAGTAGTCAATAAGTATAATTCCACGTGCATCCCAAAAACTGTAGCCATAACCTTACCAGCTGACTTTACGGTCTTTGCCTTCTTTGGAGCTGGTTCGCCTGTGGAAATCCACTGTTTGGATTGTTCCTTTGTCTCAGGAGTGTAGTGGTGTATGCATGTTTCAGGTTGGCCTCAGCTAACTCACGCACTTTTAATCTTCTATCCTTCAACACCATATCGTGGATTTTATTGATGATTTCGGGAGTAGTTGCTTCTACGGGCCTTCCTGAACGTGGTTCGTCACTTATTGATGTACGACCACGCTTAAATTCATTTACCCAGTTATAAACCATTGCTAAGACAGGGGCAGATGTGCCATGAACTGAGTCCAATTCATTTTTTATCTCATATGGAGTTAAACCCTTTAAATGAAAATGTTTAATTACCGCTCTGAACTCGTTTTTTTTCCATTTTTCTTAACAAGCAATTTTTTTTTTAATTGGTTATAAAAACACGTAAACACAGAAGATGTGGACTGTGACTGCACCATATATCTAGTCGGGAGTGGTGCTGACTGAAAACAGGCGATTCGCGCGCCATATGTTGGTCATTCTAAAGACTTATTGAACTACCCTCGTACTTTTAAAGGTATTTTAGATATGAATCCTTACGATACTCCTGTTGAAAAGCTAGAATGCTATCTACACGTCAAGAAAAGAATGGGTACACGATGCCGAAATGAAAAAAAAAAGTGAAAGGTTTAGGAGGAAGGAGTAAAGATACAGTAAAATTAACTGACAAAATCATAAATATACTCCAAAAATATTATGGTTTAGCGATAATAAGGCATCAAGATAATGTAGAGGAAATGCAGAAGAAAATTTGGGCTACTTATTTCCATATGGGCTCGACTGACAAGAATTCACATCAAAACTGGCCGGTCGGCGCGGATAGCTGGTGCGCGTATCGCCGAGCGGAAGCTGAAGGACTCAATAAGAGAAAATTCAATGATTATCTGCCATTAGATCCATATGTTTTAAAAGTTTTGCATCCAATTTATACAGATTAGTCAAGAATCGAATTGCTAAACAGATGCAAAGGGAGCAACACACAAAATAATAATGAAAGTTATAACGGCTTGCTATGGCACTTCGCTCCGAAACATCTTCACAGTGGCCTAAAAACCATACAATTGGCCAATTTTTTTGCAACGGGGATCTTTAATGATGGCATGAAGTCCATATTAAGAATATTTCGCACTATGGGCATAACTGTTGGCCACTACGCACTAGAATACGCCAACAGTCGCGACATGGCACGTATACAGCTGGCCGAGAAAAGACACGAGAAGACTTCAAAGGAGGCTCGGACAGCTCGTAATAAAGCTGCAGCTGATGAACAGCACTTTTTCGAACAAGAGGAAGGCGAATTGTATGGCTCTGGAATCGCAGAATAACTGTAAGCATGAAAAATTAAATTTTATAACCGAAAAATCAGTTGTCAAAACTTAAACACGTATTTTTCAAAACTGCATTTTCAAAAACGGCTGCAGCTCTAGCTCAAAGAAAAATTAACTAGGATTTTTTGATATTTCAAAAAATACAAACTTGCCGAGCAAAAAACGAGCGTTTTTTTGTGAAAAATTGAATTTTTTTTTCAAAACGTTGCCATTTTTTTAATTTTTAATATTTTTCAGATACTGGCATTCTGAGGACCTCTACAACTGCAGCCGATTTACAACTTCATTTTAGGATGACTCGACGTCGGAGCGTATAACTCGGCTTGCAGTCGATATTTTTTCATGAAACTTTGTGTATTAACTTGTCAATAGTATCTCAATATATCCTCAAAATTTTAAAATATTTGACCGTATGGTTTTTTTTTATGAGTCCCGAAAATTCACCTCCATTTTCCGCCCGAGAAGCTAGACTAGCCCCTTAACAAATTCTTTCTTCGCAATGACCTTATGGTGTGATAACAAAACCGTAGCGGCGCATGCTGAGATTAATTGAGGAAATAAGTTGAGGCATATGACTGAGGTCAAAGAGCATTATGTAAAAGAACGCATGAAAAGAAATCGTATAGTTGTAAAATGGATAAAAGCCAAAGATCAGGTAGCTGATATCTTTACAAAACCCCTCCCATTTTATCTGCATAATTATTTAACTGGTGAGATTTTAAATACTAATATTTAATGTGTATTAATCGTTTTGTTTATTTGCTTACTGGAGATAAATGAGCTGACGAGTTAAGGCGAGAGAACAGTACGAGAAGATATGGTGTGAAGATCATTAAATCAAGGAATAGATGATATGGAGCGAAGATTACACAGCCCCACAAAAAAAAATTGTAAGTCCCAAAAACTTGACCACGGTACTTATATGTTTTTGGGATCGCTGAATCCGAATCCAGGGTTAGTTTAACCCCATCAGATCTTTCTCAAGGTCAGTTGAAGGTCAAATTATCGAAATACATGAAAAATACACTAAAACCATGGTATCTTGGGGTTTTTGTGGTCGCTGAATCCGAATCCGGGGTCAGTTTAACCCCATCAGAACTTTCTAAAGGTCAGTTGAAGGTCAAATTATCGAAATACATGAAAAATACACTAAAACCATGGTATCTTGGTGTTTTTGGGGTCGCTGAATCCGAATCCGGGGTCAGATTAAACAATCAGATCTTTCTCAAGGTCAGTTGAAGGTCAAATTATCGAAATACATGAAAAATACACTAAAACCATGGTATCTTGGGTTTTCTTGGGGCGCTGTATCTGAATCCGGGCTTATTACAACCCTATCAGGTCATGGTCAAGGTCAGTTGAAGGTCAAATCATAAAGATTCATAAAAAGTAGAGTCAAACCATGACATTTAGGGGTTTTTGGGGTCGCTGAATCCGAATCCAGGGTCAGTATAGTCCCATAAGGTTATATTTATGGTTAGTTCAAGGTTAGTTCAAGGTCATGGACGTAAAGAGAGTGAAAAAATTAGTTATAAACTGAAACAATGCAAAAGGTAATGTAAACCATAAAGCAAAGAACAATGTATATGCAAGTACAATCGTATCGTTTAAAACTATATCATAGTTTGCTGCTCCTTCATTTACTTTAAATTTGTTAGAAGTATATGCAATTCAATAAAATACCCGTAAAAATATTAAGCCCATTACTCTTTTTTATGGTAACGAACTATTTTATTGTCAAATGATCTACGAAGTGGATTACGCTTCCGCTTCTCCGATGTTGATGGTAGATCTCTTTTTAACGACCAACAGTAATCTGCTAACATATTTACGTCCCATCTTCCTTGGTACCTGCGCTCCATTTCCTTGATATCTTGGTGAAATCTCTCTCCCTGCTCTTCGCTGTAATCACCTAGGTTTTCTGGAAATTCATGTAACATCCATGTTTAAAGCCATTCATCAACCCAACTATATATTTGCAGTAAACTAAGGAAAATTCTTCATCTTTAGCGAAATAATCACGATATTTCTTATCTCTGTCTCGGTAGTAAGAAACTTTAATTTTTCCAGCTTCATTAGTATTTTCTTTTAGCCATGAAGCCAAGTACTCCGCCCCATCCTTTGGTAGGCCCAAATCGCGTATGAGATCATTCACTTTTTCCTGTGTAAGTGGACCTTTCTCCTTCTTAGTATTGTAGGGGATGTATTCTTCGTCACTTGTATCACTTGTACTAGCAACGTCATTGTCTTCATCAGGCGCTATTTCTTCTTCCGCAATAATATCTCCTTCCTCCATTTCTTCTTCTAAGATTTCATCTTCATCATGTCTTTCTAAATTTTCCTCAAGATCCATACTTCCACTTGCGTACATACCCAGTGGATCTTCTCTTTTATAAATTGACGATTCATATATAGGTTTCGTGACACTTTCAACGTTAGCGTAATTAATTTGCGACTTGTTTTTACTATTAACTCCATGCAAATTCGTATTACAAAAATAACAGTCTTCTTTTTTTAAAGGTTCCTTCCATATCGTAGGCACTTTCATTTTTACTTCAGTTTTACAATTTTTGTCTTTCTGTAGCATTTTCCTACATATTGCGCATATGATTTTAGGAACTCAATCAAATTCATCAATTTTCATGTCTAAATCAAACATGTTCTTGTACTGCTCTTTAATATTTTGATTGATTGAACAATCTCCACTCGTTAGGGTTGTAACATCCATGTTTAAAACCACAGCTCAAAAGAACCGTGAGCAGAGCTGTCTTCATTATCGGGTTTCTCTCTCGGTGTAAGTCCCAAGACGATTAATGTTGACTATCTTGGGTTTGTGTTAAGGTCTTCTTTCCCAAAAGGTTTCCAAAGTCATGTTACAGTAATCTTCATCTCCCTTGTATCACTCGTATTTCCTACTTGATACGAACGGATATGAATATGCTGTTTGTTTGCCCCAGGGTACCTCCACGTGGTGACGGTGGGCAACGACCGATTCTTTTTTTTCGATCGGCTAAACCCCTGGGTGAAGGCTTTAGAGCCGTCATGGCAGACAAACAACAAAAAATTACGATGCAGGGATTCGGAACCCCAGTATCGGCGGCTGGTCAGGGTGAGCAAGCGGGCCCGCAGTCGTCGTCATCAAGCGACCGCAGCTCTTTGTTAGTGGGAAATTTGGCTTTCGAAGAGTATAATACTACAAGAATTTATCACTTGAGGTCTGGTGACCAAGAATGCCTTATAGCAAAACGGGATAGTTTTTGTTACATTTGTAGCAAGTATGAGACCCCAAAAAATAGAAGAAAAATCAATCAAAATATTAAAGAGCAGTACAAGAACATGTTTGATTTAGACATGAAAATTGATGAATTTGATTGGGTTCCTAAAATCATATGCGCAATATGTAGGAAAATGCTACAGACAGACAAAAATGGTAAAACTGAAGTAAAAATGAAAGTGCCTACGATATGGAAGGAACCTTTAAGAAAAGAAGACTGTTATTTTTGAAATACGAATTTGCATGGAGTTAATAGTAAAAACAAGTCGCAAATTAATTACGCTAACGTTGAAAGTGTCACGAAACCTATATATGAATCGTCAATTGATAAAAGAGAAGATCCACTGGGTATGTACGCAAGTGGAAGTATGGATCTTGAGGAAAATTTAGAAAGACATGATGAAGATGAAATCTTAGAAGAAGAAATGGAGGAAGGAGATATTATTGCGGAAGAAGAAATAGCGCCTGATGAAGACAATGACGTTGCTAGTACAAGTGATACAAGTGACGAAGAATACATCCCCTACTATACTAAGAAGGAGAAAGGTCCACTTACACAGGAAAAAGTGAATGATCTCATACGCGATTTGGGCCTACCAAAGGATGGGGCGGAGTACTTGGCTTCATGGCTAAAAAAAAATTCTAATGAAGCTGGAAAAATTAAAGTTTCTTACTACCGAGACAGAGATAAGAAATATCGTGATTATTTCGCTAAAGATGAAGAATTTTCCTAAGTTTACTGCAAAGATATAGTTGGGTTGATGAATTGCTTTAAACATGGATGTTACAACCCTAACGAGTGGAGATTGTTCATCGATTCGTCAACGAGAAGTTTAAAAGCCGTTCTGTTACACAATACAAATGTTTATGCAGCCATTCCCATAGGATATTCGGTAATACTGAATGAAGAGTACTGTAACATGAAAGTAATATTAGACCGAATAAAATACAATGATCATAAATGGCAAATATGTGGGGATCTTAAAATCATAACAATACTTCTGGGGCAACAATCGGGATTCACAAAATATCCTTGCTATTTATGTGAATGGGATAGTAGGGATAGAAAGAATCATTACATAAAGAGTGTCTGGCCCCTTAGACAAAAGTTCGAACCGGGTTCTAAGAATATAAAAGATAAGCCACTTGTTGATCCATCAAAAATTCTTATACCACCTCTGCACATTAAATTGGGACTTATGAAACAATGGGTAAAATCTTTAGACAAAGATGGTAGCTGCTTTAAGTATCTGCGAAATCAGTTTCCCAAATTAAGTGATGCTGAAGTAAATGAAGGAATTTTCGATGGCCCTCAGATTCGTAAGATGATAAATGATGAAATTTTTGTTACGAAAATGAATCATACAGAGAGAGAGAAGCATGGTTATGTTTCAAGGACGTAATTAAAAACTTTCTTGGAAATCATAAGAGCCCAAATTACCAACAAATAGTTTTAAATTTAGTAAATAGTTACAAAAATCAAGGCTGCCTAATGAATCTAAAATTACACTTTTTATATTCGCATGTTGATGAATTTCCAGAAAACCTAGGTGATTACAGCGAAGAGCAGGGAGAGAGATTTCACCAAGATATCAAGGAAATGGAGCGCAGGTACCAAGGAAGATGGGACGTAAATATGTTAGCAGATTACTGTTGGTCGTTAAAAAGAGATCTACCATCAACATCGGAGAAGCGGAAGCGTAATCCACTTCGTAGATCATTTGACAATAAAATAGTTCGTTACCATAAAAAAGAGTAATGGGCTTAATATTTTTACGGGTATTTTATTGAATTGCATATACTTCTAACAAATTTAAAGTAAATGAAGGAGCAGCAAACTATGATATAGTTTTAAAGGATACGATTGTACTTGCATATACATTGTTCTTTGCTTTATGGTTTACATTACCTTTTGCATTGTTTCAGTTTATAACTAATTTTTTCACTCTCTTTACGTCCATGACCTTGAACTAACCATAAATATAACCTTATGGGACTATACTGACCCTGGATTCGGATTCAGCGACCCCAAAAACCCCTAAATGTCATGGTTTGACTCTACTTTTTATGAATCTTTATGATTTGACCTTCAACTGACCTTGACCATGACCTGATAGGGTTGTAATAAGCCCGGATTCAGATACAGCGCCCCAAGAAAACCCAAGATACCATGGTTTTAGTGTATTTTTCATGTATTTCGATAATTTGACCTTCAACTGACCTTGAGAAAGATCTGATTGTTTAATCTGACCCCGGATTCGGATTCAGCGACCCCAAAAACACCAAGATACCATGGTTTTAGTGTATTTTTCATGTATTTCGATAATTTGACCTTCAACTGACCTTGAGAAAGTTCTGATGGGGTTAAACTGACCCCGGATTCGGATTCAGCGACCACAAAAACCCCAAGATACCATGGTTTTAGTGTATTTTTCATGTATTTCGATAATTTGACCTTCAACTGACCTTGAGAAAGATCTGATGGGGTTAAACTAACCCTGGATTCGGATTCAGCGATCCCAAAAACATATAAGTACCGTGGTCAAGTTTTTGGGACTTACAATTTTTTTTTGTGGGGCTGTGTTATTGAATCATTTAAAATTAAAATTTTGTGATTGTATAATTCAAGTGCCTTGTACTTCGGCTCTCTCCGTCTCTCTTCATCCCTCCCCTCTTGTCTTCTTGTTTGTACTTGCCCCCGCGTGCGATAGCGCAGGAATAGTATCTCGGCAGACACCGATCCGCACACACGTGTATATTTTGTAATGGAGAGTTACGAACAAAAAATATAAAAGAGAGTTTTATATTTAAACAAGACTCTTTATTAAGAAGCCCGCTTCCTGCCTTATAATCTAACAATGCCATCAAAATTATATGTAAGTCATATTTGTAAAAATTTTGTTACGAGGTATTCTGGTACATAATATCCTGTGTATATATACACATACTACGCGGAAAATTACTTTTATTATACTAAAATAAAACTGCAGACATTTATATATCAAAAAATAATTACCGTGACAAAAATGATCGTATTTAGCCCGGTAAACACTAAAAATACAAATAAAATAATTTTTGTGACTTGAAAATGGTTTTCAAGGAAAATATTTTTCATTTTACCATGAATATGAAGACTATAGATTAAATTGTTAACAAACATATTTACGAATTCAGTAAATATTAAAATAATAATCTTAGTAAAGAAAAAGTAAATTTTCGTGTTAACGCACAACGCAAATGATATTTGAGTAATTTGAGTAATTTATTTAACCAGAAATACATGCCGTGAACTCGCAAAATACAAAAGCTGTTTTGCGAAACAGACACCCTATAGAGGCAAACATAGTTGCCTGTACATACGTCCGGTTTAAAAACTTATATGCTAACTTATACAAAGAAAATAACTTAAAAATTAATTAACCTAAAACTCATCCTAATACTTAAATCCGAAAAACAAAACATACATATTTATCTATATACATTTTAATATTTAAAAATTAAGTAACTCGTACATATTTTCTCATTTAATAACAATTAAGTCTATGTATAATTTATATTTATTTTTTATTTTTTATCTAGTCTTTTATTTTGTTTTTTTTATGTCTTCTGTATTATTTAACGTTTTTAGTTCTTTAGGCGAACTATTGTATAAATTTATCGCATTTATGTAGCTATCTTTATGTTGACTGTATTCTTTCTTTGAGGAATTTGTATACTTTTATTTCTTGTATAATCGAGTTTTCTGGCATATCAGTTAGTAGGTCATTCACATATAATATAAATAATAATGGCCCTAATATTGTCCCTTGCTGTACTCTATTAGTTAATTCAACATAGTCACTTTCATTTTGATCCAACCTAACATTTTGTAACCTATTTTCCAGGTAACTTTTTATAAGATCATATGCATTTCCTCTTATGACGTAGATAAAAAGTTTTTCTAACAGAATTTTATGATTAACTGTAACAAAAGCTTTGGCTAAATCTAAGAATGTTATTGCAATTGGTTTAGTCTTATATAATTTTCATAAATTTTGTTAGCAATGTTACTTACAGCATCCTTTGTTCCTTTATTGATTATAAAACCATATTTATTTGTTGCTAAGATTTTGCTTTTGATAATAAAATCATAATTTTTGTTGTATATTAATTTTTCAAATATATTGGCTATATTGGGTATTAATGATATTAGCCTATAATTTTCAACCTTATCTTTATTTCCTGACTTGTATATAGGAACAATTTCTGCTATTTTTAGAGCTTCCGACCATATTGATTTCTCGATACATAAATTGAAAACATGTGCAAGAATATCTGCTATCAGACGAGATATTATTTTGATTGTTTTTGTGTTAATTTTATCTACTCCACCATTCTTTAGTTTCATATTTTCTATGATTTTTTGTAATTCAAAACTATCTGTAGGTCTCAAAAATATTGTGTTTATATTCATTGGTGGTAGGTTGATATCTTTATTAATAGGTTTTTTTAATTTTTTTGCTTAGATTTTCGCCTATATAACTAAAAAATGTATTCATATTCCTAGCTATCTCAATAGGTTCATTTATTTTTTCACCATTTTCATTACGTATACGACTAATGATATTTCTATTCTCATTCTCTTTGCCAATTTTAGAATTTATCACTCTCCATAACTGTCTACCATTATTGTTATTAGCTTTAACCATATTTATATCATGCTTCATTTTAGAATCTATAATTACTTTATTCAGAGTTTTAAGATCATTTTTATATTCATATTTTAATTGTGCATTATCTAGATTGCTTTACATTTGATTATATAGTAATTCTTTTTTTTCACATGATTTCATTATGGTATTTGTAATCCAATCTTTTCTCGGTGTATGATTACCATTAGATTTTACCTTATATTTTGCATTTTCTAACAGTCTTAGATATCACTTATTATTGAGTTTAAAGCTTCATTTGGATCTTGCACTGAATTGTATGTAGTCCAATTTTTTCCAATCTTGCTATGTTAAAAACTTTTGTGTAATTATAATAAGTTTTTATTTCTATTTCTTTTCTATATTCAGGTTTATTTATGTCTATGAACAGAGGATAATGATCTGGCATAGGCAATCAAAGTTTGTACGTATTTATAGTAATAGTTTCTGATTTTATAAATATATTGTCAATGCATGATCCATTCACAGTATAGTTATTATTATTTGGTCTTGATATATTTAAAAAACCATGGTAATATCCTTTCTCTAATAGATTATTTAAGAATTCTTCACTTATTGTATTGTATTTTAAAACATTAATATTAAAATCACCATTATCAAGTGATTTTTACTATTTCGCTTTTGTTCTAAATATTTTTTTAGATTCAGATTAAATTCTGTACAGGGCAGATCATGACATCTATATATAGCTGACATTTCAAGCTTACTATTATTGTTTAAATTAATAATTGTATTAGGAATTTTTAATCTATCAATTTATATTGCAAACAGTTCAAACAAAAATTTTAAAAATTATAAATAAAAATATTTCAAAATATATCAACTCGACGAGTAAAACAAGAAACAAACTATTAATTTTACCAAAATATTACAAAACTGTTAGTACTAAAAATAGTTATATTAAAGCAATCAGTATCTTTAATAAATTGCCAAATGAATTAAAAATGTTAGATATACAAAAAAAAAACAAATATAAAAAAGATACAGGATTGATTGAGAAATAATGAATGAAATAAACACTGCAGCGACAATAGATTGCCAGCAATTTAAATTATGGCTTTTATCGCTGTGCAAACGAGATGAATGTGTATACCAGTGCCAAATATCCTCTAAATTACAGTTTTTACTGCAGTAGAGAAAAGCAGCACTCATTGAAAACAAACTGGACATTAGTACGTATGGATCCAGAGAAGACTCAGTATTGGCTAATAGTATAATGCTTGATATTAGAACATACATTTGTGCTAAGGGCAAATGTAAAGCATACAATAATCGCAAATTACAATAAAATGATAAATTCATATCCAAAAATCAGCAATAGTCTATATAATATAACAAACGAAATAATAAATATATGGACACACAAAACAAAAAACGGAAAAGCGAATATCAAATACATAAAATTTGTTAAAGGAGCAAATAATGATTTAGATGTCAATAAAGATACAAATATAGAAAAATATAAACCAGTAGAAACGGTCTTCACCAAGATTGATGAAATGGATGAAAAGAACAACAAGAAAGCTAGAAAAATGGAAGCAACGGCTGCACCTGGACAGAAGATTAACAAATCAGCAAGTCACACAATGACATACAGAGATATCAACAATTTATAATGATAATATTAATTAATAAGAATTTATATGGAAATGTTAAAGAGAGATTATATATCACTGTTAAATTTTTAATAAATTATTAATAATGTTATATAGAGTTGGGATAAAGAGTCAGAAGACCTTCATAACCCAACCAAAATATGTATGAATGAATGGTGAAGAATGGAATGATCCATGTCTGAAAGTCCGACGTGGATACATTCTATCCTTATGAAGGAATGGTACTTGCATTGTACGATTTAGTATGGCTGGCGGTTTTTGCTGTAATGAATACAGTAAAACTAACCAGCACTTTTTATTTTTGTTGTTAATCCGAACCTGCGAACAAGGAATACCAATTCCCTCCGCAGGATTTGCGGCGTTATAGTGTGATATTGTGTAAATAATTTCTACTCTGTATCGAATTTAGCAAATGTTATATGTAACTCTGGAATAAATAAATAAATAAATAAATAAATATTATCACAGTGGAATGAATAACCTTTTTCGGCGGCTGGTCAGGGTTTTTCCTTATATATACAACGACACCGTCTGACTTGTTTATATCACTTTCATTATAGTATATATCATATCCTAGTAATTTATACTAATCATAATGCTGAAGGTTCCAAGATTCAACACAAACTATACCATAGGGCTTGATCTTCAGACTCTTAATAAGAATTTGTAGTGTTTCAAAATTTGTATTTAAGCTTCTAATATTAACGTATAAGATATTATTTATCTTAATGTCCCTTTCAGTATTATGTCACCGACAAATACGCGGAACCACTTTTCTTATTTAATTTTCAATTTTTAGCAAATATGAAACGTTATTGTCCAAATCAAATCAACAACTTTCCAGAGTGATATTTTCTCAAAATTGAAAATTGAATGAAATAAGTGGTTCCCCATATTTGACGATGACAAGGGGGTTAGCATCACTTTAAGTGTATGTAGATCCTAATTCGAAACTTTTTGTCGAATAATTTCGTTTTGGACCTCTTCAAGTTATCTATCTTCTGCTGTTGTTTCCTCATTAAAATACTCCATGTTGGTAAAGTAGGTTTCACAGGATAATCAGTTTGTGTTGTATTTAGTCTTGTATTTATTATTACTAAAAACACAATTTAGACATTTAATGATATTATTTTTAAATTCATTAGTTTTGTGCTGTTCTGAGCAATTAAAACAAGCTGCTTCGTTTCTACACTTTCGTTCATTATGTCCAAGTCTGCCGCATTTATCACATGGTTTAATATTTATGAAATCGTATACTCTGCAATTTTGGTGACCTATAAAGATTTTGTTTTTATTTTGTTTTATATGCTTGTAGGTATCAGCTGGCACCTCCATTAAGACAGTACTTAGATTATCCTTGTTTTTGTACATGTGTAGAATTGTACCTTTATTTGTAAAGTTGCTGAAATTTCTTATATCGATGTCGTAATCTATATTAAAACATTGTCCATATTTGTGTAATTATCAATACCTACAATTTTAATTTTACGATTGTTTAATTCCTCTGCTTTGATGTTACATACATTATCTAGTTCTTGTTTTAATAGATTTTCGGTTGCATTTGCACTATCACAGTTCGTACAACTAATAACTATTTCATCCTCGTTTTTAACGAATATATTCTTGGTTTGTATACTCTTATCGTTAGTTAGGCACTTAGTTACATTGTCTTTAATGTTAGCGTATTATCATTCTTGTCACGTCTTGTTATTATTATTTTAGGGATTCGTTTTTGTGGTGGCTTAGCGTAGTTTATCACTTTAGCAAATGTTTGTTTCTTAACATTAATTCCTTTTTGCTTATCTAATAGTTCCCTTATCTTTTAACTCTTTGTTAATTTGTTTCAAAAGAGACTTTTCTGTTATCATTAATTCATACTCAGTTTCATTTCCAAAGTTTGTTGCGTTCTTTATTTCTAGAGTTTTGTTAGATACTTCGTTTAATATTTCCTGTCTTATTTCCTCAGATTTCTTCAATTTTATTTGTACAATTAACAATTTTGTTGAATCACTTAAGGAATCCTCATCAATTTTTTAGGTCAGTTTTGGGCCTCTATATTCAGGGCAAATAGTAATTTTTTCACTCACATACTTATACTTTTTTGTTTGCTCAAAATAACTTTGGCGGTAAGAACTATCACAAATAATACATATTACTGCAGTATTTTTTACTTTTGGGTGATACTTATAGTAATTATCACCAGACTCAGGAGGAGATTTCTCTCCTCCCGCCATCTTGACTCTGTTAATGACTGATATGCACTTAAGTATTTGTTTCTACTTGAGTGTTTTCGTAAGATTTACGATATTTAAGTGCATATAAAAAACTAAATGAGAGTTATTCTTCGAAATATGATTTTATTAATTTCAATAATAACTTTTGTTGTATAGATTTATCATTCAAAATATACTCGTATTTGCAGTGATATTTAAGTAGTTTATAAAGTTTTATTCTAATAAGAATCTAAAGGCAGTCGAGATTTCACAATACTTTAATTGATTGTCTATATACCTATTATGTTGCTAATGTCTATACAATTTTTTTATTTTTACAAATCCGGACTCCAAAAATTGTTTTCGTGTACTTTAATAATACATTATGTAACAAGGGCAAAAAGTCGAATATTTTTCCTGTGATTGAGTTTACTGCCCGAGTGAGCGAAGCGAAGCGAGGAAAAAATCGACATTTATCTCGAGTTACATATAGTACTTTATACCTATCTCAACTGTGGCCGCTTTTTGACTTGCAAAGAGGGACTAATGGATTGACGTAGAATGTTTGAAAACGTGGTCGGTGCTTGGTGTGGACGGCGCTGCTCTACTATCTTAGTAATAGTGTTTCGTATTAAATATTGAATATTCTAATAAATTTTGTATAAAATGTCTATGTTTTAATTTTATTGGGTAAAACATAACTTATATTGTTAAAAGACAATTAACAATCAGGGATATTGGTAGAACTTGATGAAATAAAGAAATTTGGAATAGTTTCTAGTGAAGTCACTTGTTTCCCATGAAAAAAGTAAATTTTTCCCCCTAATCCTTTTTGTGGGGAAGAAGTGTTACTTTGGCCTCGCTTTTCAGTGTAAAAAGTGGCCATTTTCGTTGCGATTGGCATAAAATATGTTATGGAATAAATTCTTTTGTAGCACTTCATATATCTTCTCACTTTTGTGTAGAAAATGATGTGAAAAGTACACACTCTAAAAGACATACACATTCTCCAAATGTATAAGAGGGGGAATGGATGCCTAATTACTATACATATGAAACCCAGGTCTAATGCTAAACGAGATATTTCCCCGCGAAATATACTCTCAAAATAGATACCTATAGGTTTTTTTCATGACATAAGGACTGTTTTCACGCACAGCGTTTTGGTAAAAATTCGTTAATGGAGGCACTTCTCGCATGCTAACTAAGCATGCGAAATCGAGCTTCTCACACAAAGTTTCAAAAATTAACTTTTTCTGTATTTAAATTACTGTATTTTAAAATACACAAAATTCAGTATTTCAAATACTTTTAGTATTTTAAAATACTGTATTGAAACTGAAGTATTTAAAACTCACTTATTGTATTTTAAATTACTGTATTTCAAATACATTTTTTTAATACATATTTTAAAATACTTTATTTCAAATAATTTTTTTCTGACAAGTATTTAAAAATACTGTATTTTGAAAAGTCTTTTGATATACTGTATTTTACGAAAAGTTTTTTGTTTTTGTATTTTATGAATTGAATACTGAATTTGCCCACCTTTGATAGTGAAACATATCTCAAAAATTCAGAATTTGGCACGACAACTTCTGGACATTGGGTAGAATATTCCAGATCTAGTGATCATTTAAAAAATTCTAACTACTGTACCGTTTAAATACCGCAACGATCGGAGTGCCTGGAACAGTGTAAATCCCGAGAGGCAAACGGTAGAATATTTGCAAGAAAGGCTTATAGAAGAAAAGGTTTATTTAAATCGGGAGCATGGAGAAGTAGTTGCGTTGGCAGCTACATCAAGTATGTTTGCTCAAGGTGGATTCAATGCACGAAAAAAAAAACAAACAACGTCGAGACAAGAAGGACGTCGAATGTTACGTACGGCCAAAACAAACCGAGTAGGGAGAAAAGCGCGAAACGAGATTTTGCTCTGGTTGCTGCTAGCAGCCAAAAGTCACAGCATGAGTCACAGGATGAGCAGGAGGAAAAACAGGAATATCTAAAGCCCTCTACTGAGTACAAAAGGAAGCTGTTGAGTGCCGATAACGATGTGCTTTGGTTCACCGACAGTGGGGCCTCAGCTCACATAACGTCTAGGAGAGAGTGATTCGTGAAGTACCGGCCTGTAGATGACGACAGCACGGTCGTCCTCGGGAACATCGGTGAATGTGAGGTTAGAGGAGAGGGCACGGTAGTGATCGAAAAGCTGCTCGATGGACAGTGGAGTGAGATATGTGCTCTATGTACCGAACTTGATAAATAATCTCTCTGTTGATGTGTGTACGGGAGATGGCATAACAATCAAACGCGGGAAAAATTTAGTTGCAGTTGAAGTGAAGAAAAACAACAAAATTTACCGTGTGTTCTTTCGGAGTAAAATTAAATGTCTAGTTGAGGCGAACATAAGTCTACAGACATGGCACGAATGCCTAGGACATTTAAGCGCTCGTGCTTTAAAGTATCTAACCTCGAAAGAGTTAGTAGGAGGAGTATCTGTTCAAGATAAAAAGGATTTTTTCTGTAAAGCCTGTCAGTTGGAAATGTCACATAGACTACCTTTCAAGAATAGTGTCGAGAGGTGCACAGAACCAAGAGAATATGCCCACAGCGACATGTGCGGTCCTATGCCAGAAAAATCACTCTCTGACTCTCGGATTTATGTGACCTTTAAGAATGATGCTAGAGGTTTCATACACATTTATTTTATCAACAAGGCAGATGTATTTGAAAAATTTGTAAAATATGAACGTGAAGTTTGGAATAAGTTTGGAAGGTCAATTCAAAAGTTGCGCAGTAGTAATGGGAGAGAGTACATGAACAGCAGAATTAAGGATTACATGGGATTACTTGGAATAACCCATGCGCCAACATCTTCATATACACCGGAGCAGAACGGGAAGAACGAACGTGACAATCTTACAATTGTTAAGTGTGTACACACTTTGATGAGAGCCAAGAGAGTTCCAGGTTTTCTTTGAGCGGAAGCAGTTTCTACTGCTGTGTATCTGATAAACAGACTGTCACCGTCTAAACTGGACAAAAATATTACATCTTATGAAGCATGGAACAAGAAGAAGCCTGACTTAAGTCACGTCAGAGTGTTTAGCTCAGTAGCATTCGTGCACACACTTAAACAGTTCACCAAGAAGTTCAACGATAGATCAAAGAAAAGTGTTTTTGAAAGATATATGAATAATCATCAAACTATAGCGTGTATTGTCCAGAATCAATGAAAGTGATGGTGTCCAACACGTAGAGTTCGATGAGAGTTGCGAGGAGGCAACCACAAAGGATGAGTATGGAATGAGTGAGAGTGACTGCATCCTTACACGATACACCGATGCTAATTGTGCCAGTGACTTAGAAACTAGAAGGTCCACGACTGGGTATATTTTTTGTATGGTAGATGGTACTGTTACTTGGTCTTCTAAAAAACAGCGATTAGTAACTTTGATTACAACTGAGTTCGAATATGTTGCAGCAGCCACAGCTGCTAAAGATGCCTGCTGGCTCAGCAACTTATTGAATGACATCGGCTGTCAATGTAAATCTGGTATTGTTCTTTACGTAGACAATCCGAGTGCAATAAAATTCGCTAAGAATCCATAGTATCACAAGCGTACCAAAGACATTCACATCCGGTACCATTGCCTAAGAGAAAAGTGTGAGAGTGGTGAAATCGTTATAAAGTATGTTCCTTCTGAAAGTCAGAAAGCAGACATTTTAACAAAAGCTCTACCTAGAGATCGCTTTCTGAGTATGTGTGATCTGTTAGGATTAGTTACAGAAGAAAATCAATGAGAGTAGATAAACGGCGGAAGTGTTGATATTAGTTTTTCTAATATCTTATAGGTATATAAGTATCATGCATGGATGTATGAGTGAAAGCGTGTGCGTATGTCAGTCTCTCTCTCGCTAATTGGTGTGAGCTTCGCTCCGAATGCGAAAGTCTGTTGCCGCTAGTCGATCACAAGGCACGAGTAAGAGAGGAGACCCTCTTGATATAAATATATATATATATATATATATATATATATATATATATATATATATATATATATATATATATATATATATATATATATATATATATATATATATATATATATATATATATATATATATATATATATATATATATATATATACGCTAGTACCAAATAAAGTTCGTAGTCTCTAATTGTGATCTTAATTATTAATCTTATAATTACCCTTTCCTGCTTTAACAATATAAATGGAAAAGTTATAAAAAAATCAGAAATATCACCGTTTCTAAGTAATTTTATACTCTTTCAAATGCAAAATAAAGCCATCATAGAGCCCCCCTTAGCTCAGGGGGTAAGACGCTTGCCTATCGATACAAAACGCCCATGCAGTCGAGGGTTCGATTCCCGATGAAAATTCTCGAGAAATTTTTCGTCGAGTTTTTCGTCGGGAAAAGATCTCCGATTGCACATTGTGCCGTGATGCAGGTCGTATGCACCCATATAGCCACGTTGAAAATGTCTGAGATGCTAGTAAGCAGGTGATGGGCTATCATATTATTTCTAAAATACAATAATCATTTACCTTATCGATTTCAGAAGATCGTAAAATAAAGAAATCATTGTAAAACAGAAATGGATCGATGAATCTCAAAATTTCTTTTCAATTCAGAATCTACATTAACCCTTTGTGACACACATATTTCAGACTAACGGTGTTTCATGAAAATTGGTATACAGGGGTTTTCGGGGTTGCTGATTACGAATCATAACTCAGATTTTGAAAATTCAAAATGGCAGATCCAAGGTGGCGGCCAAAAATGGTAATATCACTGTATTTCGCTACAAAATCGTATAAAGGGGTTTTCGAGATCGCTGATTACAAATCATAACTCAGATTTTGAAAATTCAAAATGGCAGATTAAAAATGACGGCCAAAATTGTAATATCGCTGTATTTCGCTAAAAACCTGAACTAATATTTTGAAAATTCAAAATAGCGGATCCCAGATGGCGGCTAAAATTGTAATATCACTGTACTACACTAAAAATTCGTATTCAGGAATTCTTGGGGTCGCAGATTACGAATCTCAACTCATATTTTGAAAATTCAAACTGGCGGATCCAAGACGGCGGCCAAAAATTTAAAGATTATAAATTTTAGCTTTCTGTAGTATGAACCGCGCTCAGTTGATTCTAGAGACACGAACGTGGACGTGGCGGTCATTGTTTCCATCGTTTATATAATTTAATTTTTTTTTAGGTTTTTCCACTCTTAGTTCTCTTATCAATATCAATAAACTCTCTAGAATCATTCTCATCAGAACATTCCGAGTCGGAATTACCTTCACCTTCTACACTTTCGGAATCATCTTCAACATCAGAATCACATAACCCATCAATAGATTCAAAGTCACTAGGAATATCAGCGATTTCATCTATACTTGAAAAATTTATTACAAGATTATTTCTTTTGTACCAAGATATAAAGGAAAAGTGAATATTACACACATACACACACGCACGCACACACATACATACTCACACATTCACACACGCACACATACACATTCACACACGCACATACACATACACACACAGACACACACACACACACAGACATTTTCTAAAAATAGTATATTTTGATTCCCAGTATCTCAAAATATGTTTCCAACATGATTTTAGCACAACTTTTTTGTACCATCACAAAGCTTTCTCTATGAGGAAGCAATTATAGGAGGCGTATTTTTTCTGTTTTTAAATAGATGAAAGTTAGAAGAGTTACAGCTCTTTGAATAGTCGTGACGTCAAGAACACATATATGTTCGTGATGTCATACATCATTTGAGTATATATATATATATATATATATATATATCTCAAAAATCGAATAGTCTGAAAGTTAAACGATTTTTTTTTCTATTAATTACAAGTTATAAGTATTTGTTAAATCCATGTCAGAGACTTATTATAAAAATTTAATTTGGCGAATCTGACTCCAGGTTCGGAATTAGAAATTCCGAAAACCACTTAACACATACACACTTAAAAGCTAACTAACATTTTGTAGGCTTAAAAGAATAGAATGGCAATTTTATAATGAACTATTTCATTATAATTATTTAATTCTATTGGTTAACTTTTAAATTGTACATTTTGACGAAATGTAAAGAAATAATCGTTTGAGTTATCACAAAATATTTTACTCTAATTCGATTCTAAATAAAAAATAAAAGTTCAATATTCGGTCTTAATGAGTCATATTAAATTTATAAGAAAATTTATGATAGTCAAATCCAGGAATCTAAAAGTCCTATATAAGCAAAGTTTCAGAAGATAGTGAAAAATTGGGCATTTCTGCCAGCATTCCGACATGCTAAGGTGGCCATTATGAAATAAAAAAGAGATTTTGTAGCCATTATTCGAAAATTGAGAATTGGAATATAGACTATAGACATAAAGAAATTTAAAAAAATTCAAGGTAACGTATTTTTACACGTGGATTAGGAACAAATATATTTTTTTAAAACCCTAGCCTCAATATCCGAACCGTAAGAAACAATTTATCTTGTCAAAACATTCCGATGAAAATAAAGGGGAGGGGGGGGGGGGCCAATTTGGAAAAAATTCTTTTAAAATCTACAAGATTTCTATTGTTTTGTCAGATATACGGCCAACCTGCTCCTATTAAATCTAGACTCTAACCTCAAAATCGCAACCAGTAACATCAAAAACCTCCAGGTATCTCCATTGTGCTAAAATTAGTAATATCTGCAAGATTTATGTTGCACTATTAATTATATGGACGACTTGCTCCTATTAAACCTTTATTGTAACTTCAAAATTGCATCCAGCACCCTCAAAAATCCCTACGTATGATCCTTGTGATAAAAACTGCATAATGTACAAGATTTATGTTGTATTATCGGCTATAAGGCTAACTTGCTCCTATTATACCCACATTTTAACCGTTAAATCACAAGCAGCGCTCTCGAAAACCGCTAGGTATGTCACTTGCGTTAAATGCTACTAATATCTGCAAAATTTCTGTTGCATAATCGGTAATGTGGATAACTTGCTCCTATTAAACCTTAATTCTAACATTAAAATCCCATTTTGCGCCCTAAAAAATTCCTAGGTATGTATGTCCCTTGCACTAAAAACTATTAAATTCTACAAGACTTCTGTTGTACTATCGGTGGTTCGGCCAACTTGCTCCTATTAAACCTACACTCTACCCTCAAAATCGATATCAGCAACCTCAAAGACCCCCCGGTATCTACATTGTGTTATAAATAGTATTATCTTGAATATTTCTGTTGTATTATGGGTTAAATGGACAACTTGATACTATTAAACTTACATTCTAGCCTCAAAATCGCATTCTGCGTTCTGAAAAACCGCGAAGTACGTCCTTTACGCCAAAAACGTATTATACGGATAACTTGCTCGTATTAAATCTACATTCTAACCTTAAAATCTCAATCAGGGCCGCCAAAAACCCCTTAGTATGTCCCTTGTGCCAAAAACTGTTAATATCTGCAAAAGGTGGGGGTCTCTAAGGCCGGTTTTTGACCCAAATTAGATTTGGGCCAAAAAATTCGAAAAAAAATCCTACAGTGTCTACAAAAATAAGAAGTCAATTCCACCCTAAACGGTCCAACCTCAGCCCCCCTATTCACCCACACCCCCTCAAAAAATGAAAACTTCACCGCTTGTATACAGCGTTTGTGGAAAGATTCGACACTGTCAAACTTGTATTTGCTTAATAAAGTACATCATGACCTCTCTATGAACTACCTTCACTCTTATTCATCATTTTTAGCCTATTTACTTCCTCTTCCCTTAAGGAGGGTGGAGGGAGTGGTTTTATTAATTATTTATGTGCAGTGCATGTAAATACAAAATATGTAAGCTTGATCACCAGACTTGACTAGGGTATCCTGGAGTTTTTGGGATCGCTGATTCCGAATCCGAGGTTAGTTGACCTCCATCACATCAGGTTCAAGGCCATTTGAAGGTCAAACTGTAAAAAAAGCCGATGAAAAATCCAGAAAAATACATCCATAGATTTTTGGGATCGCTGAATCCGAATCCGAGGTCCTTTGACTCCTATCACATCAGAGTCAAGGTCATTTGAAGGTCAAATCGTAAAGAAGCCGATAATAAAATCCTAAAAAATACATATATAAGTTTTTGGGAAGGGTTGTGGGGGTGAATAGGGGGGGGGTGGTCTGCTCAGGGTGAAATTGACTTCTTATTTTTAGTAGACACTGTAGGAATTTTTTTCGAATTTTTTGGCTCAAATCTAATTTGGGTCAAAAACCGGTCTTAGAGACCTCCCACCTTTGTTGTATAATCGGTTATTTGGACATATTTTTCCTATTAAATCTTTATTCTAACCTCAAAATCGTATTCAGCACTCTCAAAAATCCCCAGGCATGTCCCGTATACTAAAATCTTCTAATAACTGCCAGATTTACGTTGTATAATCGGTAATGTGGACAACTTGCTCCGATTAAACCTTCTTTCTAACCTTAAAATCGCATTCAGCACCCTAAAAATCCATACGTATGTCTCTTGCACTAAAAACTGTTAAAATCTACAAGATTTATTTTGTATTATCGGATATACGGCCAACTTACACCTATGAAACCTACACTCAAACCTCAAAATTGTGCTTAATACTGCTAATATCAGCAAGATTTTTGTTGTACTATGAGCTGTTCGGACAACTTGCTCCCATTAAACGTAGAATCCAACCTCAAATTCGTAATTAGCGCGCTCAACAATCCCTAGGTATCTCCAATGTGCTAAAAATAGTAATACGAGTAGCATTACTTAAAATGACTAATAAAATATTATTAATATTGTTAATAAATAAACGTATCGGTTAATAAATATAAATAAGATGCACACATATATTATTTATCTAATGATCTTAGAAAAAGATTTTAGCTTTTTCCCCATTAGTCACGGTCTGGTGTATTTTTACATGAACACGCACACAAAGACATACATATACAATCATGCAAATAATCACATACGCAAAAGCGGTCGTACATACATACATACATACATACATACATATATATATATATGGGCAATTCTCTGTGAAATCGAAGACAAATAAATGCTAAAACTACTGTCTTTGACCCACTGTAACTCGAACATGCTTGGTCAAAAAAATCTGAAAAAATTGACAGACACTTATAAGAACCCTATATACATGTTAAAATTGGTTAAAGAAATTTTTTTATTTTGTCTTCGATTACACAGAGAATCGCCCATATATATATATATAAAATTATGGACGGCAGTGTGTGTGTGTATATATATATGTATATATATATATATATATATATATATATATATATATATATATATACATGGGTGGGCAAATAATTATGGACGGCAGCACCCAAAGAAAAAATTGCATAAAATTAAAAGTTTTGTTACTAAGGTTGTATTTATTCTACAAAATCCTCCGGGGGCTTATTTTGTAGCTTTTTGCGTATCCTTTAAGATGGATTTTGTTCCAAATCGATTAATGAATTTTTTTTATATTTTTTCAAAGCAAAAAGGTAAGTAAAAAATCAAAATTTTCTTGCCTACTTTCAAGTCCACACATTTTTGTGGAAAAATTCCTACAATAAATCTAAAAGTGGGATTTTGAAGCTTGTTCGAAGAGTTTCGAATGCATGGTTAAAATAATTTTTTTCATAATTACCGTAGGAGATACAGACGTTTGAAAGAATAAAAACACCTTTTCTTCAATAATTATTATCTCGCTAACTTTGACTCATACGAGAAAATTTTACTTGGAAAAAATGTGTTATAGAGCATAGAATCAGCCTATATTTACTTAGATTTAAAAAAAAAATGTTTTTATGATCTTGTAAATACTTGAAGCCTAAAGAAATCTTCGAACAAATTTAAAAATCCCACTTTTAGATTTATTGTGGGAATTTTTCCCACAAAAATGTGTGAACTTGAAAGTAGACAAGAATAACTTGATAAAATATAAAAAAAATTGATTAAGCGATTTGGAACAAAATCCATCTTAAAGATAAATACAACCTTAGTAACAAAACTTTTAATTTTTTGCAATTTTTTCTTCGGGTGGGCAAATAATTATGGACGGCAGTGTGTGTATATATATATATATATATATATATATATATATATATATATATATATATATATATATATATATATATATATATATATATATATATATATATATATATATATATAAATTGTAGCAGGGTGGTTTATTTGTTAAATAAACAAATTAACAATTAAGCGTGACCTACTCGTGGGCGCCACACGTAACGCGTGTGGGCGACTTACCGCTTCGCTTCGCCACTGTAGCCTTAACTTGACTCTCCTGTGCTGGTCTCCCACGTTCACGTCGACTCCTCGAAGACTCGACTTTGTGCAGAATTTCCTCAACGCACTAGTTTTCTCGATCGGAAAGGATCACGAAAACGCGAAGGCTACTTTGCCGCAATGCGAATAAAATGTAATTTCGATTGTCGGCCTAACTCGATTCGGGGAGCAGGCGGGTCCGGTCATATTAATTATACAAGATTTAACAAATAAATAAACTATATTGTTAACCAAAAATAATTACAAATAACAAAAGAATATTAACAGAAAATGAGTATGTCTAAATTAAAGAATTTGAATCTAACATTGATAGTAAGAAACGCACAGGTCGAGCAACGATCGGGTGTTCGACGCGTCCGAGTATCGATCACTCCGCAAACGAGAGAGATGGCCGACCGCGCACGAATCTTCCTTTTCTCGGCAGCTCGTTGCCGTTAAGCAAGCAGGGCTCGCCACGCCGTTCGTAGCATGGCTTTTCGCAAATGCGATTATAATTCCCCCTGGGCTTGGCACTTGGTGCTTGTCGAAGAAGGAATTGGAGCGGCGGCGTCAGTTCGCTTATTCTCTCTGTCTCTCTCTATGTATATCTCTCTCATTCTCCTTGCTGGGCTTCTCCCCTCGCGTGGCGCTTTCTCCTCCTCTTGTAATCACGGTGGTGCTGGGGCGTTCGCTTACACCAGTAACTTTTCCACACACGCACGTGAGTAACACAATAATAAAGGAGTCCGTGTAGAAGCATGTGACGGCACGCGCGGGGAGAGTCAAGATAGTTGATCCTTTCCCCAGGCGAGGCGCCCGACGCGTGACCTCAAGCGATAATGATCTTTCTCCTTCAGAGGCGCAGCCAGCATTCGTTTTATATATATATACACACTATAATATAGCTAACACAGCAATATGTACGACTACTCGAGCAATACCGGTATAGTTATCATATAAAAATAGAAGTATTGATGTGACACTCAATCCTTGTATATATACTCAGAAAAAGGATTGGGTCTCACATCAATACTTCTATTTTTATATGATAACTACATATTGCTGTCTTAGCTATATTATAGTTGCCGAAGATATTGTATGATTATCACAGCAATATAATATAACTGTGAAAACAATAACAAAGTATTGTTGCCGCAGCAATACGCAGCTTAGTTTGATCGACCAGAATCTACATGCAGTGTATATATTAATAATTATACTATCGAAAAATGAAAGTCTTAACCCTGTTAAACGCAGAGAGAAAATCAAAACAATAAAACCCATAAAATAAGAAAAAAACATTAAATACTATATAACCCATGAAACCCATAAAAAATGATAAACTCATAAAAATCCATAAACTCCATATGTCCCATAAACCCCACAAAATCCATAAACATTGTAAACTTTATACATTCATAAAACCCATAAAACTCATAAACAAAGCAAACTCCATAAAACCTATAAAAATCG
This sequence comes from Gastracanthus pulcherrimus, assembly GCA_949152435.1. Lineage (NCBI taxonomy): Eukaryota > Metazoa > Arthropoda > Insecta > Hymenoptera > Pteromalidae > Gastracanthus > Gastracanthus pulcherrimus. The sequence goes on along the minus strand of OX424572.1, from coordinate 59,703,626 downwards.
TAAACGCCATAAACCACATGAACTTCAAAGAAGAGATAAAAATTATAAACCCCTTAAAAATCATAAACCCCAGAAACGTCCTAAACCCCAGAAACGTCCTAAACCCCATAAAAATCATAAATCCGATAAAAATCAAAAACCCCATCACCTATGAACCGCGCACGCACGCACACGAACGCGCGCACGCGATCACATGCACACACATACACACGCACACCCGATAACCCCAATAACCCATAAATCCTATAGAACCAATAAAAATCGTAAACCCCATAAACCCTTAAGGGGTAACACCACTGTAGAAATGTCAAAATATCGATTTTTTTACTGACTTAAAACATGCTTTGAACCTTCTAGAATATGGTACAAAAGGTCCGTCCCGAAAAAAGAAATTTTTATTTGAAATTTCAGGACATATGCCGACCGTCTTCGGCCGCTTCGATACGGCCGATCGCTTACCTGCGAGAGGTATGTACCTAATGAGAAGGACCGCCTTATGGCATGCCTGAAATTTTGTGCGTTTATGGAATTACCACGTCCTGTTTTCCAATCTTTCTACGATAAAATAGTGAATTTCATTTCAATAGCAACATAAACAGTTCGTAATAACAGTATGAAGCAAGCTGGACAAGAGGAGAGACGAAAGAGCGAAGAAAATGGTCAATCTCAAGAGATTACCGTTTCAGGAGATGATTCTTGGAGGAAACGAGGGTATTCGTCGCTTTTTGGAGTTGTATCTTTGATTGGATGGCTTACTGGAAAAATCGTCGATGTGACTGTAAAATCTAAATATTGTAAGTCTTGCGAGCACTGGAAAAATAAAACAGAAACATCTGAATACGAAAAATGGTATGCATCACACACCGATTTATGTCGAGCAAATCATGAAGGTTCATTTGGTAAAATGGAGGTAGATGCTGTTATTGAAATGTTTTTTCGTTCCAACAGTTTCCACGGCCTAAAGTATGTGAATTATATTGGTGACGGTGACAGCAAGACTTTCGAAGGCATACTGGATTCTAAACCGTACACTAATTTTGAAATACAAAAAAAAAGAGAGCATCGATCATGTACAGAAAAGAATGGGAACGCGTCTTCGAAATCTAAAAAAAAGACAAAAGGCCTTGGAGGAAAAGGAAAATTAACAAATAAGTTGATTGATAAATTAACAATTTATTATAGCTTGGCAATACTGAGGAATCCAAATTGCATAGAGAAAATGAGGAATGAAATCTGGGCAACTCTGTATCATAAAATATCGACCGACGACAATCCTCAGCACGATATTTGTTTAGATTCCTGGTGTGCTTAGAAAATCGTACAAGCTGAAAGTTCGTTGGACACGTTTCATCATAAACTGCCACTTCCTGAAGAAGTTTGCGAAGCCATTGAGCCTGCTTATACGAGTAACAAGAAAGTTCTGGATAATGCCACTAATATTGCAGTGTGCAATTTTAATGATGACCTGAAATGTGTCCTTCGAATTATGAAAGCTCTGGAGATGGATATGGTCTGCAGGCTTACAATTTTTGTTGTGAAGCCTACGATAAACGCATCAGACATTCTCAGCGCTCTCTGTTCGACGCAGCCAAAGAGGTGCGATCGAACATAAAAGCGATAAGAAAAGAAGACGAGGAGGAGAATTTGCATTTGGAAGGGCAGCTTTATGGTCCTGGCATTGCAGACTAACGGTAAAAATTTTTCTTTAAATGATTTCCTCATTTTCTTACGTCCAAAACTGATTTTGAAACTTTAAGTTGATTTTTCTCGAAACGAATTTTTCTCAACGAGCACGCAGTATAACTTAAACAGTTTTCATCCGACCCATTTGAAATTTTAACCATATCCTAATTATTATATTTCGAAGTGAATCACGTAGGGGATTTTTAATAAATTGATTTAAACAATTTTTATAAACAAAACCGTACCTTTTTTTCATGAAAATTTTAATTTATTTTCAATTAACTGCCAAATTTGCAAAAATCAATATTTTCAAAATCCCCTACGTGATTCACTAGCTATTAACGTCAAGAATAAGTGGATTTTTCTTGTTCCAGGTTGAAATGTGCGATTGGTACACTGCATGCCGCGGAGCGCTTCCGATGCAAGAGGCCTCAAGAAATCAGCTATAAATCAGCCATTTTGTATGTTTTTTACTCAATTTTTTTTTAAATATACTATAATATTAGACTAATAATATATCCAAATATCATTTCTTTATAACCTTCCTTTCCATTAAAAAAAAACTCCCAAACCATCGCTTTTTTCGCTATTACAGTGGTGTTACCCCTTAAAAATAGTAAACCACATAAACCCCATAAAACTCATAAAAATCGTAAACCCCATAATACCACTGAGATAAAGGATTATGTATCACATCAATACTTTTATATTGATATGATAACTATATCGCTATTGCTCAAGTAACCGTACATATTGTTGTCTTAGCTATATTATGGTTGCTGGTAATACTGTATAGTTGTTACAGCAATATAATATAGCTGTGAGAATAACAACAAAGTATTGGTGCAGCAGCAATACGCAGTTTAGTTCTAACTAGAATATGGTGCAACACATTTTTTTCAGTGACCCACAAAAATCGTAAACCCCATAAACCCCATAAAACTCATAGAAATCGTAAGAATCATAAACCCCATAAAAATCATACTCAGTTTGTAATTTTTGAATAGCCGACAGTTCCTTTTGAGTACATGAAGAAATTTTTCACGTTAACGTCATGTTTAGTTCAAAACGACTAAAAAATACTTCAATATCGCATTTAAAAAAAAATATTCAATAACGGAGTTTGCTCAACAGATTTTGGAAGTAGCCTTGTATAAACCCCAGTGGACTCACATTACCTCGGCTGACAGTATATACAAATTCGTAGGAAAGTCGGTAAAAATGATGATATTTTTACCAGACTTTTCCATATTGTGGCAGCCATTTTAAATTTCAAAAAAGTAATATGATATTCGAATTCAGTGACTATATGCACATTCTTAGGAAAATTGGTAAAAATTATACTTTTCATATTTCAGAAAAATGGTGAAAATTTTAGTACTTTTGGCCAGCTATTTCAATTTTGTCCCGATGTTTACGCTGTGTCAGTTCCTTGTGATTACTAATAAAACGCCGGTATACGGTTTCCGCATGGAAACCTACGGACACTAGCTTATGTCCGTAACAATACCTATTGTAACACCCTTTGCTTGACGCTAGTTGGCGAAATTATATAGTTCACTGAATTACTGACATCCTTATTCCGATTTTCTAGAGGCTGAAGTTAAGGAAGGCGAACCAGGGCGATGTGTGACCCAGTTGGTAGGGTGCTCGCTTTTTGCCCGGCTCTCGCAAATTCGATTCCAGACAACATCGCTTTAATTTTTTCTTTTCTCTTTTTCCTGCCGAACCAAAGTGCCGTTACACTATTCAATATTCAAAATTTTCAGGAACATAAAAATATGTTTTTTGTTTAAATTAGAAATATTATCTCATTTGAAGACACATATTTGAAATATTTTGTTTAATTTACTTCTCAATTTAAATTCTTATGATTATAACTATTTTATTTTTAGAAATTTGGAATTGAACATTTTTTTCTATAAATTTATTATATGTAGATTGAAATGTGTTATAAAATAAATTAATTTTTTGTGGAAACTATCCCCATAAATTTGATAAGTACATTACATATTCATACCTTTGAGCTTCTATTAAACGTTTTTCGCCTGTTGCATATTTCATAACTGTTCGTTCCTTTTCTATCTGAGAAGTAGAATAGTTTCTTGACATATTTATGTAATTCTCTGTTGATTTTTGCAATTCCTTTTTCAGCTCTAAACAAGTTTTACAAAACTTCGTTCCTTTGGAATCTGTATTAATAATTTCTAATTCTTTTATTCTTTTAATAAGTATAGCATTAACGTTTTCCAGAAAACGATAATCATTAAGAAGGAAAACATAACACACAAATAAATTTAATATTTTACGGTTGTAAATAATATGCCAATTCTTACTACTACTATTAAGATTAATGATATTTAATTTGTATTTTCTATCTAAAGGATTACTTTTACATTCATATTTAAAAACTTTATTCTTATTAAAAAATGAAACAAGTTTATTCTTTTCTATAAACATTGTATATAATGTTTTTAAGACAAAGAAAAATTCATGAACAGGTATGTCATTTAAATAATTTCTATAATGTCCAGATGTAAAAGTATGTATACTTGGTAGAATCATTGAACTTTTTAATAATATATTTAAATTTTTAATCGGAAAGAATAAAATTAATTTATGTTTATTCAAATCAGTAATATTAAAATTAATATAATCGTCATCTTTAACTTGAAAGTATTTTAAATTTTTTCTGAATTCAAAACATGTTTTATTCACTAACGGAGTATATCTATTTTCCTGGAACAAATTTTGTAATAGTGAATCGATGAAAAATTCATCTATAACTGCTGCATCTCTATCACAGGGTTTCTTGACTAGTGAATCCATTTTAATATCTGGAAAAAAAATTATTAGGTTTATAATACAAAATTGTAGTTAAAAGTATAATGATCTACCGTTGCGTAGCTAAGAATAAGACTTATGAGATCTTGAATATAGATTGAATATAATTAACTAGTGTATAACTTGTAAGCAATCGAGATTTTTACTTATATATAAGTGCGGGTATTCAGTGCGGAATTCACTCTGTTAATTCGATGTCCATTATAGAGACTAACACATTTCAGATTTCTCAAAAACACCTAGTTATTTTTAGAGGCCTTTTATAAAAAACTAGCACTTTTTAGTTTTTACCGATTATTACTAATACTTTCTTGAAACCTCTAGGAAAATTATAGTTTTGGTCTAAAATTTTGAAAATTGATAAATTTTGTAGGAGATACCTGACAAGAACTGGTATGATTCGAGAAATCTGAAATGTGCTAGACTTCGAAAGGGGCGTCAAAATAAATAAGTAACCATTACAGAGATGAATGTAAACCTGAAATTTTGTATTTTTTAAGGTTATGTTTGATTGCTTGTCACTGTACGTAATCGACACGGATTTAGGTCTGTAACGTCTCAGATTTTGCGTCTTAAAAATACTTTTAATTCTTTTTTTGGTACGTTTAAATTTCTTCCGTATAACCAAAGATACAGACTTTGGAAGATAGGTACTTTTTCAAAAATCGTCAAGTTGGTACCCATGTTACTTTATTCTCTGTTCACTTTTGGAGCTTTAACTTTCAGGAAAAATAGTTCAAACATCCTACAAAACAATGCACTTGGTCTGCTTTTGTCTGTTGAACATATAGCAACTATGAATTTTTTTTCTAGCTTGCTTTCTCTACCTAACGTAAATTATACATTACGGACAATTCTATATATGGTTAAAAAAAGCTGACATTAGGACCTTTGATTTGACTGATCGGAGCATCTTTGAGGATATTTGGATGAAAAGTTACGCTGGATTCAAAGTTATGAAAAAATTTAGGTGACGAAATGGTAAACCGTAAGATGCCAGCAATTTAGGAGCGCAAGTAATTGGCAACTTGCGGCCTCCCATTTCGTCACCTGAATTTTTTCGTAATTTTGAATCGAGCATAAATATCCTCAAAGATACTCCAACCACTCAAATTAAAGGCGTTAATGTCATCTTTCTTTCGAATAGTATAACGCTAAAGTTGCCCGTCCGTTTAAACATCGACAGTGCGAACCGCTCGTAGTTCGAGGAGCACGAGTGAATTGTGCCAAAGTGCCTGCTCATGAAGGAAGCGGATTTAGCCATGGTAAGAGAGAAGACGGTAGTGATGACGTGGATCCAGAGCTGACTATCACAGGTATAGTTGACTGTTCTCGAGCTAAGACTGACTCTGTTGAGGTCGCTCATGTGATCCTCAGCATAGTTCTGCCTTCTCTCAGTAAGAATGATATCGTTAGTGTAAGGCAATGCGCTCCCCTTACGGTGAAGAACAGAATCCCCAGGGCAGACACTGCAGTTTTGCTAGACCGCCCCCTTTGATTGTCCGTCTCGCAAGTGCAGCTAAGAGGGAAGAAGTGATGCAGACAAAAGCAACCCTCACTCGCTTTAGTACATGTAATATAGAGCCCTCGCAACTGAGCGAGGGGCTTGCCTAAAGACTGTGTCATACGAATATTTTTATTAATGAGGTTCTAGAGTCAAGTTCTTACTCTGAATTTAAAAGCTTAAAATTAACGGCCAAGAATCTTGGCTTTAAATTTATACGGGATAGACGGGGCAAGTTCCCCGCTTGACTGCGAGAAGGCACGCAATAAAGCATAAACTACACACGGCGCGCTCCGATCAAGTTTAAATAAAAAGATCTTGCACCTCGCGAGTTTTTTTATAAATCATTCCTGGGATATCTTCCGATGATTTTAAGCCTAAAATGAAAATAATCCCTAGAGGGATTTTCAAATAAACTCGATATTTGATAATTTTCGTAGGTTATCGTGACTATTTTCTATATTGCATTTTGTATTTAGATTTCTTAGGCTTTAAAAATATATTGCAATATTAGAAATAAGTTTATAAATTCTTAATACTCATTAAACTTTTAAAATTCATATAAAATTTTTCAAATACTGCTCAAAAATTGAATTTTTTAACTTCTTATTTCAAATATTTTTCAGTGCGCTCGAAGTTTCTTTTTTTTTCGTTCATCGAGGATAAATTTGGTATTCCGTTGCCATGGCTGCGATAAATAAACTTATGCTGATTTTACGGTTAGTAAAAATGCCGAAGGCAAGAACACACGATGAAAATTGTCATCAAATTTGTTTACTCTGCTTTGGAAAAACTAAAGTAATGATTCCTGTAAAAGGAGAATTAAAAGTGCTTGTTGAAAAACAGTTTGAGTACGATACTAGTGATGACCGATTACCTCTCGTTCTATGCAGTAGTTGCAAAAGAGATTTATACAGAATTAGAAACGATGAAGATATAAGTGTGAATCTACCAAAATTTTCTGATCTTCAACCTTTGAAGAAATCTACTAGATCAAGCGACGATGTTTTATGTGCTTGGCATATTTGTGAGCTTGCGAGAAAACCCCCTCCTGGAAAATTTTCAAACTTTGCAAAGAATAATGTTATGCCTCAGCGACATGGAATACTTGTTGATGTGACAAATATAAAAGTTCCAAGTAAGCTATTAAAACATATCTTTTTCTAGTTATAATCACTACAATATAATAATACAATTTTAATCTAGATGAAAGAAAATCACCTTCCGTTGAAAGCCGGTGTAGTTACTGCTTTTCTTTGTTGGGAAAAGGAAAATCTCATAAATGTAACTTTACCGTACGCTTGGAGAATTTGACTGAAAACATTATGCAAACAAGCCCAAGAGCTACAGATCAAATAATTTCGTCTTTGCTTAAACGCAAAATGATTACAGAAAATACACAAAATACTACACTCTATCACTTTCTCAAACACGCGGTAAGCCTCTTAAAGTTGCTATTGGTTCACAAAATAACAAAGCTTTAAGCAAACCTGAGCTTTTTTCTGCAGACGATTTTTTAAAAATCCAGACGAGTTTACATTTGAGCCAAACGAAGACACTTGCGATTGCTACAGCTTTACGAGTAGCTACGAAAAATGCTAAGGTCGTGGAACCGCATTTGAAAAAAAAACTATCAATTAAAAGTCACTGTGTTGATGATTATTTTGGTACTAAAAACTTTGACTTTGTTCACGTCAAGGCTGATAAAGTTTCATCTGCAGCCGAAACAGTCGCTTACTGCACAAATCTTGATGGTTTAATAGAACACATTAAAGAAAAACGCTCATTGTCTGAATTTCACTTGAAGTTTGGTATTGACGAGGGAGGGGGTTTTCTGAAGATATGTTTATACATTCAATCTACTTCAGAAAATGAAAAGCTAAATAGACACCGGCAAAAGTTCGAAGATGGTATTTCTGCTAAACGGTTTAAAGATTCAGGTGTTAACAAATTATTGATACTAGCATTAGCAAACAGTTCTGAAGAAAATTATGAAAATGTATCGCAGCTGTGGTCTGCAATAAAAATAAACAACTTTCAGGGAACTATTGCGACAGATTTAAAAATTGTATTCATCCGTCTCTTTTATCAACTGATGTAGACAAAACATTTCTTCAGATAATACCTCCACCTGAACTTCATTTGATGCTAGGTGTAGTAAATACATTATATAGACACTTATTGGCTGAATTCGAGAAAGACGCTCTTCTATGGGCACAATCATGCCATGTCACTCGTGATATACGTCAGGGTAATACAAGTTTTAATGGCAATTCGTGCAAGATATTATTAGACAAACTTGATTTCTTGCGTTCACGAAATCACAATTTGGGATGTTTGAAATATGTAAATGCTTTTGAGCACTTCAAAAATGTTGTACATGCCTGCTTTGGAAAAAATCTTGACCCATCTTTCAAAGATAAGATTAATGCCTTCAAGCAAAGTTATTTACATTTAAATGTACCAATAACGCCCAAAATTCATGCAGTATTTTTTCATGTGCCTGACTTTTGCGAAGAAGTTCAGACGGGACTTGGATTTTATAGTGAACAGGCTATGGAATCTGTCCATGCTGATTTCAAATCTGTGTGGGAGAAATATAAAGTTTTTAAGAACCATCCAGAATATTCAGAGAGGTTGCAACATGCTTTATGTGAATATAATAGTTTACATTCATTTGAATTACTGTACATAATAAAGATATTTTTTTAATGTAATAAAATGATCGCAAAGTTTGAAAATTCGAATACGGTTTTGAAAATTTTTATGAATTTAAAATTTTTAATACCTATTGAGCATTTATAAACTTATTTCTGATGTTGAAATATATTTTTAAAACCTAAGAAATCTAAATACGAGATGCAATATAGAAAATAGTCACGATAACCTACGAAAATGATCAAATATCGAGTTTATTTAAAAATCCCTCTAGGGATTATTTTCATTTTAGGCTTAAAATCATCGGAAGATATCCCAGGAATTATTTATAAAAAAACTCGCGAGGTGCAAGATCTTTTTATTTAAACTTGATCGGAGCGCGGCGTGTACAGGGATCATATAACCAAAATCAGTGTGACTAGATGACGGTTAAGGGAGTAAATATGAGAGTGGGTTTTATTAATGCAAATTCTATTAGACATTGTATCAAGGAAATCGGTCAACTTTTTAGCGAAGATCAATCCTGCCATCTATTCGGAGTGGCTGAAACGTGGCTGGATGATAAGAACAATATCATTCAAGTCAATGGTTACTCGCTTATGCGACAGGATGAAAATGTACATGGAGGGGGGGGGGGGATTGCACTTTACGTTCGAGACAAGTATAGGGTCATAGTACTGGCTGAGTGAAACACTGACGGACCGGCTAAACCGAACAAGTCCAAGTACATCATGTATAAGATACAGTATGGTACATAAGAGTATATTGTGATACATACAATCGCACAATTATTATGGGAGGTTTGAATGCAGATATGTCGACCGACAATGATGACACGAAGTTTCTTCGCAAAGTTACTGCTGAACTGTCACTTTAAATTGTCCAACACGGGGCTACAGATCATACCGAAACGTCGTACACAACATCATTGATGTCATCATAAATGTACATGCGCCTACTCCGGGTACATACAGAGTAATTCAACGCAAATTGCTCTACTAAGACTAACTGAAGAGATATGAAAAGAAATTGACAAGAGACTGGTTACTCTTTTATTATTGTTTGACTTCAACCAGACTTTTGACACGATCTCGCTAGCCAAGCTTTTAGCAAAGCTGCCAGCCCTTGGGTTCTCCAGGCATGCCTTGGTGTGGATAAAATCTTATATATTAGGTAGAAGGCAAGCCGTTATACCATGCTCTGACATCAAGTCATTATGGCTATCCACAAATCTTGGAGCCAAGCTTTTAGCAAAGCTGCCAGCCCTTGGGTTCTCCAGGCATGCCTTGGTGTGGATAAAATCTTATATATTAGGTAGAAGGCAAGCCGTTATACCATGCCCTGACATCAAGTCATTATGGCTATCCACAAATCTTGGAGTGCCTTAGGGGTCAGTGTTGGGACCCTTGCTGTTTTATCTTTATATAAATGACATGAAAGAGCTATCCGACGACTTGAAGAACATCTATAAAAAGACGACTCGAGGCGCGTCAAGCATCTGCTCTATGCTGACGACCTACAGACTTATATACAGATAAGTCCGGAAAACTTTATTGAAAGTGTTGAAATCATGTCCAAGGTTACGCATGCGGTGGCTGTTTAGACTGGAGGTGTCTCTCTCAAGCTAAATAAGATCAAGACTAAAGCTATTGTTATCGGCTCATAGTAAATATATAAATAGTCTTTAGTCGCGAGGTTTACCGGACATAAGTTTGGAAAACGGCGTCTCCGTGCCTTTCTCGTAGACTGTCACGAGCCTAAGTGTTATACTTGAATCTAAACTCACGTGGCAGCCTCAGACGATGGTTACAAAGAAGATTAATAGAATATTATATAATTTTAGGTTCTTTCGAAAGTATACCACTCAGAATCTGCGCAAACATATGGCCATGGTTCTAGTTTTTTCGCATATTGATTATTGTTCTGTTGTCTATTTAGATGCGTCTTTCAAACAGCGTATCCGACTGCAAAAACTGCAAAATTCATGTGTTCGCTACGTTTTAGGTGCTAAGAGGTATGAGTACATAGCCCATTGCAGGTCGCAATTAGCGTGGACAACAGCTGACACAAGAAACATGGTTTTCATAGCGCAATTGATGTATAAAATACTAAATATTAAAGAACCAGAGTATTTGGAACATTTCTTCAAAAAGAATAAATTGAATCGACCTGTTAGGGGTGATGTAAGGGAGCTTTCTATTCCACACATGCGCACTGAAATTGGAAGAAGATCATTCCAAGTACAAAACGCGCATATGTGGAATTCACTCCCTTTTGCGATACGCACGTTACCATCATATAATGTGTTTAAGGTGGCGGTCAAATATCATTTTGCAAACATTGACTAGATCGTGATGTCCTAAGTTATTTAAATTATTTTAGTTAAGTCCTGTGTTTGATATGTATGATCGTAATTTACAGCAGTGTATGGATAAGTGATTGAAACGGAATGAAAGTATAAATGTAAATATTGTATACAAATTTTATTACTGATGTGATAGATTGTTACTTAGATCGAATTGTAATATTAAAAAGAACTTGACGAACTTATGTGATCTTGAAACAGAATGAAAGTGTAAATGTAAATATTATATACAAATTTTAATACTAACGTGATAGATCTTTACATAGATTGAATTATAATATTATATCATATTGAATTATAAATTAGCGACGAACGTTATAAGATTATTTGTACGACAATCAATATGATATTGCTTTTATTACATTTTTGTATTTCTGTGAAAGCAAAATAAAGACTATCTATCTATCTATCTATCTATCTCTCTTACTCTCCCAATATTACGGACATCGGCCCGCATGACAACGCTGCTTCATTACAATATCTTTATTTTGCTGCACTGTAACAATAGAATCTATACATATGTAATAGATGTATTTGCTGCTGCGGGTAGAGGCTTATAACGTGTTATATTATTTCAAATGGAAAATGCACGTTATAACCCCCCTCCCCCACGCGCTGGGTAGCCGGCCAGGCGTATCAGCTCTCCGTATCCAACCTGTAACCGGAAAAGTTTGTTTTTAATACCAATTATTATTGGTATTATGATAAGGTCAAGAAGAGTAAATGAAAACAAAACAAATATCAAAATATTGTTATCTATATTAGGAAAAAAAAGAAGTAATCAGATAATTATACTAATGCTTTGTAATTACATTATTAATTTATATTTCCCTTTCTGTCTGTTTAAGGTAACTTGACCACCTTAGAATTTTAATTAAATTGATTATACATTTTTAGGTGAGAATGAATTATTCATCATATATTACATTTTCTTTTTTGGTAAATTTATATGTTTTATGGAAATATATAGGAGAAAATTTATTTTTGTTGTTAGGTCACCTTAAATATCGATCGAAGAGGAACTGCTATTTTTTCATCGTCCATATGATTTTGAGACTTCTCAGCATCGGATTGAACCTTTCCAACGGTTACTTTGTTCAAAATACATGTAATTCTGACATGAGCGAAGGAATTTGTATTAAAAATTCACAGATATAAGTTATAGCCTTTAAAATCTTTGAGAATAATTAAATAAACCCATTTAATTAATATTCTAAGGTGGTCAGATCCCCTTAATGCTCGATCGACACGCTTTCTCGCTGTACAGTAAAGAACGTTCAATTAACGAGGTCGAATTTTACGACGTAATTAACAATGTGACATTATAAAACAAAAGAAAATGACAATGAAAGTGAAAAGAAGGTAGACAAAGTAAAAGAATCTAATTCTCTTGTCTTGCGCGCGGTTCGATCTTCGATGCACGGTCGTGCACTGTCTCTACTTCTTGTTCCTGCCATAGTCCCAGTTGTTGTTGTGCATATCAAAGTTGGAGCACTGCTTGATGTGCTTTACATCTGGTTCTGCACAGATAGGGCACTTCTGCTTTCTTGAGATGCGTTGTGCTGCAGCACGAGCAAGGTTAGCTGATTTACAGCACTCTCCGAATTCGACGCTTGACTGCATATCTACAGCTCGGTCTTGCATGCATTTAAAGTTCATCTCTCCTTAACTTTGCTGGCCCTCGCTCCAGAACACCTACATCTTTTGCATTCTTTGGAGGTTCTGGTAGCTGCTTTTCTTCCTCCTTATCCCATAGGTCTTCTTCCCAGCCTTCGTAAAATTCTTTCAAGTGCTCGGTGAGCAATCGACCGTCATTTTCTCCGTTTTCGTCAACTAATTCGTAAATATCGTGATCGAATTTTTCTGAGATATAGAAGAATTTTCCTAACCCGGAACCCCTTTAAATAGGGATTGGAAGAAGTAAATTTGAGATAAAAAATTCCATCTCGGTCAAATATAGTTCTTCGAATATATAAATTTAAAATATCTTAACTATGATAAAATATGCGTAAAAGAAAAATTTTAACCGGTAATTTGACCAGAACTTTTTTAAACAGGGAATGGAAGGGGTTGATATTTAAAAAATCTGACTTCATAAGACATTTTGAATATATAACTTTACAGATATCATCATTATGACAGAATACACTTACCAAAAGAAATTAAATCCTAACTCGACACAGAATCCATTCAAACAGGTGTTGAAAAGCGTGAATATTGAAAAAAACTTTAACTCGGCCTATGAAAACTCTCCAGACTCATAACTGCACAGACATCATCGATATGATAGAATACAGTTGTGAAAAAATATAAACCTCTAACTCGACCCGAAACTTCTTCAAACAGGGATTGATAAGAAGTGAATAATAGAAAAATAATTCTTATTTGGCCTTATAAACTCTTCCAATTTATAACTGTACAGATATATATTTTTTTATAATAAAATACACAGAAGAAAAAAATTTAAACCCCATCTCAACCCGGAACTTCTTCAAATATGGGTTAAAAGGGGATGAATATAGAAAGAAACTTGGTTTCATTTCCATTATTTACCCCTTCCAACCAGTATTTAAAGGGATTACGGGGCGAGTTAGGGGATCAAATTTTTTCATACATGTATTCGGTCATAACGATTATATCTGTGAAGTTACAAATTCAAAGAGTTTTATTAAGTCGAGTTAGAATACTTTTTTCAATATTCACACGTTTTCAACCCTTGCTAAATAGAATTCCGGGTCGAGTTAGAGGTTTAAATTTTTGTATCGGAGTTTTTATCATAAAGAAGAGATTCATATGACCGAGATAGATCTTTTCCCAATATTTATCCCTTCCAACCACTGTTATAAGGGGTTGCAGGATAAGGTAGGGGATTAAATTTATTCCATAAGTGTATTCCGTCAAAACGACGATACTTGTGAAGTTATAAATTTGATGAGTTTTAGTTGGCCAATATAAATTTTTTTTTTAATATTTACCTATTCCAACCCCTGTATAAAGGGATTCCAGGACAAGTTAGGGGTAAATTTTTTTCATAAGTGTATTCTATCATAACGATGATACCTGTGAAGTTATAAATTCGAAGACGTTTATTAGGCCAAGGTAGAATTTTTATCCCAATTTCACCCCCTTTTAACCCTTATTTGAAGGGGTGCTGGATCGATTTAGGGGTTTAAATTGTTTATGCTGGCGTAATTCGAGGAAATTAAATAGACCTAGTTAGATTTGTTTTTCCAATATTTACCCCTTCCAATCCCTGTTTGATGGTGTTTTGGATCGATTTAGGGGTTCATTTCAAGCAACAAAATAGCAACAAAATATGCCGCTTAAATCGATTTGATGGTTGAGAGGGTCAAGAGTTACGTGGGCTGCTACGCTAGCTTAGGGTTTAAGCTAGCATATCTATTGTATCTCGGAATAGTAAGAATCAACAAAATCGATTCCAATGGCATAAATTAACAACAAATTAGCAACAAAATAGCCACTAGTTTATTAAAAGCTGTATACTTTATTTTTAATTTTAGCTAATTCTGATACGAGAGGGAGGGGGTGAAATTGGGGGCTAGGGGTTGATGTTTGGGTATTCAGGAGTAGACTATCTCAAAGCAATAAATTAGCAACAAAATATGCCGTTTAAATCGATTTGAAAAATGAATGTAACAAATTCATCACTACTTTAGTACCAAGAGCACATTTATTCAACTTTTATACTTTAGACCCCTTCCCACAGTAAATGTCGAGATCAAATAAATATCCATCAGCTGAACAGTCCCCAAAACTTTATACCAAATCGTATGGGTTTACCTCGAATGAATTGTTTCAAACTCGTTCTGGCATATGATTTGGCCATCATCTCATCAATAGACAAGGCAGATTCAAGGAACCCAAACTTTTGAATATTCTTACGAAATATGTTCAATAAATTTCGAGCTCGCTATGCTTTATTATATTTATTTTCATCAGTAGGTTTTGAGTGCTTTATTTTCGATTTTATTTTCATAAAAGTATCACGTCGCATAGAAGATCGAACGATGTCACAAGACAGGAGTGGGTCAAGTGACCAATAATGCTTCTGAGATTTGAGTTTATTGAAACTGGATAAGTCATCTAGAGTAAGAGCATATCCGTTTTTATTAGTCTCTTCCACTATATAATTTTTCATATCATCTGATAAAAATTGTTCAAATAGCTGAACATGTGAAGAATTAGAAATTGTTCTCTTTTGACTTTCGCTCAGGAAACATACGTTCTCCAGATCATTATCATACTTTTTCTCTCTATCTACCCAATCGTAGGTGTGATCTTTCTCTAATTTAGTTTGATCTTCAACATATGTGCTTGAAACTTTCTTGTATGAATATTGTGATAAGATATCATCAATATCATCAGAATTATCGTGACGATCGTCATTCAATTGTTGGCTATCGGATTCTGAATCCGATCCTCCAGAATCGATTGAATTTGGTATTAGCAAAATTTCATCATAATTATCGTTAGAAGTATCAACTTCATAATCCGTATAACTACAAGTCGACTTTCTCTGACGTTTTGGGGCCATTCTTATATAGATGAACAAACAAAAACAGAGAAAAATAGAAAGATAGGACTCGTGATTATAATTAGAATATTCCAGAAATATTCAACAAAACTATGTATCAATTTTATCAAATATCAAGTAGATTGTAGAAAAATTATTGAAATTTCACTTTATTACCATGAATTTTTTCCCTCTAAATAATGACAGTATATATTTATCCATTAGCCTGTCACTCAAACGTGATCTCTAACACAGAAAATATCGAGAAGACAATTTACATCAAATTTAGACTGTCGCGTGTTGCGAAAGAGTGAGCTACCTTATATGCCCGAAGCCTCACTGTTCTGTCACAGGGAAGTGCACCGCGTGTGTCTCGCCGCCTAGCGGCAAGAAAATGAGTTGCATTTACAGCGAGCTGAATGAATTCTACATGTGTATATGAGCCCATTTCTTAAGACTTTTGAAAACAAAATTTAAAATCAGATGCAAAACTTTTATTACTCGATGCTTTAAAACAATCTTATACAAAATTTTATGTAGGGGAAATAGGGGCTGAGAGTAACAGGGGTAAAGCTTAACATACAATTCGACAACCATATTGGATCCGTTATTATGAATTTTGAAAATCTGATAGCGATATCGTGACTAGCGACCTTGAAAACTCAACCCAATCCCTACCTACCAATTTTCAGTAAAATCTAAGCTTTTTTCAAACTTTTGACCTCGAAAACCCCTGCATACCAATTTTCAGCAAAATCTAAGCGTTTTTCGAACTTTTGACCGCCATATTGGATCCGCCATTTTGAATTTGAAAAATCTGATGGCGAAACCATGATCAGCGACCTCGAAAACCCCTTCATACCAATTTTCATAAAAATCTAAGGTTTCTTCGAACTTTTGACCGCCATATTGGATCCGCCATTTTGAATTTTGAAAATCTGATGGCGAAGTTTTGATCAGCAATCTCGAAAACTCTCGTATATCACTTTTTGTGAAAATTCAACGGCTAGTAATGTACGTTATATCAATGGTTCACATATTTTTATCATTTTATGTTCTTTCCGTGAATATAATACCATTTTGGAGAGGTTAGGATAATTTGGAACCGAACAAAAAAATTCGCTCATCAAGTTAAACTATTTTTTGCGCTTTTGGTTGAAATCCGGAATCATGTCGTTTACGTTTTCAACGCGAAAAAAAATCATAAAAAAAAAAGTTTTTTCAATTTTTCAGTAATTTTTTATTTAAAATCCGCCATGTTTGTTTTTGGAGCCATCAAAATGCAAGTTAAACCTCACTAATCGAAAGAGCATACCTAAAAATAGTGGAATACGTGATTTTGGAGTCAATATTATTTTTTTTCCTGTTAAGAATGAAGCTCGAAATCAACAAAAAAAACTATATTTCTCGTCCTTAATGGGTTAAAGTAACAAATTAGCAACATAATATGTCGCCTTTATTATTTAGTGAGAGCCAATAGTTTGAAAGTTACGACAAATGCTCTGCTAGCTTAATACTTAACTTAGCAGATCCTGCGTTTCTCGGAATAGCGATTAGTAACAAAATCTAAAAATAGCGTAACAAATTTACACCTATTATGCACTTGGTTAGGAATGTGCATTGTGATCTTGGTCTGCTAGCTTAATATGCGTTTCTGACCCCTGAGTACGCGCGGCGCGTGTCATCAATGCCATATTATGCGCCCTGGATTCCAATTGCTGAGGACAGCCATATCTATATATGGCACTTCTACCAAGCATCCTGGTGCCACCTCGAGGGAGACGAATGACACAATGGCTACAACCATGCCCGCTGTTCTAAGAGCGCTTGCGCTGCACGCCGCTGCTTCTCTCATCTTGCTAGAGACTCACTTCTCGCCAAGCGCTTGAAGGATCGGCCCACGCCGCCTGCCTCCAGCTACACTGATAACATAGCACGCAAATAAAACTCTCCCTTAACCCATAACTACGACTTGTCTCTTCGAGTGCCAGCTCTTCCCGTTCGTGGCCCGATTGTGCCTGCGAACCATCTCTATGGCACGAATAACCAAATATATGTACGCTGCACGCCACAGTGAATATGTGCATTGCCCTACCTAAGTGGATTTTCCATGTATTCAGTTTCATGGCTGTGCGCGCGCTAGACGGAAAATCGCAAAAATTTAAAATAAGATTAACTTCGCTTATAAGCGCGGTAATAGCGTCGTGTGAAAGTACAGCTTTAGGACACTTAAGATAGATAGCCCAGAACACGTGTAGCGGGTGAAGGGATGCGGAGTCTTTAGGAGAGTAAATAGGGTTTACACTGATATTAATATTAAGAAATCAATATAATAAAACGAGCACTTATAGTTGCTCTTAAAATCAATTATTTAAATGTTGCCTTAATATGTACTTGTTAGTGTATAATTAAAAGAAAATAGACTTTACACGTGGTCGCGAAAACAGGCGCCGCGATGCGCGTAAATGCCCCGAACTTGCCATAGTCGCGGTCAAGCCGGAAGAGAGCTAGCTCAGCGAGAACAATTAGTTTTTGCTCTCACTTCGGCGAAATCAGGAAAGAAGAAGAGTGGGAGAAGGCGCGCACCTGTATCCTGTCTCGCAAGAAATCGTGCTAGTGAACGTTTCAGATCTTGCGAGAGAGGGAAACTCAGTGCGCGCGAAAATATGAAATATAATAGGGCCGCTGCAAGTGCAAACGGTCCGAACAATGGCGGCTCCCACTCCACTCTGGCTCTCTCTATTTCTCTGGCTCCGCTGCCCGTACGGTCTCTCCTGTGTCGCTGGTTTCTTCCATGCGCTGCCCATACTCGTGCCGCTGCCTCTCTCTCCTATTTATATATCTATCTATTTCCCATGCGTGCTTTGTGCTCTCGCATCCGCTGCTTCGTCGTTTCCTCATAGTGTCTTCGGTCACTTCTGCGTACATACACGAGAGACGGTGAGTCATTCTGTGAGTGACACATGCGCAAGCGAGATCGACTACATCTGCGTACATGTCGACCGCTTCTCACCTGGCTCTCAGTCAGCTTGTGACGCGTATTTCGCATCATAATATTTAAAATAAACCGGTCAGTCAATCACGACCGAACCACCGCCGTCACCAGAGCCGAGAAATCAATTTACTGAACTTGTTATTAACGGAGGGGATTATTATTGTTTGTTTGAGGGAATTAGGAGAAGGAATATCGCGATTGAGGAAAGCACGGACACTCACACATACACAGCTAAGTGTCACAGCTGACCGGTTCAGCAGCCGCGACTTGACTGGTAGCGAGTAGCAGAAAAGTCCCACACACACATACACACATACTCTTGTACCCACTACGGCGATGAGCAAAAAGAGACCGTGACCCGAAATATACGGCCCAGCAGAGTCACGCAGACGCCCGGGCTGGAGATGCTCTGTGCATATAGGCTCCCGCTGCCGTCGCTCATGGTCCATAGCGACTCTCCCTCTCTCTCTCTCTCTTTTTCTCTCTTTCTCTCTCTCTCTCTCTCTCTCTATCTCTCTCTCTCTCTCTCTCTCTTTCTGATTCCCCGCCCTCTTTCCGGTAAGTCAAGGTACAACAACGCCTCGCAATATATAAACATGTTACTGATTGTTTTACACTCTGAGGAGTGATTTTTTACAGCGGAGATTATCCTCCTAACGGCTCTCACGCTCACGCCAAAAAAACACATGTTTTGTGCGTTTTTATGAGCCTGGAAGTGATTTCCGTTAAAACGACGAATAACATAACCTCAAATAACATCTTGGTAAGAAATGTTGAGATTGTCGTCGCACTGCTGCAGCTACATCTCTCAAGCATCCCATCAATAGAGGGTCTGCGACTCGACGTCTCCGCAGACAAAAATCTTACCGGAGGAGGAGAAGCGGAGGAAGCGGTGGTAAGTTGTTTCTTTCTTTCTTTTGAGGTTAGAGTATCTCCCTCTTTCCCGCAAAAATCAGAATACTTGAATCGCAGACTGGTCGGATTTTTCAACTTTCGCCGCCAGAGTGCAGATCAATCGCCTCTGGAATTTGGATTTTAACAGTTGGCAACGTTGTCTTCTGATTGCATTCAAATGCGCGGGAAATTTCAAATAATTGAATTATACCTGGCGTTTTAATCACCTGTATTATCGATCTGTGATAGTGTATTTTTTTTCCTTAATTTTATTTAATTACTTTAGTCTTGAATTGCTGATTGTTTTGATTAGTTGAGGTAATTTTATTAATTTAAACTGCTTTATACTACTCTATTTATTTTTATATTGTGTTAAATTATTTTGTATTGTCTTAAATTGTTTAAACTATATAAAATTGTTTTTAATTATTTAAAATTATTTTTATTTATTTAATATTTATTTATTTAATGTTTAATTATTATACTTTATTATAAATTGTTTTAACTACTATTAGTACATTCGTCAACCATCACTGGTTGCGAGCAGACGTGTCTACTCTTGCTCCGTAGCTTTGTAAACACAAATATTATACAGTATTGTGTTCCACACGTGGTAGTAATTGCGGAAACGCGAGTGCCTTGTGAATAGTGCTTTTATATCAGTATTTATCGCTGCACTGGCTCCTGCAGTTTTGTAAAAACTGCAACAGCCGCAGCTTGCTAAAATGTATCTCTCCAAAGGAAATCAATTAAAGCCTAAAAATAACCAAGAAAAGGATGCTCCAACTACCTCCACCCATCTATCATACGCCAAAGTCACTGCAACTAAAACTCGACCAACCAAAGAAGATGCTATAATCATAGATTCAATCGAAGGTTTAACAAACGACGACTACCTCGATGGTTTGGAGGAAATCACTAGCGTACGCAACGTAAGGTACATATCAAAAATTTCTGGAAGTAGAGTCATTGTATATGTCGCAAATAAAGAACTGGTGCAAGAATTAAAAAACAAAACAATTACAGTTAAAAGCTACGTTTTGAACATAAAACCGTACATTAACAACAATAAAAGAGTTGTAATATCAAATGTACAACCTACTATTCCTGATGTAGTTATCTCAGATATTCTAAAGCGAAAAGGTATTAACATAACGTCTAATATAAGCGACTTACGCGCAAGTACCCATAAACCTGGCCGATCTCACATATTATCACTACGTAGGCAATTTTATATCAAAGAGGAAGACGAAAGGTTGCTTCCTGAATCGCTGCAAATAACTTTCGATAACAGGACGTATTGGACCTATCTAACTACAGAGTCTACTTCCTGCTTTCTGTGTAAACAATCGGGCCACATCGCTAAGCTGTGTCCAATAAACACTGAAACTTCTTCGCAAGATGTAAATATCGGCATCACTTCCAGTCAAAAGCAGCCCATAGGTAATCAACCTACACAACAGCACATTACTAATCATAATAGTGCGAAAAGACCGCTATCTACCATAAGCGGTGAATCACTGCACGATACTACCTCCGAATTAAACGCTCTTGAAATGGTACCTGAAATTCAAGATAATCCCAACGAAAAAACCGATGAATTTGTCACTCCGAAATTGCTATTAAGATTAGGACAGCAAAGGAAAAGTTCGAAAAAACGCAAAACTAATGGAGATGCATCTAAACAAGCCGATAGTGAAAAAATTAAAAAAGAACGTATGCAAGCCTTAGAAGAATCCATGTCTCCAGCAGTTGATATTTTTAAAGACGCTACAAATAAATTGCCATTTGGATATGACCAATTTTTAAATCTTATAAAAGAAAGTCATAATAAGGGTGATATTACTGCTAAAGCCAATAAAATTGTGAATATGTCTCTATACTAATAAAAGTAATTGACAAAGCCCACTCTCTAGTCAATAATAGAACTGCCAAATCGAAACTTACAAGACTAAAAAATAAACTAGCAAAATCTGATATTGAAACTTCTTCAACTGACGTATCAGAAATGGAAACAGATTTTGATAACAACGACGACTATCAATGCAGTAAGATCGACTCAGAAAGTTCAGAAACAAAACAATAAACTGTCCAAAAATAATAATGGCTACAATCACTACATATCAGAAAGACTTAAAGCTTCTTTTTTGGAACGCCAGAAGTATTACACAATGCAAGCACGACCTACCTAAACTACTGCAGTCTATTGATATTTATATATGTATTGAAACGTGGCTATCACCTGACAACCCTTACAACAAAGATTTTTCATTTCCGGGCTTCAAAACGTTACGCAAAGATCGAATAGAAACAAGAGGGGGCCGAATTCTATTTTTAGTTAAAAATTACCTAGATATTTCTGTAATTAATACAAAAGATGGCTCCATAGATAATTTTGAAATATTCGGTATCAAAATTAACAATATACAACCAGAAACCAATATCTACGCCTGCTATAGAACTCCGGGGACTACACCAAATCAAGAAGAATGGGACAAGCTTGTTCACATTGACCTTGACTCACACAGCATTCTACTTGGGGACTTCAATGCACATCACACCCTATGGAATTGCACAAATAGCGACGCCAATGGTAAAAGATTATTAAACTCTATAGAAAAAAAAGATCTACATATACACAACTGTAACTCTCTCACTAGAATTGATCCTCAAACAGCAAAAAAATTCAATATTGATCTAGTTCTTTCAACTATAAATTTATCAGATAAAATCGATACATCAATGTACGATGAAACATTCGGATCAGATCATTTTCCAATATCTATCTTACTTAATGTCACTAGAAATTCCTATATTAAAAAAACCTTTAAACTCAAATCTAAAAGAACAAACTGGGAAAATTTTTCAAATACGTTAAAAAACAATTATTTTCAATTTTTTGAATCCACTTTTTGCAATTCAAGGCCTAGTATTAAATATCAATTTTTCATAGAAATAGTTAAATCAGCTGTTATATCTAATACTCCGAAAAAAATAAATTGCAAGAAAAACTTTAAATACAAAAATCCTGTCAAATGGTGGGATCAGGAATGCGATAAAATTTCTAGTATAAGAAAAGCAGCTTTTAAAAAATGGCAGTACTCTAAAAAACTAGATGATTTTATTATTTACAAAAAACAAGTAGCAACTGCAAAAAGAATTTTTAAAAAGAAAAAGAAAGAAAGTTTTATAGACTTTACTGAAACAATAAACTTCAAGACAAATAGCACTTATGTTTGGAATACAATGAAAATTTTAAAAAATAAATATGTCAAAGTAAAATCTCACAATTCTACAAACCAACAAAATCAAACTAAACTAAATATTGCACTTGATAAACTTAGCCCTTCCTGGGTCCCATCAGACCCCAATTGGCTTCCTAAGTGCACAAGCAACGATTTTCTCAGCGGTCATTTTCAATTTTCCGAACTCAATATCGCCCTAGATTCAAGAAAAACTAGCTCTTCCCCCGGCCTTGATGGTGTCGATTATCAAATACTCAAAAATCTGCCAATGAATTATAGACTTATTCTATTAGACATTTTTAACGAGATGTACGGCACAGGTGACTACCCCCTAGATTGGAAAAACTCTTATGTGCATTTTATTAAGAAGCCTGATGGGGAAAATTATCGCCCCATTAGTCTTACCTCATGTTCCTGTAAGCTCTTTGAAATCCTCGTAAAAAATCGTCTACAATGGTGGCTCGAAAAAAACAATCTTTTACCCGCGTCACAATCAGGTTTTCGTAAAGGTCAATCCTGTGTCGATAACCTAGTCCAATTAACCCTTAAAATCAATGAAGGCTTTAAACATAAACAACACATATTGGCGTCCTTCTTAGATATTACCAGTGCTTACGATAATGTGAAGTGTGAGATTTTACTCGACATACTAGCTAAGTTTAACTGCCCCCTTGAAATCATAAAACTAGTCAAATTTCTAAACTACGAAAGACACATATATACACAATTTACCGAAAATACTTATAGAACGAAAATACTTATAGATAAAGGCGTTCCACAAGGGGGAGCTCTCAGTTCCCTTCTTTTCAATGTATACATCTGAGAAATATTAAAAAATCTACCCAAAAGTATAATTGTGTCTAAATACGCTGATGACATCAAGCTGCTTATTAAAAAGAAATCTCTTAAATCATGCAATAAATTATGGAAAAAGCTCTTAAAATTATTAATCAAAATTTAGAAGAAATTGGACTAGAGCTCGCCCCTCACAAAACAGTCTTAATGCATTTCAATAATCTAGGTATTAAGCCAGGTAGCATGGAAATAAAAATTGACAATACATGTATCAAATCTGCAGAGACTGTTCGTTATCTCGGAATTCTTTTCGATTATCAGCTTTCTTTTAAACAACAAACAGAAAAAACTGTAAATAAATGTAGAAATGTACTAAACATCATGAAATATGTAAGAGGAGTTTGGTGGGGTGCTGACCCGAGTACGCTTCTTATTATATATAAATCGTATGTTAGATCTTTGATTGATTATGCCGGCTTTGTATATTTACCAGTGAAAAAGAGGCTCACTAATGCGCTTGAGAAGATACAGTATGCTGCCATAAGGTTAGCTTTGGGCTATCGCATCAGTATCCCTACCAATATCCTCCTTGCTGAATCAAAACTTGTATCTATACACGAAAGAACTAAAAATTTATGCTTAAACTACTTATGCAAAACAATTTCAAATTCAAGTCTACCTGTAAATAAAGCTATAAATAGCTCTTTTCACATATTTAAAAAAAAAAGAAAAAAATAATGCTCCTATGCTGTATTGATCAAATATACACCTTAAAAGATGAAATCAAAATTCAACGACACTATAATCTCTATCTCACAGAATACGATATTGTTATATCTAACCTTGAAGTAGACACTGAATTCGGAAAAACTCTACGACAAACTGCTGATCCAAATAGGTTACTTGAAAAATTCATTAAAAAAAATGACGCGATTGCAATTTTTACAGATGGTAGCAAATCAATCAATGGTATTTCAGTAGGAGCAGCTTGCTTTTCTTTTGACTTAAACACTTCTATTCAAAGAAGTATTAACAATAATGCGTCAATTTTCACAACCGAATGCATTGCATTAAATGATGCACTAGACCTGGCTACAAATTGCACAAACACAAATGTAATCGTTTTCACTGATTCCTTAAGTGCATTACAAACAATAAAATCCTCAAAACTTAACATTAAATTAAATCACTATATTTATGAAATCAAAAGAAAAATTTGTGAATTTACAAAAAAAAATAGCAACCATTTTAAAGTTAAGCTAGTTTGGATCCCTGCACATATAGGAATCAATGGAAATGAACGGGCTGACCAACTTGCTAAAGCAGCTACAAATAATCCTTATTGTAAAGATTTCCACATTCCTTTCTCTGACTTCCGCCAGAAATTTAAACAAACTTCCAAATGCAATACAGAAAAAATGATTACTGAAATGGGCAAAAAAAAAGGTGTAGACTATTTCCAAAATTTTTACACTCGAAAAAATAAACCCTGGTTTGAAAAAAGTAATTTTTTATCGGGCAAATATTGTCATGATAAACAGATGTCGAGCTAACCATTATAATGTCGCTGCATCTCTGGCTCGCATCAGCATAATTAGTGATCCTAACTGTACATGCAATACAAACATACAAGACCTCGATCACATACTTTGGCAATGCCCACTTTATGAAACACAACGACAAAACCTTGTAAGCGACCTCAGTAAATTACATATCTACCTACCTAATAAGAGCTCATCTATACTTGTTGATACGCGACCTTCTGTATACAAAACTCTGTAAAATTATTTTGTAACTATAAGTTAAACTTATAATGTTATACATAAACACGCTATACTTTGTAATCAGACTGTATATCTAATCTATGTAATGCTAAAAAACCTCGTATGAGGTTAATAAAGCTTAAATATAAAAAAAAAAACTACTATTAGTAGATTTTTAATAATTTTTATTTCACTCGGCAGCAGTTTAAATTGATCTAAATTATTTTGATTATTTGAGCAATTTTCATGTAATATCTAGTCATGGCACCGACGTCTTGTGCTAAATGCAAAAGGGTGCATCGCTCAAATGCACAAATGCGTAAGTGTAAACGCTGTATAAAAATTTATCATGACGTATGTCACGACTGGACATTGGTGGGGGACATTCAGGATATCTGCGTACAATGCAAAGCCAAAAATCTAAACAATAGCCAAAGTAAGACCAGCAATAATAACAGTAAAAATAGTCATAGTAATAATAGTAATAATAGCGAAGTAAACAGTATCAATAGTAATAAGGACAAGTCAGTCAACAAAAAGTTACTTTTAGACATGCTGAAGAATACAAATAATTCTGATAATTCTCTTAAGAATAACTATACAAAAAATATGTTAAGTAATGATACTATGAGTCTCGCGGCATCTACTCCTACTGCCTCAAATGGGAATACTATCACAGATAGAAAGAAAATCGCTGACAACTCTTCCGCTACATTAAATTATTGTACAATGCCGAAATTGATGCTTGACCTGTTTACCACGCAGTTTCAAGTTCTTGAATCAGCTGTAAGCGATTTTCAGACTTGCATGGTGAAGAAACTGAATGCCATTAGCAATGCGTCAACTACCGTACCAGCAGCTGAGGGGTTGATTGACGGACTGGTAGCTCGAATTTCCTCACTAGAGGAAAAACATTTTGAAAGAACAGATGAAATTACAATAAAATAACATCTTGAAAGAACAGATACAAAACTTGTTGACCAAAACTTCTGATCTTGTCGATAGTTTGAAGGGTAATCACAATGGCATTCGTTCCAGCAACGCCAATAGTGCGAATGACTCACATGCAATAGATACAAAAACAAATAACGATAATATTAGCAGCGCAAATAATATTAGTGGCTGCTTTATTAATGGTGACCCTGCTGGTGTTGAAAACTGTGACAACACCAGCACGGAGAACAATAATATTTTAGTCACTGAAAATCATAATAAAGCAGAGAAGTGTAACACGCGTGCCTCTGTCTCGCGGCGGAGGCCACAAGGACGATGTACGTGAGCTCCTTCTGGGTTGCGGGACGACCGGGGTAAGTGCAGCATTATAATTTCGAATATTTATGACGGTGATGAAACCAAATTTGACGACGTTGCTTATGCTATTCTTGCCACGGTTTTCCCCTCAATCATGCATGAAGACATTGTGTGCACCCGCCTACTTCACTCGGCACACACATTCACACCGTCAGCGTCAACTTCGGCTAATACTAATACTAATACTAATAACGGGCGCTCAAGGACTGGGCTTTAAATACATATGGCATAGGCAAAGCAGGTTCCTGGTTAAGAAACGAGATGGTGACATATCCCACATCTTCTCATCGGCCACCGACCTACAGAACATCTTAGCGTCGTACACGAAAGATGTTTCTACTACGCAAGTGATCGAGGATCAAGCGAATGCGCTTGAGAACATTGTGCCTGTGCGCGATCTACCACCTCCAGCACAGCATAATAATAACAAAAATGCGCCAAATTCAAATTGACTAGGTTTGCCTGCTGGAGAGACAAGCAGCGGGAGATTGAGAGCTGAATTTGTGAATGTGACTTCATTACGTGCGCACCTTCTACAGATCCTTCAATATCTTCGTGAACGTCCCTCCTACCGCCTCTTTGCGGTTGCTGAGTCGCGCCTAGATGACGATATTCCTAACAAGTGGGTTGGCATTGATGGTTTTTCAATACTTAGGCAGGATCGCAACGTAAACGAGGGCGGAGTGGCCCTGTATGTGCACAACTCTCTCAAAGCTAAAATCATCACACAGTCTAATACCGCACAACTAGGTATTCCCGATATTCCAGAATATTTATTTTGCGGTGTGCAACAAGGTCGGTCCGCTCCCGTTCTCGTTGCAGTAATATATAGGCCACCACATATCCGTTTCATCAAAGGGACATACCTCGTAGAGAAATTAATGTCATGCGGCAATGACTTTAGTCATAAAATAATAATGGGGGACCTCAATGCCAACCTGCTATCAACATTGGCAGACGCGAATTTCGTAAGAACGTTATCAAATGAGCTTTCACTTAAAATCATCGACCATGGCGCGACTCATCATACTGATGAATCTCACACTTGGATTGACGTTATACTCGTCGATGATAATGACGAGATGTTGAGTGCTGGCAATCAAATATCGACTTTCCCTAGTCGCCATAATATAATTGATGTTACAATAAAAACACACAACATCACAACGCCTAAGCCATCTTCATTCACATACAGAGACTACAAATCCATAGATCAAATACAATTACTTTCCACACTTCAAAGCTGCGATTGGTCGCCACTCGATTGCTTAGACGGCGACATTAACGAGGGACTGACGTGTGTGAGCCCCAACCTCATGGAGGGTATAGTTAAACTAGCACCCTTAAAAAGCTCACGCCTAAGAATAATTCTAAGCCTCCGTGGGTGGACGCTGATCTCGCGCATCTCTACAACAAACATGACGCTATACGAAGACGGTACAAGAGGACGAGGGATAATAAACTTTGGCTCGAATATGTACAACTGGCTTCAGAAGCTGAGAAAAGAGCAGAACATGCCCGCAAGTCCTTTATTCAAAACAGAATTTTTGAGACACTTAATGATAAAAAGGATATCTAGAAGAAGCTGCGCTCGCTCGGGCTATTGCCTGCTGCAAAAGAAGAACTACACGGTTTTACTCCGAAAGAGCTTAACTCTCACTTTACTCGGGTGTCGATCTCTCAGAGCGAACGTGAGAAAGAGGTGAGCGACATCGTGGCCTCGGCCTCGGAGGAGGGCTTCAGTTTTAAAGAGGTTTTTTCCGCGGATGTGGTTCTCGCCGTCTCTCATTTCTCCTCGCAAACGGTGGGAGAAGACGGCATCCCACAAAGGCTAGTAGCCGGGGCTCTTCCGACAATTGGCATACATCTCGTCAAACTATTTAACATCTCACTTTCTCGTGTCGGTTTCCCGGAGACTTCGAAGAAGGCTCACTTCGTTACTTTAAAGAAGACAGCCGTACCATCCTCGGTCACAGACTTTCGACCGTTAGCTCTTTTGCGTTTTCTATCCAAAGTCCTTGAGAAGATTGTGCACACTCAGATTACCGAATACATAACTTCATAAAATATCCTTAATCCTCTTCAGACCGGCTTTAGACAATACCACAGCACTCAGACTGCCTTACTCAAACTAACTGAAGATATACGAGGTGGCATCGATGGCATTAAGATTAATATTGATGGTGTTAATAAAAATAAAAAATTACTTACTATACTACTCCTTTTTTATTTATACTACCTTTCTTTTACAGTAAAAAAATTATCAGTCTAAAAATTTTTATCATCATTATTATCTTTTTGAATTTTGATTTATCGCATTCTGCTTTAATTGTGTATTTCACGTCCCAATAATATTAAATACGGGCAGTCAATCGCGACCAAGTCACCCGTCACCAGAGCAGAGCATTTGCATATTAATTAGTATTGTTATTAATGGGGGGATTGTTATTATTTGTTGAGGGAATGAGGATAAGGAGTCGCGACCGAGGAAGGCCGCAGACCGGCACACACACGCACACACCCATACCGGCGGCACCAGCTGATCGCCGCAACGACGACTGCTCGGAGCGAGCAACGGCGACGAGTCTACACACACAGGCACAACACCAACATCACTGCACGCTGTACGCGCGACCCTCTCTCTCTCGCTTGCTCTTTCTTCCTCGCCTCTCGAGGATGATGAGCCGCTGCCCGCGCACACACATACATACACGCGCGCGCGGCCGCCCTCTCTCCCGATGCACGCAGACGCGGGAGGAGAGAGGATTCACAGCGGCAGCGGCGGCTTCCTCGAGGCACACCATCTCGGCTGTAGCCACGAGAGAGAGAGAGAGAGAGAGAGAGATATACCGACACGGCTGTCGGCAGAGGGGAGAGCTAGCAGCCGCCGCGCCGCGAGCCGCATGAAGCTTCCGGCCTCTCCTAGCGTAGGCCGACGCGCGCACGTCGCCGCTGCCAACTGTGTTGGTCCGGCAGCGACAAAACCGAAAGCGCCCGATATAGATATACACGCCGGGTTGCCCGCGCGTGTATATCTAGCAATTCATAATTGCCCGCGCTGCGTAAACAGGGCGGCATTCGCGGAGCGAGCCAATGAGAAGTAGCGACTCAAATCACCGCTGACTTGGCCTTGATTTTTGCATCTAGGGAAAATCAAGGCCAATCACCGTAAAGGAAAGGGCGGAAGCAACAAGTGTTTGAGCTGAAGTTGTGCGAGAAGACAAGCCAAAATTTTGGAAGAGATTTCCGCCCTCTCCGATTTTGAGCATTGACTGCCCGGCCTTCAGCAACGATAGACGTAGCGAAAGTTTTGCCTGCCGTTCGAGCATTTTAGACCGCGTGGTGAAACATCGACCGTCCGCCCGTCGGCGACGTAGACATAATCACGGAGAGCTAGATATTGGACTAACATTAACCGACGACCTTGTGACCTACGAGGAAGGACATCGCGAGACGCGCCCGACTAGCGACGGTGAGTGGACTGTAATTGTCGAGCTTCCCTCGGCACTTGCAAGTAAATTATATTAACCATTGTCGTACATTGCCGCCATGTGCTCGGGGTTCTTAGGAGAATAAATCCGTGGTGGTGTGACACCGGTATGTAAGATCAGTGCGGGTCGGACCGGTAGTAAATTCAAGTATTAGTGTGGGGAAATTCACGCGACTCGGGAACTCGGGAGACGTGGTGAGTTTGGTCGTCGCGAGGGACGCGTGATAAGGCTAGCGTAGCCATGTTTGTATAGCGATAAATCAGATATAAGAGTAATTGTAAATTTGCGACCGATAGTATTACCCGACGATAAGAAATAAAGCTTGAGTATATTTAAAGTGAAAATTGTGAGTGCTTATTATAAATTTATGAATTCCTGATTTTTCCTCTTCACGGAACTTCCTCTGGGAAAGGGCTCGTGCCGAGTTAGCCGCGCTTTACCTGGCGCCCATTAATTTAGAAAATCTGGTAAAGTGTCGAGATAGTAATAAGCCATAGTAACCCCCCACGTTACAAATTGTGGAGAGAGAGCTGTAGATGTCGAGCTGGCACACCTCCGGCTAGCAGCGGAAACTGCGTGCGACCCCTGCGAGTGTCGTCGAGGACGAGATGACTGTAAGTCTGGAGCTTCCTCGAGAGCGAGCACGACCCGACGCCGAGGAATTGAGGTAAGTGCTATTTCGGCATCACGGCTCTCCTGTCTCTTTCTCTCTCGTTCGCGGTGTTCTCCTCGTCCCGGTTCTTGCCTGCGAGAGTGCACACACACGCGGTGCGCATGTACACCCCTTCTCTAGTTATTGAATACACATATTTGTATTACTCAGCTTGAGTCATCCTTGACTACAGCCTTTTCCCCACGTTATCCTCGTATCCGGGTAAATATAAATATATCGTGGGTTTACCGATTAAAACCCCGTTATAAAATTAAATCTGTTTTAAGCAGTTTTCGGTAACATTATTTTTTTAAATTAATAAGTTTTACATTGAATTTGAATTCAACGACATCTAAAATCACATAATTATATCGTTCATACGTATGATTTTTAACTATATTTATAAAAAATAAAACAAAAAGTATTTATATACATTATTTCATTTATCTTAAAATACTTTTTCAATCAATATTTAAAAATATTAATCAACAGAAATCATCCTGCTCGCTTCACTCGCCAACCATCAGTATATAAATTAATAAATAAAATATTACTACTTCCTTAACATTTAACGTTTTTGAATTTCTTTAACTGACTGTTATAGATCAAGAATGAGATAAATATTTAAATGAAGCAATAAATAATCAATTTACCAATGCTTTAATACAGTTATATGCTTTTGTAATCGTACTGCATAAACCAAATAATGCGAAAGAATTATATGATAATTCTAAAACATATTTTAATAATTCTCAATTTCCAGATAAAATTGCAGAAAAAAAAATTTTAAAAAAATAAATAATATCTTATTATTACACGGAATAACATTATAAGATAATATGAAAAATTTGGTTCTAATTAATTAATTTTAAATTGCTATATCTCTTTTTAATTAGGTGCTCAGAAATGTGTACTGATTTATCATTGATAGTTTAATTTATAACAGTTAATTAAACTAGCTGTAGCCATAATCTTATTTTTATTTTACATTTATATTTTAATATACATTTCTATATAAATTAAATCTGATTCAAGCAGTTTTCTGTAACTTTATTTTTTTAAATTAATAATTCTCACATTGAATTTGAATTTAACGACACCTAAAATCACATAATTATATCGTTCATACGTATGATTTTTACCCATATTTATAAAAAATAAAACAAAAAATATTGATATACATTATTTCATTTATCTTAAAAGACTTTTTCAAACAATGTTTCAAAATATCAATGGAAAAATTATAAAAAAAACAGAAATCCTCCTGCTTACATCACTCACGAACCTTCAGTATATAAATTAATAA
The DNA here is from genome assembly GCA_949152435.1 of Gastracanthus pulcherrimus. Classification (NCBI taxonomy): domain Eukaryota; kingdom Metazoa; phylum Arthropoda; class Insecta; order Hymenoptera; family Pteromalidae; genus Gastracanthus; species Gastracanthus pulcherrimus. The sequence continues at coordinate 59,671,586 of OX424572.1, read as the reverse complement.
ATAAAATATTACTACTTCCTTAACATTTAACGTTTTTAAATTTTTTTAACTAAATTTTTCAGTTGTAGAAGATATGTTTTTTATACTTTTTTAAATGCTTTTACACTAAAATGATCATAAAATTTCTAACATTCCGAAAAACTAAATCTCAAAAATCAAAAAATAAAATAATCACTATAAAATAAAAACAAGTCGATGAATCTTGAAATTTCTTAGCAATTTTGATACTTCATTTAAAAAGGAACAGAATTAACCCTTTTTGATAAAAAATGACCACGCCGTTCTCGAGATATAAGCGATAAAAAAAATGAAAAGAAAACATAACCGCAATATCTCAGAAAGTAAAAGATCTCATGATCTGAAAAAACATACAGGCCATGAGATAGTAAAAAACTACCTTTTAGTAAAGTTTCAAATAAAATGCTGTCTATTTACTTAAGTTATCGCGTCAGGAAAAAAGCGATTTTTTTAACAAAATTATTTTTTTCTCGACCAAAGAAAAATAACAAGTTTCAAAAATTTTACAGGACATTATTCTAAATATTCCTTATCATCACAATTTGTTTCAAAAATTTTCCATCTTATATTTCACAGATATAACCGTTTGAATGACATTTTAGTGTATAAAAAAAAACAAGGGAAATATCTTTTTCAAATATTTAGGGTCGAAAAAGATAGGTAATTTTATGCTCTTTCAAATGCATCTTCATCACAATGATGAACTTGGATCAATGATGTTATTTCTGAGGTATTAAAAAACCCGAAGAACTAAAACTAAAAAATCGAAAAACCATTAAAAAAAGCAAAAAAGTATCAAAAAACAAAAGAATATTATTGTGTCGCCTTCCTTTAAGAAAAACAAAAATAATGAGCTCTGAAACATTAAGGAGGTGATTTTTCGGGACTCATAAGAAAAAAACCATGCGGTCAAATATTTTAAAATTTTGAGGATTTATTCAGATACTATTGACAAGTTAATACACAAAATTTCATGAAAAAATATCGACTGTAAGCCGAGTTATACGCTCCAACGCCGAGTCATCCAAAAATGAAGTTGTAAATCGGCTGCAGTTGTAGAGGTCCTCAGAATGTCAGTATCTGAAAAATATTGAAAATTTAAAAAATGGCATCGTTTTGAAAAAAAAAATTCTATTTTTCAGCCCAACTAAATCCCCTCCCATTTCAAAAATATTTATGATACGATTATAAAACTTTGGGAACTTGTTCTCCGAATAGTATACTATCGAATTAGGCAAAAAAAAAATCAATTTTTTGAAAGCGAGAAACTAAAGTAGCCCCTTAAGTTTCACCGTATGTATACAGAGTTATGCTGGTAAACATCCATATACACACACACACATATTCATACAGACATTTTTTAAAAATAGTATATTTTGATTTCTTAAGTCTCAAAACACATTTCTAACATGTTTTTAGCAAAACTTTTTTTTTACTATCACAAAGCTTCCTCTGTGAGGAAGCAAAATCGTTTAAAAATAAATAAATTGGGAAGATTTTAAGGACGACCTCGATAGCCTTTTTGGTTTGAAGAACCAGAGATTAGTAGGGAGATCGCCGATCAGCATGGACGAAACCGAGCCAACAGAAAGTAGCGGTAAGCTCAATACCCCATCGGCCAAACACTCCAAGTATAAGGCGCACATTTGAGAGAAGCAGCGAGAGGGAATGTGCGCCCGCCGAGCGGCCGGCCGCAGCCGGCCGTGACCGCGCCGATGCAGCGCTGGTTCGCGCCCACAGAAGTTTCATGAGCAAATGACAAAATTTTTGTCAACGTTTGATCTCTTTACGTGTTAATAAGGCAGTAAAGAATATTTTTGCTTATATTTTTATTTATATAAACATTTATAATATTACGGAACCAATTTTTATTAATCAGAATTTCGGCATCAAAAGGTTAAAACCCAGATCTCTAAAGACATTTATAAATGCAACCAAATTGCTAATATTATTTCTGTAACAATAATTGTATAGTATGCTAGGACTATGTTTACGTGGGAAATAAACGATTTTGTTAATAATAATATGAGAAGAATAAGTGAATTCTTTTTAAGCTCTTATTTTTTCAAAAACAGTAGGCAAGAGGAGAGCAAATTAGTACACGAGGTAAATTTGTGCAATGCAAATATCTAGAGCCCAACTTTTTGTTCAGGCTTATTAATCAAGCATATTGAAAGATATAAACAAAATTTAACTTTCGACAGTATTTTAAGAAGTATGGTCCCGTGCCCTTTTTCATATAAGACGTTTTTCGATTTTTTCAAAATTTTCTATAAGAATTTGAAATTCTAATAACTTTAGTATAGGAAACAATAAATTAGTTAATAAAATAATAATTCTCAGAAAAGAAACTTGAGCGTAGGGCAAATTTGAACAACCACTATCTAATTCTAGGTATACCTAATTTTTCATAATATTTGTATATCGTATACTTTTCCTACACGCATTTTATGATGAAATTCGTTGCTAAGTATTTAAAAATTGTTAATAATAATGTTATATGCAATAAAACGTTAAAGAAATCAGATTTTAACTCCCCATTTAAAATGCACGTAAAATTTGAAAAAATACATATTAAATCAATAAATGAACATTCTGAAAAATTCATACACTTACTTTGAAATATACACTTTCAATCCATGCACCGACAAAATTAATTTAAAAAATTATTGAAACCGAACCACTCTCCCCTACCAAGTACTATAGAAGTCATCGACTCTTATCTTTATATCTTATAATATATTTTTTATATAAAGAGAGCTAGCTATATTCTCATAATTTTTTCTATTCTTACGTAATATTTTGAGATATCATTTTTTTTCTATCAGTCTACTGATAACCGTTTATACTGTACGAACTGATTGTAAATAGAAAAACTTATTGAAATAGCTACATTTTTCCGTTATTAATGTTGTGCTTTTTATTTTTAAAATAGTTTATAAATAATTTTTTGTAGAAAAATCGGTACCTCAGTGTATCAGTTAGTTAACAAACAATAACGAAAAATGTTGTCAAGCGAATCCTTTCATTCTATTCATACAAAGTTTGAACCTCTACATTTTTTCTCATTATGATTTATTGACAAGGAAAATACTGAAGTAAGGTTTTTTTCTTCAAACAATTATTTATTAACTATTTTAAAAAAAAAATTTAAGTATACTGCTAATGATGTTAAAAAGCAGAAGACAGCAGTGATCAGCTCAGAATTAAATAAGTATTCTTATTAGTATAAAAGATGCGGGGTTCTGACTAAGTCTACATATGCAGTTTATTCAATAAAAGAAGAGGTGATCCCTACCATTTTTTTTACAAAAAAAATTGATTTCAAACAAATTTTCTTTTGATTCCCTAAACTTTTCTTAATACAGAAACTCATCGCATTATTGACTTTCATCAAATATTCTGTTTGAAAATGATATTTTAAAGTACGATTATTCATTAAGGTAAATGTGCCTTTTATAACAAAAATAACTTTTTAAAAAAAAAAAACACTGTTTTCTATTTCAATAAAATGATCTCATTTTTAATTATTGTTACTTGTATTCAATTCTGAAAAAAAATGCACAAATACTTTCAATATGGTACAAAAAGTAAGTAGGAATTTTTCGAGACTATATACAAAATTTTGTGTATACCAGGAACGATGACAACCTATCTCATTCTTAATAAAAAAAATCGTGAAGTTTTCGTATCATATCAATGTATGTACGATAAAATAGGCAGAAATTGAAAAGTAAACTTTCATTGTTGGTTATAAACATATATGAAAATTAGAAAAAAATAATAATTAAGGAGCAATTTTAAGAACAATGGTACAGATCCCTCTTAAGGAGTTAAATCACTGTAGAATTTTTAAAAAATAGAAAAATTATTTATTCTTTGTAAGGTGTTTTAGGAGTTGTGACATCGTACGTCTATTTACGTACATAGATACAGTTAAAATCTGAAAACATAGAAATTAAAAAAACTTTAAAGCATCATTTTATACTGTCGCCAGTGTGAATCTAGCTTTTTCTAAGCAGACGCACTGCACAGCAGGGGTACGACTGGCAAGTTCCGTTAGACGCGCACATGTGCGTTTGCTCTCTCTCTACCCTAGCTGAGAGATAACAGAAGCATCGACTATATGCAGCCTTTTTCGAGCGGAAAAATACAGGCTGAAATATTATTTTGAAAGCAGATAGCATAGCGTATAAGATAATAGCTTTTTACATTTTTTAACATCGTAATATAGTTTTATAATTCAAATAAAAATGTTGTGCGAAAGAATCAAGTCGATAGGTCGATTCTAAATGTAGTTTTAAATATTCTGTTGCAATAATAATATTTACAAATAATATGATAGTTTTAAGTACTGAAAGATGAATATTTATTCACTAATTACAGTTTACATTATAGTCATTTTTACTGCAACCTTTTATTATACACACTATTAATTTAAGTAAACATAAATTAATATTAACTTTACCTTCATTACTTACTCCCATTATTATCACTTTTTAATCTTATACTATTTTAAATATATGTACACTTTAACTAATTACTATAATGGTAATATGAGTTTTAACAAAAATAATAACTATATAATATAACTATATATATATATATATATATATATATATATATATATATATATATATATATATATATATATATATATATATATATATAGAAAGTAAATATTTTCACAATATTATCATTAATGATTTTTTATGAAATAACTATTATATTTTAAGATCATTTAGTAAATAAAAATATAATAAACATTAATATTTTAGGTTATTATTAAAAAAATCAAATGTAAAATGTGAAAAATAGAGAAGGGAGCAAGAGAGCAAGCGAGAGAGAAGATCTCCCTTCTCTCTCTAAAAAAAATGCTCACCCCACCGAAAGAAGGCCCGAGCGCCAAAGACTACCTGCGCGTGCTTCTTTAGCGAAGCCCTCTGAGGACCTATTTACCAACACCCTCTCTTCTTCTTTCTCTGTCTTAAGCATTAGCCTATTCGTCCTTGCTCACTCTCACCCCGCTCGCTCGACCCTTCAGCATAAGCGAGATACGGTGGAAAACTGTTTAAAAGGCGCTGGTCCAGAGGGTCTCAGCAGCACTCGCTTAATGTAAGTTCGTAGCGGAATAACAATAATACCGTTCACGCCAAGAGCAAGAGAGCAAACTGCGCCCTATAGCAAAAATATTATATTCTAAAATATAACTCTGTATGCCAAGAGAGCCATACTGTACAATCATTCAAAATTTAAAAATAAACAAAAGTAAGAATAAATATTTCATTTTAATAATACCTATTATCTTTACATGCGAAATATTATTTTGGTTCAATATAAAAAGAAAATATTTTATTACATTAAAATCTTATAATACCCACGAGGTAACGCAAGATTAATAAAATTACTATTTTCTAAAATCAATCCAAATTTCAATAATAAAACATCCTATACTACCTATGGTAAATAAAGGATAATAATTCTTAAATCAATTTATGGAAAAATACAATATATATATATATATATATATATATATATATATATATATATATATATATACTGTTTAGTCTTATGTTTTAGTTTAGCTTGGAGTGAACGGGAGTACCGTTATTCCGCTATGCGTAAACTGTTTAATGATTCTGTTGTATGTTTTAGCTGGGCGTGAGCGGGAGTACCGTTATTCCGCATGGCGTAAACTGTTTAATAACGGTACTCCCGTTCACGCCCAGATAAAACATACAACAGAATCATTAAACAGTTTACGCATAGCGGAATAACGGTACTCCCGTTCACGCCAAGCTAAACTAAAACATATAAGACTAAACAGTTTACGCGTAGCGGAATAACGGCACTCCCGTTCACGCCAAGCAGAACTAAAACATATAAGACTAAACAGTTTACGCATAGCGGAATAACGGCACACTTACATTAATTCTATTAATTTAGAATTGTTTATTCATTGTGACTTGGACGACACAGGGTCTTAAAAATGATATACCAAAAGATGGAGGGCGGAAAAAATTTAAAAATGTACAGATTTTCAATTCTGCGCCTTATTACATTGAAATAATATACCACATTGAATGATATATTTAACAAAAAACAATGTAAATATCATAGCACTTTTTAGTATGAAACAAATTAGTATTCAATATAGTATTTCTAGGCGGTAACAATGAGAATTTAAAAATATTTCTCTTGAAAATGAGTATGAATGTAAAGTTCAACGCCATACAAATGTTATAATGAGACAATGTATAAATGAAAGGATATACTTTAATTTGTTTATTATTTTTGTGAAATAGTTTTATTCGCATATTGTGAAAGAAAATTATAAGTTTTATTAAAAACATCGAACCCGAAATAATTTTTATATTTTATGTGTTTTTTATTAATATTTGATAGGGTGACGGAGTTACTTTGATTTGATAAAAGAAAACGATGTAAATATATCACGTACAAGAAATAAACGATATACGTTCTTAGGAGATTAGATGGTGATTTCGAAGTAAAAATATTATAATTTGGGTAAAAAAGTCGACGACAAGAACATTGATCCGTTCGTTGGGGTAGAAATCGTAATACATTGATTTGGGTTAAATAAGTGCAAAATTATTAATAAAACACAAAAATCTATAAATAAACATTGTTTTTTTTGTCATTTGTAATTTAGTGTACACTAACATTTAATTATTAGTGGTTTCAATTGATAGAAATCAAATAAAACCAAAATAATTTCCTGGTAGAAATGAAACGGTTAAACTGGGAAGTTTTTTGGCAGTTATCATGGCTTTAGATGAAACGGTATTACTCGGCAGTTTCCATTTAAGAGGGTGTCAAACCATTGAAATTTCTCGTCGAAATTCCTAATCTCAAATCTTTGAGCAAGGTATGAACAATTGACTACAATTAATAAATAAACTGAATTATGAAAATCAAGACACCACTGACCTTCTTTTTATAGCATTCTATCACTCTGCTAAATTTCAGGTAATAATTTCATTGCATACATAAATGGCATTTGAACGAAATTTCGGATCAACTTTCGTAGATCTCTGTTTTATAACAAAATGTCGTTTTAATGCCATTGATGTCAGCAGTAAATTTTTTACTTGAAACTTTGCTCAGTGGTAGATAATTACAAAACAAAGGACAATGACCTCTTAGTTTTTCATAATTCTGTTTATTCTTTTAATTATAGCCAATACTTTAGAATTTTCGGGTCGGTAAGATAGGGAGAATAAAAATTGACTTTGACACCCCTTTAACCCATTTCGTCCCAAGCGGCCATTTTATAGTCGATTGGTTTTTTGCCTAACAAATTATCGAAAAAAAAAATAATAATAACCAATAGCACTTTTCTGAAGTAAAATTGTCCGCTCTTTCCGATTCTTAAGTCAAAATTTTGAAATTTCCGTTGGAAAATTTCAAAATGGCGGTTTGAATTTGATGAAAAATCAGAAATACATTTTTTAACATTTTGACATGCTTGTTTAGAATAAAACGAAGATCTTGATATGGATTAATGTTACAAATGATATTATTGTTCAAACATTTGATGTTTCCAAATTTTCCCGAAAAACTTTCCAAGATGGCGCCTGTAACATCATGAAATAATCGGAAACTTCATATTGTTTTAAAAAATTTTCTAATTTATACCAAATTTTGGATACTGAGGTTCTCGAGGTAGCTGATGATGAATCTGACACCGAATTTGAAAAGTTCAAGATGGCGGATCCAATATGGCGGACATTTTTTTCAAAAGTCAACCGATTTGGGCCAAATTTGATATACGGGGGGTTTCAGGGTCGCTGATAACGAATCTGAAATCAGATTTGAAAAATTCAACATGGCGAATCCAAAATGGCCGACATTTTTTTCAAATGTCAACCTCTTTTTCAAATAACAACAAAATTGTATTCAATTTTGTATATTTATTTTTGAAATAATGGTTGAAGAAATTATTCATTTTTTTCAATGTGGTAAGGGTCGAATCAACTTGAACATAATATATTCTTCAGAATCGGAAAGAGCGGACAATTTTACTTCAAAAAAATGCTATTGGTTATTATTATTTTTTTTTCGACAATTTTTTAGGCAAAAAACCAATCGACTATAAAATGGCCGCTTGGGAAGAAATGGGTTAAGGCGACAGCAATAATGTGGGTGGTAACGATTGATGTCATCCATTCGTCCTTTCTGTCAAGTGCAATCGGCGCGGTGGCTTGATTACTTAGGATAGTGCCTCTGTTTCAAGGCTTAAAACCGCGATCACACCCAGATCCTTTACGAATGGGACCCCACACCTAGCACCAGAAATGTTACGTGTGTTCGTTAGTGGATTCCATTCGTGGCTAGGTCGTAACCAGGCGAGATGTGCGTAAAGGTGGAGAAATAATTGATGGCGGAATGAAATGATCGGGTACGTTTATTGACCAATATATTAACAGACATTGGTTCGAAAGAGCGATTGCGAGTGTAAGTAAAGTGTGGACTCAGAGAAGGCTCACGTCTCGACTAGTGGTGGTCCTCCTGGTGTGAGTTCTGACTACTGATAGTCGTCCCGTGTGGGCGTCGCTGCCCCTTTTATAATACATATGAAGGTTGCCTTCTCTCTCCCCCGTTATTCGGGGCTTGAGAGTCGCGGACTTCGCGGGCGTGTTACCATGCTCGCGGAAATTGATGGTCAGCGATTTGGCTGGAGCAAAGCTTCTAGAGCTATGCTCTAAAACGTACTTACGAACGATCAACGTAACACTCTCAGAAAAATTTTGTCTTTAACTCTTTTGGAAGAAAAAATTTAAATTTTATTAATATAAGAGTATAAACTCGACATATTAGTTTTTGATATTCACCTCGATAAATCATACTGTACGAGCATATTATTGTTTTAAAAACCATTCGTAAATTCCGTTTAGACCATTTTTGACCTAATAAACCGCTTGCCTTTTTTGATTCGATGGAAAAAGGACCTTGTAACTTAAAGGGTTATATGGTTCACGTAGCGTTTAACATGTTAATATACATCATTTGGTTTATCTTTACCTCAGAAAATTCTTTTAAGCAATAATAACAAATTTTAAAGTTTAAAAAAAGTGTAATTTATATTGAAAATTATTATTTTACCAAGCAAAAATATATTTTTGTAGTCGCTGAAATTTCTCGCACGGCATAGTAGTAGGTACACATCCTATTTGAGAAAATGGTTGAAAATTACATTTTTCTAATTTATTTAAAATCTGCCAATCGAAAAAAGTAGTTAGAACCTGCATGCATGTAATTACCATAAATTGCAAATCCGTAAGTACCATAAATTGAGTAACTGTTGTTAATAGATAAACGAATCGAGATTAGATCAGCGTGGGTTTCGTCGAGTGTCCAGGCGTCTAATCCAGCGAACCCCCTCGAGAGGTACAAGGAAATCGCAAGTAAAATAGAAACCATTGTCTTATGAAATAAAATAAGATACATATTGTAGGAACAATTAGCAATAGTGAAAATACAACATCATAAAGTAATCTTAGATGGAGTAATGACGTGACGTTTTCGTATTCTATGCTGTGACATGTAAAATGCCACAAGAGTATACTACGAAATTCTGCACGCACCGAGACCACCGACAGCACGCTAGAATATTTATTAAATTTGTATTCGTATTAATCGCGCACGTTTAATTATATGTTTCACGGGGAGCACGACGGTGCAATGCACACACACACAAACACACAACCAGCACCACACACAGATTCCTTGTAGATGCAGCAGCCGCCGACTCAGCAACCAGCCCAGGGTAGTGCAGCCAAAGGCTGAGCAGCACGAGGACGGGGTAGCTGTCAAGTCCTTCAGTTTTTGTCTATATAGGTAACTGCAGCACGATACCGAAATAAATCGAGTTTGGGGCCTATATAAACAAGTGGGCGAGACAGAGAAAGAAAATCGAGTTATAGAAAATAAAGGGCGCAGGAGCGCAGGAACGCCACAACGAGAGACCCAGAGTTCTTCCGCTCTGCCCCACTCTGCTCCAGACTGTTCACTGAGATAAACGTGTTTTTGGAGTAGCCTTTTTGTCGCCAAGTAATTTCGAGGGTAGCGGGCGTATAAGTAGAGGAGAGACGCCATTGGAATTCGACTTGATTCAATGTGAGTGTATTATCACCAGCGAGTTCTGCCCACAGAGCGCCCGGCATACAGATCATTGTCAAGAGAAGTTTGTAATTTTGACATACAAATTATTTGGTGAGATCTTCCTTTATTTATTTGTTTCAGCGGGAGTTGCTGCAAAAATTAGTAAGATCGATCGAGACTTGGTGGACTGGTGATTAAGTATGTGTTCGCAGCATAAGTTTTCGTCGACGGGGTGCTCGGGAATTATCTGTTTCAGAATTGGGGTTCCAGAGGCGGAGTTTCGTCATAGCAGTTTTTTCTTTTATTTTACAGCTAGCGTTTGGATTATGGAGCGTGCAAGTAAGGGCAGCGAGCGGCTATGTTAAGTGTCTAGGCCACGTGCGGAAAGTTAATTGTAGCAGAAGCCGTTGTTAATGAAATTATTAAGTTTAGGAATTATTAGATACGTTGGTGATTTAATCCGAGTATTAGTAAATTTCGAGACGTGCATTATTGGTCTAGTTGAGGAATATTCCGGAGTATTGTTGAGTCGGTCGCGTCGTTGTGAGATAAAATTGTAGTTTTTATTAGAATTCGGTAGCATTATATGTAAATCTTCATGTAAATTGGTTGTAAATGAATAAATACTCAACAATACTAATTGTAAAATAGTTCTTTCCCGTAGTTAGTACCGTACATCTTATATTATAAAAATCGTTAAATCGGAAGCAAGGGAGGAGAAATTTGACCAGCGTGGGTTTCGCCGATTTATCCAGGCGGATTTCACTTAACCTTCTAGAGAAATACGAGGAGTCCGAGTAGACGAACATCTCGAGTAAAACTTCATTTGCATTGTCGTGCATATAAATAATAGTGATGGTTTGAGGACATAGTCAAAATACTCCATCATAATGCGTATTAACGTTTGTACTTTTTACTGGGGCATATTCCGTCTATCCGGGGAGAACTTTTAGAAGTGGCGGGAGTATCATATAACGAGTATGTATAAGAACGGCATCTTTTGCTGTTCTCGTTTTGTATGCAATATTAACGTTTGTATTTTTTTCTACTGGGGTAT